>JAOWBW010001004.1:123399-194677 GCA_026119855.1 Campanula takesimana
ACCCGCCCGCCCTACTCCTTTACACCACCATATCTTCACCAAATCTCAACCCTCCGCCATTAAAACATCTCCCTCCCTCATCTTCTTCCTCCTTAATACCAACCCCACTCCTAAATTCCCTCACTATCAACCTATCTACCCACATTCTCTCTCTAAACCCTAAATCCCAAAGTCACCAAATTACTTCAATTTACCCCAGTCTTTCACCATAAACCACCCTCTCATTCCTAAATACCACCCAACATATCACCATAGACCATCAATTCCGAGCTTCAAAGCAAAATCAAGAATCCTAAATTTCTAATTTTGGGGCTTTTTCACTCATCTCTCTTGGAGCAATTTTGGAGAGCAAGGAGACTTGTTGGGCTCTATTAGAGCATTGCAAGGTAAAATCTTCTCAATTTTACTTGCACTTTATTTTTTTGGTGGATGTTGTGGTGGTTTGGTTGGGATTGATCGGAGGTGTTATTATAAATTTGTGTGGTGATTTGTGTGGTGTTATATTATTGTTGAATTGTTGTTGGTGAGTGATTGTGTGCGTTGGTACGTGCATGATATTGTGAATTGTGATTGGGATAATATCTTATTGAGAAATATGGGAAGGAATAAGGTCGGAGCAACTGGTGGTGAGAGTAGTAAAGCCGCGAAGAAGGCTAAAAAGAGCGTGCTTATACCCCCTCCTCCCGAGGGAGATATCTTTTTAGGCCTTAAAAATTGAATGAAGCCCAAAGGTCAAATGGAGGAGTTTGGATAAGTACAACCGTAGATTACATGTCACTAAATTTTTGGATGCGGATATGCTTGATACAATATGGTTGGAGGTTCAAGTCCGAAAATTGTTGAGAGAGACTGGACTTGAACTATTCTTGGGGAAGAAGGCAGCGGTTTACAAGAGCTACACGCTTGAATTTCTTTCCACTTTTGAGAGGGTGCAAGTAAGGGGGGGGGGTGCCGAGTGTTAAGTTTCACCTAAATGATCAAGTGAAAACCTTGTCCTATTCTGAAATTAGAAATATATTTGAGGTGTCGGAACCGAGAGGGAACTTCAAGGAGAATGATCAATTGGTACATCATTTCTTTATGGAGTTGACAGGGTTCACTTTCTCCAAGCCCGAAAATGTAGCACCAGTCTAACCCACCCTACTTGGAGCCTTCTCTATAGAGGCATATCAATGACTTTTCTGGCAAAGGGGGAGCTGGCGCAGCTTAACACCATGGATGTTCCATTACTGAGGTCGGCACTGCCCAAGGGTTCTAGAACACTCCCGGATTGGGTGGATATATTTTTGGTTAGGTTTGCAACTTGTGTGAGTAGGGGTTGTGGTAACATCCCGATGGGGCATGATTACCCTATTGGTAGAACATTTTGTTCAAGATCATCCCAATGCAGCTGAGTTTGTTGGGGACCCAACTTTTATGACCAAGATTATCTGAGCCGGTATGATGATTTCACACGTGTGGGTCATGTTTTGAAGTTCCATTATGGGGACGGACTTTCTGTGATGTGTGAGCGTGGGGCTGTTTTCCCGTCGGGCTCGACGGCTAGGGATTGAAGAATGCCCAGTGTACTTGACATCGGGAGTCGACTGTGGGTTCAGGGTGGTGGTAATGATGATGGTGATGATGAGCAGGATAAGGATAATGATGACAAGATGTAGGAGATGCTGCAGCAGCAGGGCGGTTCTGATGCTTTTGGGGACTGGTCACAGATGCGGTCCTTCCTAGAAGGCCAACACCAGGAGATACTATCTGTTGTACAGTCCCGGCACACATTTGAGGAGCAGATGTATAAGAACAGGTTTACATTTGAGGATCATATGCATCAGAGTAGGTATGCCTTTGAGGATAGGCGCTGGGAGGAGTTTTTAGATAGATTAGAGGGGCTCAAGGACCAGTAGGCTGTTATAGCCCGGAGACATCAGCAGATGGAGTCCTGGATGATGCAGCAGCGGGGGCCTCCGTCGTATGTACCAGTGGAGGATTAGTACTACGCCATGATGGTATCCCGGGCAGACGCTCGGGAACAGAGGCGTGTATCCAGACGGATCCCACATCAGGGAGAGGGCTCCAGTTCACAGTTTCAGTAGCTGCCTCAGCCCTAGTATTACTCCCAGGCCCACTGGCAGTGGCAGTGGCCATAGTGAGGGTACACCCTTTTTCCTTATACTTTTACTGTCCTATATTTTTACTGTTTCACACACACTGAGGACACTATGTAGTTTAAGCGTAGGGGACGGTTTGTATTGGTTTGTATTGTGTATAGTACGTTCTTTCTTTAAAAAAAAAGGCTAAGTGAAAACATGAAAGGGCGCTTAGGCAAAATGTGAGGTTTTGAGAAATTTTATTATTCATTCACCGGTGTTGGCGTCATAAGGGGGGTTCGGAGTCTCGGGTTAGGATTGTCATTTATGGTGTGGAGGCTCGGTTAGAGAATATAGGTTAGAAACCCTCTTTATTTTCTTGGAGTGATAAGGGGTGTTGGTGCTTTTCATGAGGTAAGTTTGGTTCGGGATCACTTCCCGAGTATGAACTTTATTTTCACGAGGGATATAGTAGTGAGAGACTAGCGTGGGGGAAACTTAGGATATTTTAGTTCCCCGTGGCTTTTATGAGTGGCCCTTAGTCTGGAAAAAGTTTTTTCACTATTTTGGAGTTTGTATCGGGCTAAGGCCATTGATCTTTATTTGTTCTTGGTGTTAATGGGGACGGAGTTTCTTATACTCCGATAGTATTTGTGTACTTTTTGACTGAGGAGGTTAGAGGAGACTAAGGGTCATTTTCTCCCATGCTACGCTGATTAGACCGGTGCTTAGAGTAGGACTAGGATATTACTCAGGGATGAGTAATGGTCTAAGCGTGTGGGAATTTGATGTGGCTGGTTATGTACCATTTATTTCCCTAGTATTTCCATGTATTTCATTTCATTTTAATATATTTAGACTAGTTTTGATGTAATGGGGCAATATTTAATTATTTGAGCTTTATTGTAATCCGAAGGGCATTTTAGTTTCTTTTAGTTATTTCCCGGATGTAATTGTTTTTGAGTTTCAAGTTGAAGTCCCAAGATCAAGAATAGTCAAAGTCAATCGGGACAGACAGTAGTATAGGAAAGAAACTTGAGGACAGTTCTGCATTGTTGAAAATTCCAGAGATTGCTGTGAACAATTAAAAGACTGCAGGGACCAAACTGCAAATAACAGAAACTTTAAGGACTGATTTGCAAATTCTGGTGAAGACATGCGTGGACCTGGTATACGGAATTCGTGACAGCCGTTTTGGTTTTATTTTAATTTTGTTTTTCTTTTTCCTTTTTAAATTATTCTTTTTCCTTATTTGAATTAGTATTAGTTTTTTAGACTATTTAGAGTTTTAGGTTTCTTATTATTGATCGGATTCATTCATTCGAGACTGGCAGAGAGAGTAGTACATACTTTTCTTTTCTCTTTGGTATTGAGCTTTTCCATGGAGAACTAAACTCCATTACTTTGGATTGAAAGCTTGAACCTATTCTAATTTAATTGAGGTATTCTCTTTTTCTTATTTTGTTAATCTATTCATAATTTTGCTTGTTCTGATTTTAGATTTATATTTAGGGTTTGTGGACTTGGCCAATTCACTAGTTATTTTTATAAATCTATGCTAGAATTCTCTGCTCTGTGCCAGAATTAGGGTTTTCATCGTAGCATCTTCACGAATTGTGTATGTGCCATAGCAATTCGGGAAGTAGGCAAAATTAAGCGATTATCTAGTAAACCTAGAAAGAGTTCTTGATCTTAGTCTCTAAAATTGAATCAATTAATCTTTAAATCTTTTCTGTGCCAGTCTAGGTTTAATTTTAGTTAGGGTTTTATAGTGAGTGTGCCACTGCTATAGACTAAACAGTAAGAAGAGACATAGCTTGAAATATCTCGTGATCAAGTGAATAGGATTAACGGAGAAAAAGAAGTACCGATGAAATTGAATTAGAGGACATGGATAGGGATCAATATGAAGTGCTTTTTAATCATTGTTTTAATCACATTTAGTTTCATTTCCCGTCTAGGAATTAATTATAATCAATTCAACCCCCAATCTGGTTAAGTGACTAGTTCGTAAATAATCATCGTTCTTCGTGGATCGATCCTGACTTACCCTAATTACATTATTAGTGGCCAAGTTTAGGTCTAATTTAGTAGGAGTGCGACTAAGACTACCAATGAATCAGTGGGAGTAAAATTAATCTTGAAGAGGTTCGAGAACCAGAAAATAACATTGAACCAATGGTAGAATCTGAACAAGTTTCACAAGGAGTTGTGGAACCCGTTCAAGATACACAAGCTCATCGTAGATCTAGTAGGTTATGATCCGAACCCAAGAGATATGGATTTCTCGTGACAGATAGTAATGAAGTAGAAATCATTGAGAATGATGAACCTACTTCCTGCCAAGAAGCGATGTCATCTCCTAATTCGGATAAATGGCTTGGAGCCATAGAATCCGAAATTCAATCCATGTATGATAATCAAGTTTGGAACTTGATGGATGCACCCGAAGGCATAAAAACCATAGGATGCAAATGGGCTTTCAAAACTAAGACTGACATGGATGGAAAGGTGCATACTTATAAAGCTATACTTGTAGCGAAAGGTTATAGGAAAATTCATGGTATTGACTATAATGAAACCCTTTCACCCGTAACAATGATCAAGTCTATAAGGATTTAAATTGCCATAGCCGCATATTTCAACTATGAGATATGGAACTTTCTTTAACGGGAACTTACTTGAGGATGTGTATATGACAAAACTTGAAGGTTTTGTAAATCCAGAAAAATCTAATAAGGTATGCAAGTTGCAGAAATCCATCTATGGGTTAAATCAAGCCTCGAGGAGTTGGAATCTTCGGTTTGATGAATCGGTCAAAGAGTTTGGCTTCGTCAAGAATGAAGATGAACCTTGCGTATACAAGAAAATTAGTGGGAGCGTAGTATTATTTCTAGTGCTATATGTTGATGACATATTGCTCATTGGAAACAATGTTCCTGCACTTCAGTCTGTCAAGACTTAGTTAGAAAAATGCTTTTCAATGAAAGTTATAAGCGGTTTCACCCATATCTTTCATTGAAAAGCATTTTCATAACCAAGTCTTTACAGAATGAAGTGCAGGAACATCGATTCCAATGAGCAATATGCCATCAACATATAGTACTAAAAATAATACAACGCTCCCACTAATTTTCTTGTATACGCAAGGCTCATCTTCGTTCTTGATGAAGCAAAAACCTTTTACCGATTCATCAAATCAAAGATTCCAACTCTTTGAGGCTTGCTTCAATCCATAGATGGATTTCTGCAACTTGCATACATTGTTAGAATTTCTGGATTTACAAAACTTTCAGGTCGTGTCGTATACACATCCTCAAGTAATTTCCCATTAGGGAACGCTGGTTTGACATCTATTTGTCATATCTCATAGTCAAAATATGCGTCTATGGTAATTAAAATCCTTGTAGACTTGATCATTGCTAGGGTGAAAAGGTTTCATCATAGTCAATACCATGAATTTGCATATGACCTTTCGCTACAAGTCTAGCTTTATAAGTATGCACCTTTCCATCCATGTCAGATTTATTTTTGAAAACCCATTTGCATCCTATGGTTTTTATGCCTTCAGGTGCATCTATCAAGTTCCAAACTTGATTATCATACATGGATTGGATTTCGGATTCCATGGCTTCAAGCTATTTATCCAAATTAGGAGAGGGCATCTCTTCTTAGTAGGAAGTAGGTTCATCATGCTCAATGATTTCTACTTCATTACTATCCGTCAAGAGAAATCCATATCTCTCGGGTTCAGATCATAACCTACTAGATCTTCGAAGAGATTGTGTATCTTGAATGGGTTCCATAACTCCTTGTCGCGGCCCAACCCATGGTCCTACTTGGCCCCACGTTCAGGACACGCACGAAAGACGTCATAAAACACTTTTAGAAAAAATTTCGAAATGTTCTTTCATAAAAGTTTCATATCACAAACTCATTAAGTTGAAAACTCTCATTTCAACACACCACCATCTTTCACAAACGAAAGTACTTAGCCCCAAGGGCTTACACACTTTACTTACAAATGTACAATCACCACAATTTAACAAAACAGGTGATACACGGATAAAGTCTCGGGTGCACTACCCCAAAGGTTATACATTTATATAATGCAACCTTTAAACCACACTTACTTTCCAAAATGGATTATCAACCCGATGTCCTCCCTTGTGAAGTGACCTATCCCCTTGGCTCGCCTTTATCTAAGGAAAACAAATAAACAAGGAACGGGGTGAGAATAAATCTCAGTAAGCTATTAAAATGCAACTACGTTACATGCTGAAATGATACTCGTAATTGAACAATGTCAATAAGCATTCACATAGCACATAACATGATAGGCAAAGCCAACCCATCATACCATACATAAGGCGGTAATAAACACTCATAGGTAGATATTGAGCCAAGGTTCTCGAATCAAACATAACCATCTGAGAGGTATCAACTGAGCAGCACCAAAAGGCTGAAACCGGTTCCGGAACCAAATAATAAAAACAACAACAATGGGGGAGGGGGGGAAATGACACAAGGTCATAACCCAAACGGTGACTAAACTCACACAAAGGAGAGCTAGCCCAAACCCAATCCGTGACCCAAGGAAAGGGGTTAAAAATGGGAAACCAATGGTAGAAGCCTTACAATGAACTTGACTCGTGTGCCATTATAATCCCTACCACTGCCCGACTCCACAACAAGAAGTACCAGCTGGACTTTACACGATAGCATAGTAATAAATACTTGCTTTAAACAATAACCGGGGGCATGATTCCAAAGTAGGGAACCACACAAGCTCATCATAAAGATGCAAACACGTTACTCATAAAGAGTTCACAACACCATCCTTTACCATTGACATAAAGTCACAACCCAATGTTTTATTAATGACATTAAGTCACAACTCAATCTTTTACTAATGACATTAAGACACATCACAAGCTTGCACCAATTCACAATTAATCCAAAACACATCAAAAGATGTTTCACAATTCTCTAATAATACTTAGTCACATTCCATAACACAATTGTTCACAAAGGAACCATTTTCAATACACTAAGGTGTTCCACAATGTCCATTTAGGTCAACTAGAATGGTACCCAAAACCTAGACCAAGAATACATCCTAGTCTTAACAAAAAAAAAGGAGAAATTCTGAAATAAGAGGCGAGCGGGTGCTCACACTAGACCGGGCGGGTGCTCGACAACTGACCAGACGGGCGCTCGGCAAGGACCAAGCGGGCGCTCCAGGTCAACAGGGATTTTGGTCATGAAACAAAAGGTAAGCGGGCGCTCCACTCATGCGCGCGCGGGTGCTCCAAAGGCTAGCGGGCGGGCGCTCGATGCCAACCAGGCGGGCGCTCGGTACCCGATTTGGGCCAAAACTGAACCTGATTCTTTACATACTCCTTCCATCCCAAAAGTACAACACATTAACACTTATAACATTCCCATACTTCTTCTGAGTACCAACTCCCCCAGAACATACTCTTACCATTCTTTGAACACAACCCAAACAACTTAGACAATTACTCCCTTTGTCCCAAAATTACAAGTATCACCAAATTCATCCAAATCATAAAATTAACACTTACAAGTATCAAGTATAACATATATGACTATTTTAACATTTAAAAGGGGAATTAGTAACTTACCTGTTTCGGGAAAAAGTATCGAAGAAATATGTTTTGATCGGGTAAAAATGACCTACTCAACGCCCTGATCATTTTTATATAATTAGATTTTAAAACGGATAAGTAATTAAAAAGATAGAAATTAAAATAGGATGAAACTTACTTGTTCTTCGTTGTCACAGAGAGAGAAAAAGGAAAAGTATATGTATGTATAACACAGAGAAGGAGAGATGGTGAGGATAATCATATTAAGATCTTTACCAATTTTCCGCTTTAGTCCTTCAACTTTCATTTCTAACAATTAACCCCCTAAACTTATAATTCCACTAAGGACCCTATAGTTTCAACTAACTCAATTAACTCCATTAACCATTATTACTACTTACTAAGTAAATAACACAATTAATCAAACAATGTGTGCAAGTCATAAAATATGATACAACACATAAAATGCACACATAAATTCAAATTAAAATCCCCACAAATATGAAATAAATAGGGACGGGTTTTTGGGGTCGTTACAATCACTCCCCCTTAAAGAAAATTCGTCCCGAATTTTAGAGTAACTTACCAAACGAATCAAACAACCAGGGATATTTCCTTTCCATCTCGTCCCGAAGCTCCCAAGTAGATTCCTCCATAATATGATTTCCCCACACAATTCTAACAAGAAGAATACTTTTAGTTCGTAATTCTTGAACTTTGATATCAATCACTCAAACTGGTTGCTCTATATAAAACATATCGGTTCTAGATCCTCTTGTATCTCTGATAACATATAAGATGGATCATACAAATATTTGCAAAGCACGGAGATATGAAACACGTTATGAATTTACCCAAAGAAGATGGCAACGCAAGATAGTACGCAAGATTTTCAACTCTTTCTATAATTTCAAAAGGACCAATATGACTTTTCCATCGAATAGCCAATCTCAATAGGTAGAAAAATGAGCGGGTTTTTAATCTATCCACGATTACACAAAATGCATCATGCTTTCTTCAAGTATGAGGTAGCCCTGACACAAAATCCATCGTGACATAATCCCATTTCCACTCAAGTATCTCTAGAGGTTGAACTAGACCTGCGAGTCTTTGATGTTCAGCTTTAACCTATTGACAAGTCAAACACTTTATTACGTAATCCGCTATTTCCCGTTTCATATTATTCTATTAGAAATGCTGCTTCAAATTATGATACATCTTGATACTCTCGGGATGAATAGTATACTTAGATTTGTGGCCCTCATCAAAAACTTGGCGTTTAATTCTATCAATGTTGGTACACATAACTGCCCTCTATAAGTTAATACTCCTTCAGGACTATGAGAGAAATCTTCAAATTTTCTATCCTCGATTTTATCCACTAATTTTCTCAACTCGTGGTCATCCTTGTAAGCATCTTTTATCTGTTGAATTAAAGTTGGCAATACTCTATTATTCGCAAACATAACTCCATGTCTCAATTCATAAGGACACCAATCCTTCAAAAGTTCCATCCACCTACGCTGTCGGTTGTGCAACTCTTTCTAGGAGAAAAGATATCTCAACTCTTATAATTTGTAAAAATCTCAAACTTTGTTCCATAAAGGTAATGTTTCCACTTTTGTAACGCAAAAACAATCGCATTAAGTTCCAGGGCATGGGTCGGATAGTTCTGTTCGCAAGGAGTTAACTTCCTCGAAGCATCACTGTAAATAACCAAATCATCATTCCCATTAGGTAACGCAAGAATAAGTACAATGGTCAATCTCTTCTCCAATTCCTCAAAACTGACTTGACATTTTTCATCCCACATATATGGTACATTCTTTTAAGTCCATTGAGTGAATGGTGTAACAATCTTGGAAAACCCCTCAATAAATCTTCGATAATACTCCGTTAAACCCAAGAAAATTTCGCAAATAACTGCTTACCTCGGAGCCCAGACAAAACCATTCGCAAATATTGTTCATGTCCCTCTCGAGATTTAGAATAAACAAGGATATTACCGATAAAGACAACCACAAAGGTATCAAGATAAGGTTTGAAAACCCGATTCATCATATCCATAAGAACAACGGGAGCATTAGTTAACCCGAAAGGCATGACAAGAAACTAATAGTGACCATACCTACTATGAAAAGTAGTCTTAGGGATGTCTTCAAAATGAATCTGCAACTGATGATACCCATTCCTCAATTCAAGCTTCGAAAAGAACAGACCCTTGAAGTTGATCAAATAAATCATCAATGTGAGGAAAAGGATATTTGTTCTTTACAGTCACCTGATTCAACTTTCTATAGTCGATGCATAGTCTCAAGGACCCATCTTTCTTCTTTACAAACAACACAGAAGCTCCCTACGGTGATACACTGGGTCGGATAAAACCACTATCAAGTAACTCTTGCAATTGAACTTTCAACTTTTTCAATTCAGATGGAGCCATTCTGTAAGGTACCTCAAATATCAGCATAGTACCTGGATGTAAATCAATACAGAACTCGATTTCCCTATTAGGAGGCATAGAATATTCAGTTGGAAATACATCAGGAAACTCTTTAACAATATGCACATCCTCTATTTCAAGCAACCTTTTTAGTAGTATCGAGAACACTGGCTAAATATCCTGTACAACCACGGTGTAACAATTTTCTAGCTTTCACATAAGAAATAATACCAATCCCCCTACCTAGAGGAGTAGCCTCAAAAGTAAATTCAGGCACATCAGGAATAGAAAATGTGACAACCCTTTTATAATAATCAACTGAAGCATGGTAATTATTTACCCAATCCATTCCCAAGATAATATCAAAATCTTGCAATGGCAAAACAACTAAATCAGCAATTAAAATATGCTCCCAAATATGCACATCATAAGTACGCAACACGCTATCAGCCAAACACTTCCCCATAGGGATGAACACCTCTAACACATAAGATAGAGACTCAGGAGACAAATGTAACTGAGATGCAAAAATGCACAGATACATATAAATGCAATGAGTCGGGGTCTATAAGTGCACGTGCCCTCAAACTAGACATAAAAATTATACCTCCTATCACGGCAGAAGAATCTGAACCCTGTTGTTGATTAGTAGCAAAACACAACCCTGCACCTTAGGCTTTCCCGAGGTATCCCTCTTCTGACCCTGTGATGATCCAGCTCCACCCCCAAATGATACATTCCTGGTTCTAGGACAATCCCTTTAAAAATGGCCAAGCTGACCACAATTCAAACACTTACCCTGCTTCTTCCAACACCTTTCATCAGAATGCCCTTTCTTTTGACAATAGTTACATATCCTTCTACTTTGATTTCCCGAGGTTTTACCTTGATTGTTGGCAATTAATTGCTCCTGAGGTTGTCCTCTGTTTTGTAATGATATTCCCTGACCTCCTCGATTGTCACCGTACTATGGTTGAGGTTTTACTTGCCTTCTCGCACCTGATAGTTCAACTTTCCTCTTATGTTCTTCAATATGTTGCTCCACTTGATAAGCCCTATCAACTGCATCTTAAAAATCCTGTAACTTGTGGGATACTAATTGAGTTCGGATCACAGTTCTCAATCCTCTCACAAATCGCATTGCCTTCCTCTCCTCAGTTGCAACTAGATGAGTACAGTACCTGGATAACTATGTGAATTTAGATGTATACTGAGCCACGGACATAACATTTTTCTCTAAGTTGAGAAACTCCATTTCTTTCCTGTCTTGATCCACCCGGGGAATGAAATGTTCCTTGAACTTCTTCAGAAAATTTTCCAAAGTATAGGGTACATAAGTCTCATCCCAACAAGTTTTCAAAGCTTTCCACCAATACTTAGCAGCTCCACTCAAATTATAAGTAGCGAACCTGATTTGATCTTCAACAGAACATCTCAGAACATCAAATATTTCTCCATCGATTCAATCCACCTTTCCACTTTAGCCACATCTGGTTCTCCATCATAGCCTATTGGTTTCATCTTTAAGAACTGTTCTAACCCATATCTCGGAGGTACTTGATCTTCTCCTTGTCTTTAATCATTTAAGGTTTTCATGGCTGCTTCAAACATTCCCTTGCCTTGAAGGTCCTGAGTGATCTCTTTCTGTCCCAACCATTTTCAATAAGTACCTGCATAAGACTCTCAACGTCACTCACTCTATACACAACTACCCTCCTAGGTCACTTAGTCATTCTAGACCATCTACAACCTAGCTCTGATACCAACTGTTGCACCCCAACCCGTGGTCCTAATTTGCCCCACGTTCAGGACACGCACGGAAGACGTCATAAAACACTTTTTAAAAAAAAGTTGAAATGTTCTTTCATAAAAGTTTCATATCACAAACTCATTAAGTTGAAAACTCTCATTTCAACACACCACCATCTTTCACAAACGAAAGTACTTAGCTCCAAGGGCTTACACACTTTACTTACAAATGTACAATCACCACACTTTAACAAAACAGGTGATACACGGATAAAGTCTCGGGTACACTACCCCAAATGTTATACATTTATATAATGCAACCTTTAAACCACACTTACTTTCCAAAATGGATTATCAACCCGACGTCCTCCCTTGTGAAGTGACCTATCCCCTTGGCTCACCTTTATCTAAGGAAAACAAATAAACAAGGAATTGGGTGAGAATAAATCTCAGTAAGCTACTAAAATACAACTACGTTACATGCTAAAATGATACTCGTAATTGAAAAATGTCAATAAGCATTCACATAGCACATAACATGATAGGCAAAGCTAACTCATCATACCACACATAAGGCAGGAATAAACACTCATAGGTAGATACTAATCCAAGGTTCTCGAATCAAACATAACCATCTGAGAGGTATCAACTGAGCAGCACCAAAAGGCTGAAACCGGTTTCGGAACCAAACAATAACAACAACAACAACAACGAGGGTAAAATGACACAAAGTCATAACCCAAATGGTGACTAAACTCACACAAAGGAGAGCTAGCCCAAACCCAATCTGTGGCCCAAGGAAATGGGTTAAAAATGGGGAAACCAATCGTAGAAGCCTTACAATGAACTTGGCTCGTGTGCCATTATAATCCCTGCCACTTCCCGACTCCAGAACAAGAAGTACTAGCTGGACTTTACACGAGAGCATAGTAATAAATACTTGCTTTAAACAACAACCGGGGATGATTCCAAAGTAGGGAACCACACAAGCTCATCATAAAGATGCAAACACGTTAATCATAAAGAGTTCACAACACAATCCTTTACCATTGACATAAAGTCACAACCCAATCTTTTATTAATGACAATAAGTCACAACTCAATCTTTTATTAATGACATTAAGTCACATCACAAGCTTGCACCCATTCACAATTAATCCAAAACACATCAAAAGATGTTTCACAATTCTCTAATAATACTTAGTCACATTCCATAACACAATTGTTCACAAAGGAACCATTTTCAATACACTAAGGTGTTCCACAATGTCCATTTAGGTTAACTAGAATTGTACCCAAAACCTAGACCAAGAATACATCCTAGTCTTAACCAAACAAAAGGGAAAAATCTGAAATAAGGGGCGAGCGGGCGCTCACACTAGACCGGGCGGGCGCTCGACAACCGACCAGGCGGGCGCTCGGCAAGGACCAAGCCGGCGCTCCAGGTCAACAAGGATTTTGGTCATGAAACAAAAGGTAATCGGTCGCTTCACTCATGCACGCGCGGGCGCTCCAAAGGCTAGCGGGCGGGCGCTCGATGCCCACCAGGCAGGCGTTCGATACCCGATTTGGACCAAAACTGAACCTGATTCTTTACATACTTCTTCCGTCCCAAAAGTACTACACATTAAAACTTATAACATTCCCATACTTCTTCTGAGTACCAACTCTACCCAGAACATACTCTTACCACTCTTTAACACAACCCAAACAACTTAGGCAATTACTCCCTTTGTCCCAAAATTACAAGTATCACTAAATTCATCCAAATCACAAAATTAACACTTACAAGTATCAAGTATAACATATATGACCATTTTAACATTTAAAGGAGAATTGGTAACTTACCTATTTCGGGAAAAAGTATCGAAGAATTATGTATTGATAGGGTAGAAATGACCTACTCAACGCCCTGATCATTTTTATATAATTAGATTTTAAAACGGATAAGTAATTAAAAAGATAGAAATTAAAATAAGATGAAACTTACTTGTTCTTCGTTGACAGGGATAGAGAAAAAGGAAAAGTATATGTATGTATAACGCAGAGAAGGAGAGATGGTGAGGATAAGCATATTAAGATCTTTACCAATTTTCTGCTTTAGTCCTTCAACTTTCATTTCTAACAATTAACCCCCTAAACTTATAATTCCACTAAGGACCCTATAGTTTCAACTAACTCAATTAACTCCCTTAACCATTATTACTACTTACTAAGTAAATAACACAATTAATCAAACAATGTGTGCAAGTCATAAAATATGATGCAACACATAAAATGCACACATAAATTCAAATTAAAATCCCCACAAATATAAAATAAATAGGGACGGGTTTTTGGGGTCGTTACACTCCTTGTGTAACTTGTTCAGATTTCACCATTGGTTAAATTTTATTTTCAGGTTCTCGAACCTCTTCGAGATTAATTTTACTCCCACTAATTTCCTTTGGAGAGAAACTCTTTTTCTAGAAAAGTACCATCCCGAGCAACAAACACTTTGTTGTCTATGCGGTTGTAAAAGTCATATCCTTTGGTTTCCCTAGGATATCCCACAAAAATACATTTATCATATTTGTGTGAAACTTAGTCAGAGACAAGTCTCTTTACATAAGCTTCACATCCCCAAATCTTCATGAAAGAAAGACATGGTTTATTTTCGGTCCATATCTCATATGGAGTCTTTTGAACCGATTTAGTTGGAACTCTATTTAGTGTGTACGCAACAGTTTCTAATGCATGTCCCCAAAAGGATAATGGAAGATCAACTTGACTCATCATAGATCGAACCATATCCAATAATGTCTGATTTCTCCTCTCAGACAAACCATTCCTTTGTGGTGTTCCGGGTGGAGTTAATTGTGAAACAATTTCATAATTTTTAAGGTGATCATCAAATTCTTGGTTTAAATATTCACCACCACGATCAGATCGAAGTGCTTTAATAGTTTTGCCAAGTTGATTTTGAACTTCATTTTGAAATATTCTAAATATCTCAAATGCTTCGCTTTTGTTCTTCATTAAGTAGACATAATCATATCTATTAAGATCATCAGTAAAGGTTATGAAGTATTGAAATCCTCCCCTAGCCCTACTACTTAAAGGTCCGCATACATCGGTATGTATTAAGCCTAATAAGTCACTAGCCATTTCACTACTCTTAGTAAAAGGTGTCTTAGTCATTTTTCCATGTAAACATAACTCACAAGTATCATATGATTCAAAATCATTTGATCCTAAAAGTCCGTCCCAAAGGAGTTTTGAGATACGCTTCTCATAAATATGACCAAGACATCAATGCCACAAATAAGTGTAATTTACATCATTAGGTTTAGATTTTTGATTTATGTTATAGACATTATCATTATTTTCATTCTCAACATCAAGGACATAAAGGCCACTAAAGGAGTTTGCAATACAATAAAGCATATCATTTAAATAAATAGAAAATCTTTTATTCTCAATAAGAAATCTATTACCTTCATTATCCAAACAAGAAATTGAAATAATATTTCTACTCAAATCCGGAACGTAGAAACAATTGTTCAAAACAAGAATTAAACCACTAGGTAATGTGACTTCATAAGTCCCTACGGCTAATGCAACAACTCTTCCTCCATTCCCCACACGTAAATCTACTTCACCATCCTTGAGTGGTCTCCTATTCTTTAGTGCCTGCACATTTAGACAAATGTGAGATCCACATCCGATATCTAATACCCAGGAACTAGAAGTAAAAAGGATTATATCTATAACATAGATACCTGAAGTAGAGGCAATCACATTGTTATTCTTATTTTTCTTTTCTTTCATATAGGCTTTGAAATTTCTCTTCTAATGACCTGTCGCGACCCCGAACCCCGCGGGCCCGAGATCGCGAGCTGGACGTCGACTTAAAACCAAAACTCTAAAATATAGGAGTTAAAAATTCCATTTTTGAACCAAAATATTTTAATACATTTAAATAATGTAAACTGATCCATAACAACCTGCCCCAAAATCTCAATCCTCTCGACGTCCTCCTCGATCCGCGAATCCTAATCCTTTTCCTCCTGGGGGGGGGGGTTAAGGAAAACAAAGATGGAAATAAACGGGGTGAGATAAAATCTCAGTAAGTTACTAATGCAACTACATGACATGCTAATGTGCAATAACCAATAATAATAATCTCACGTAGCACATAGCAAATAACAATTAACAGATAGCAGCGGAAATAAACAAGTAACAAAGGATACTGAACCAAGGTTTCCCAAAAGGGTGAATCGATTTGATCAATATTAACAGAACCGCATCGAAGAGAAGCTACAATAAACAGCATCAAGAGCTAAAGAAGCCGGTTCAGAAACCGAATATCCAATAACCAATCACCGATAACCCATCGACCATAGCAGCATAATCAGCTGGAGAGAACCTCGGTAGCACAACAACTGAAGAGGACCCCGGTCAGAACCAACCAACAACCAATAATCGATGAACGATAACGGGAACGGGGTACATGACACGAAGTCATTACCCAAACTCTATAATACTCACCAAAGGGAGTTCAATATCATCCCAACTATGGCCAGTAGAAGGGGAACGGGAACGAGTGAAGAACATTATAAAGGACTTGGTTCAGGAGCCATTATAATCCTCTCACTAAACATCATATTAACAAAGTACCAGCTGGACTTCCAAATAAATGCTAAGTAATAAATACTAGCTTAATTAAACAACTTAAGGTTCCAAAGTAGGGAACCACACCAATTAAATCACCATAAAGATGCAACGGGTACTCATGAAGAGTTTAACAACAACGATAACAAGAGTTTCTCATGAAGAGCACAACAACGATAAACGGAATTTCTCATAAAGAGCACAACGACGTTGATCATTAAAACAAGATGATTCCAAGACAAGGCACGTATTAATTACATCCTAAATATGATACCCACAAGTAAATCATAAAGAGCACAACCCAAACGGTCGCTCACCAATGGCACAATGACTATTACCAAAATGACCCTAAACATTTACTCATAAAGATATACTAGGACTATGAACTCAACCATCTCATCACACCTGGAATTCCAAATAAGAAGACCGAATAAATACACCTTAAAGCTAGTCAACACCGTAGGTACCCAATCACCAATTCACGTCTTACATCCGTTCATCGACGAACCAATTCTTAACCTCAAACACCCAACAAAATCCCGAAGTATAAAACTTAGAACTTAACTGAACAACCTATCCCATCTTGTATTACTCGAAGAGAGCTTCGAAACGATAGTTTACACGCCTAAAACGGAGTTCGGACGAAGAAGTTATGGCCTCCGGAAGATCGACCTAAATTCTGGAAAAAGTGGGCGGGCGCCCGGAATTGAGTGGGCGGTCGCCCGGAACGCTGTTGCCAAGCTAAATGAGGCTGTTTTAGTCGGAGGTCGCCCAAAACTAAGTGGGCGGTCGCCCAGACCCCAAAATACACCCGAATTTCACTCCTTTTGTCCTAAATCTTGATATAACAACCCTTATACATCCCCACCATTGAGGAACTCGATCCATAACACAATCGATCACAAAGGGATCATCCTCGAATACTAAAGTGTTCCACAACATTAACTTAAGTCAACTAGGGTGATACTTCGAGCCTTGATCGGGCTTGAACCAAAAACAATTCGAAAACAAAGGTACTCAGGACAGCTGGTATGGGCGGTCGCCCATAGCCAGTCCGGGCGGTCGCCCATAGCCAGTCCGGGCGGTCGCCCAAAACCCACACCCAAGTCCAAAACCAACTGACTTCATGGGCGGTCGCCCAACCCAAAAGTGGGCGGTCGCCTACTCACTTTTACTCAAATTCTCCGGATCAACTGATCCCATGGGCGGTCGCCCAAACCACCCATGGGCGGTCGCCCACGCACCCAGGTCGCCGGAAAACGGCAAGAACCAAATGGGTTCTTCCATTTTCTTACCCAAAACCAAATTTCTCACAATCCACACTCCCAACTTGAATCCCAAAATACCCAAACAACATCTAACTAAAAAGGGGACCTAAATAACTCCATTTATCAACCAAAACCAAGATTAATTTCCAACATTCATAACAATCACCATTTTTAACCAAAAACTCAAATAAATTCCAAATAAATTCTAAACTCAACCAAACTTCAAATATAGCACATCAAGCATTATATAAACATGATATGAACATTTTAGCATCAAAATGGGGGAAAAGTAACTTACTCGGATTTTCTCAAAGTTGCCGGAACTCAAAATTTCTTGGCTTCCTACGATCCTATCGACGATCTAAACAAGATTCATGTTTTAAGAAATGAGAAATAATGAGAGGAAGAGGAAGGAAATGAAGAGAGAAGGAAAGAAGAAAACTTACCCAATTTCTTTTGGAGAGAGAGAGAATGGGCTGGGAGAAGAAGAAGAGTGAGGGAGAAGAGAGGGTGTAGGGGAATTATTTCCAAAAAAACTTACACTCAGGCCCCTCCTCTATACTATACACAAATACTTACACTCCCTACTAACCATTAAGACCCCAAAACTCTACACTAGCAGAAAATACCAATTAAAATGCTAGACATAATTTATTATGACACATAAAGTGCACACATAATTCATTAACTAAATAATAATTTAAATAAACAAATAAGCAAATAAATAAATAATGATTATTTATTACTAATAAAATAGAGCCTAGTTTTCGGGTCGTGACATTCACTCCCCCTTAAAGAAAATTCGACCCGAATTTTAACGAGACTTACCCGAAAGACTAATTAGCTACGGATACGGTAGTCCCGCATTTCTCAAATTCCTCAATTGTCCAATCTAACCCACTAAAAGGTAACCTTAAGTAATGCTTACGATAACACCACCTCTCGAACCGAATCATTCCATTATTATCTTCACGGTATTTCCTCTAACTCCCTTTTTAGTTATTAATCTGTGCTCCTATACCCAAGGAAATCTACAAATCTCAAATCCTCAATAACTAACCCAAGTTAGTCTTTCACGCATACATTTATTAGCCTAATGATACTTAGGTTCAATAGTGCTACCGTCATAATAAACCAACTAGCTAGCAACGTTCCAACTGACCCAATACCAATTCATGATATTCCTTAATTATGCCCAAGTATTGATAATCAACTTATTTCACATACCCTTGATCCAATTCGAGGAACGCCACCAAGAAGGGATTTAGAACCATAGAACCACTATCTAACCAAAATTTCAAAATGCCTTTAACATAAATCGAGAAATTATTACTCTCCCAAAATGTACTTTGTCCTTTCTAACTTAACACGCTTACCACCATTAATGATCATAACTCCTACAACAAACTCATCATCCGTAACAAATCGTACACCTCTCCATACTAATCCATTCCGATGCATTCACGGAGATGTACTAAAAGTGACCAAAATTTTCCTTAAGAGATCCTCATTGAATTCTCAACTTCTATAACCCAACCGATACAATATGAATATTGATCTAAATATAAGCATTACAACCTTGTACCACAACAACCCAATTTAACCCAAGCTTCTCCTTAAACACTAGGTACTAATCAGAAGCAAATGAAAATCTTACGAATGATAAATACACCCAACAAATCGACCGAAACTAAATACTCGGATTTCCATTAAGGAAAGATAGGTATAACTCTACTCAGGGAACGGTCTCAAACAGTTTTAAGAAATTAGGAATGGAGAATATAACAATCCCTCTACAACAATCGACTAAAGCAAGAGTAACATCAAAATCTTGTAATAGCAACATGGCTAATTTAGCAGGTGAGACATAACCATACTTAAGCACATCATAAGCACATAAGACTTCATCAGATACCCAAAACTCCTCCATAGGAGTAGACACCTACAACACATAAGTCAAAGACTCAGAAGAAATAAATGCAACTAAATGCACAGAAACACATAAATGCGATGATCCTAAAATGCACGCGCTCGCTCTCTCGACATAAAATTAATACCTCCTGAAACTGATGAATCACCCGTTGCGCTGATTGATTGCCAATACTCTACCTGAAACCTTGGGCTTCCCCGAAGCATCCTTTTCTGACCCTGTGGTATTCCGGTTCTTGTCCCCGATGACTGAACTCTAAACCTCGGACAATCTTTAACGAAGTGTCCCAACTGACCACACTTCACACATTTTCCCTGCTTCTTCCAACACTTGTCTTCTGAGTGTCCTATCCTCTGACAGAAGCTGCAGACTTTCCCATTTCGTGTCCCCTTATAAGAACCTTGATTTCCTACTGTTGGTTGCCCTTGAAGTTACCCTCTGAATCGAGTTTGCACTCCAGAATTACCTCTGTTATCCGAATGTTGCTGTTGTGACTTATTCTGCCTTCCTTGCTTACCCGGGTTAACCATCTCAGTCTTCCTTTTGTGTTCCCCAATATCCTGCTCAATCAAGTAGGCTCGATCCACCGCATCCTGAAAAGGTTGAATTCTTTGGGATAAAAGCTGAGTCCGAATAGAAGTCTTCAAACCCCGGATGAATCTCATAGCTTTCTGCTCCTCGGTCCGCACCAGATAGTCACCACACCTGGCTAATTCTGTGAACTTAGTTAAGTACTGTGCTACTGACATCACGCCTTGCTCCAAGCTGAGGAACTCGATCTCTTTCCGGTTTTGATTCACTAGAGAGATAAAATGATCCTTGAATTTCCTCACGAACCACTCCCAAGGATATGGTACAAGAGTCGCATCCCAACTGGTCTTCAGTGCCTTCCACCAATGTTCCGCAGCCCCCACAAGCTTATAAGCTGCAAACAGAACCCTATCCTCATCAGTGCAACCAAAGACATCGTAGATTTTCTCCATCGATTCTATCCATAGCTCGGCTTTCTTCACATCCGGTTCACCATCGTACTCACTTGGTTTCAACTTCAAGAATTGCTCCAACCCATATCGCGGAGGTACCACAAGTTCCTTTCTCTGCCCTTGGTCATGCATTGCTTTCACGGCTGCTTCAAACCTGCCCTGAAACACTGCACGGTTTTCTTCCCTTAGACTATTAAGATTCTGAGTCCCACTGATGCCTTCACCAGCTCTTCTTCTAGCCATTTAGAACAAATACCTCCATAAAACATCAACCGTTACTCACTCCGAACACAACTACCCTCCTAGGTCATTCTAGTCCACCTAGACTTATACTTAGAGCCGAACCATAGCTCTGATACCAACTGTCGCGACCCCGAACCCCGCGGGCCCGAGATCGCGAGCTGGACGTCGACTTAAAACCAAAACTCTAAAATATAGGAGTTAAAAATTCCATTTTTTAAACCAAAAGATTTTAATACAAGGTTTGGAAAATCCAAGTTTATCAACACCATAAAACAACTAGTGTAAGCTCCACAAGCTCACACCCAAGATACAAAATATTACAATTCTTAATGACGTCAATAATAGTAAAACTATCCCCAAAAGGTTATACATTTAAATAATGTAAACCGATCCATAACAACCTGCCCCAAAATCTCAATCCTCTCGATGTCCTCCTCGATCCGCGAATCCTAATCCTTTTCCTCCTTGGGGGGGGGGGGTTAAGGAAAACAAAGATGGAAATAAACGGGGTGAGATAAAATCTCAGTAAGTTACTAATGCAACTACATGACATGCTAATGTGCAATAACCAATAATAATAATCTCACGTAGCACATAGCAAATAACAATTAACAGATAGCAGCGGAAATAAACAAGTAACAAAGGATACTGAACCAAGGTTTCCCAAAAGGGTGAATCGATCTGATCAATATTAACAGAACCGCATCGAAGAGCAGCTACAATAAACAGCATCAAGAGCTAAAGAAGCCGGTTCAGAAACCGAATATCCAATAACCAATCACCGATAACCCATCGACCATAGTAGCATAATCAGCTGGAGAGAACCTCGGTAGCACAACAACTGAAGAGGACCCCGGTCAGAACCAACCAACAACCAATAATCGATGAACGATAACGGGAACGGGGTACATGACACGAAGTCATTACCCAAACTCTATAATACTCACCAAAGGGAGTTCAATATCATCTCAACTATGGCCAGTAGAAGGGGAACGGGAACGAGTGAAGAACATTATAAAGGACTTGGTTCAGGAGCCATTATAATCCTCTCACTAAACATCATATTAACAAAGTACCAGCTGGACTTCCAAATAAATGCTAAGTAATAAATACTAGCTTAATTAAACAACTTAAGGTTCCAAAGTAGGGAACCACACCAATTAAATCACCATAAAGATGCAACGGGTACTCATGAAGAGTTTAACAACAACGATAACAAGAGTTTCTCATGAAGAGCACAACAACGATAAACGGAATTTCTCATAAAGAGCACAACGACGTTGATCATTAAAACAAGATGATTCCAAGACAAGGCACGTATTAATTACATCCTAAATATGATACCCACAAGTAAATCATAAAGAGCACAACCCAAACGGTCGCTCACCAATGGCACAATGACTATTACCAAAATGACCCTAAACATTTACTCATAAAGATATACTAGGACTATGAACTCAACCATCTCATCACACCTGGAATTCCAAATAAGAAGACCGAATAAATACACCTTAAAGCTAGTCAACACCGTAGGTACCCAATCACCAATTCACGTCTTACATCCGTTCATCGACGAACCAATTCTTAACCTCAAACACCCAACAAAATCCCAAAGTATAAAACTTAGAACTTAACTGAACAACCTATCCCATCTTGTATTACTCGAAGAGAGCTTCGAAACGATAGTTTACACGCCTAAAACGGAGTTCGGACGAAGAAGTTATGGCCTCCGGAAGATCAACCTAAATTCTGGAAAAAGTGGGCGGGCGCCCGGAATTGAGTGGGCGGTCGCCCGGAACGCTGTTGCCAAGCTAAATGAGGCTGTTTTAGTGGGAGGTCGCCCAAAACTAAGTGGGCGGTCGCCCAGACCCCAAAATACACCCGAATTTCACTCCTTTTGTCCTAAATCTTGATATAACAACCCTTATACATCCCCACCATTGAGGAACTCGATCCATAACACAATCGATCACAAAGGGATCATCCTCGAATACTAAAGTGTTCCACAACATTAACTTAAGTCAACTAGGGTGATACTTCGAGCCTTGATCGGGCTTGAACCTAAAACAATTCGAAAACAAAGGTACTCAGGACAGCTGGTATGGGCGGTCGCCCATAGCCAGTGGCGGTCGCCCATAGCCAGTCCGGGCGGTCGCCCAAAACCCACACCCAAGTCCAAAACCAACTGACTTCATGGGCGGTCGCCCAACCCAAAAGTGGGCGGTCGCCTACTCACTTTTACTCAAATTCTCCGGATCAACTGATCTCATGGGCGGTCGCCCAAACCACCCATGGGCGGTCGCCCACGCACCCAGGTCGCCGGAAAACGGCAAGAACCAAATGGGTTCTTCCATTTTCTTACCCAAAACCAAATTTCTCACAATCCACACTCCCAACTTGAATCCCAAAATACCCAAACAACATCTAACTAAAAAGGGGACCTAAATAACTCCATTTATCAACCAAAACCAAGATTAATTTCCAACATTCATAACAATCACCATTTTTAACCAAAAACCCAAATAAATTCCAAATAAATTCTAAACTCAACCAAACTTCAAATATAGCACATCAAGCATTATATAAACATGATATGAACATTTTAGCATCAAAATGGGGGAAAAGTAACTTACTCGGATTTTCTCAAAGTTGCCGGAACTCAAAATTTCTTGGCTTCCTACGATCCTATCGACGATCTAAACAAGATTCATGTTTTAAGAAATGAGAAATAATGAGAGGAAGAGGAAGGAAATGAAGAGAGAAGGAAAGAAGAAAACTTACCCAATTTCTTTTGGAGAGAGAGAGAATGGGCTGGGAGAAGAAGAAGAGTGAGGGAGAAGAGAGGGTGTAGGGGAATTATTTCCAAAAAAACTTACACTCAGGCCCCTCCTCTATACTATACACAAATACTTACACTCCCTACTAACCATTAAGACCCCAAAACTCTACACTAGCAGAAAATACCAATTAAAATGCTAGACATAATTTATTATGACACATAAAGTGCACACATAATTCATTAACTAAATAATAATTTAAATAAACAAATAAGCAAATAAATAAATAATGATTATTTATTACTAATAAAATAGAGCCTAGTTTTCGGGTCGTGACATTCACTCCCCCTTAAAGAAAATTCGACCCGAATTTTAACGAGACTTACCCGAAAGACTAATTAGCTACGGATACGGTAGTCCCGCATTTCTCAAATTCCTCAATTGTCCAATCTAACCCACTAAAAGGTAACCTTAAGTAATGCTTACGATAACACCACCTCTCGAACCGAATCATTCCATTATTATCTTCACGGTATTTCCTCTAACTCCCTTTTTAGTTATTAATCTGTGCTCCTATACCCAAGGAAATCTACAAATCTCAAATCCTCAATAACTAACCCAAGTTAGTCTTTCACGCATACATTTATTAGCCTAATGATACTTAGGTTCAATAGTGCTACCGTCATAATAAACCAACTAGCTAGCAACGTTCCAACTGACCCAATACCAATTCATGATATTCCTTAATTATGCCCAAGTATTGATAATCAACTTATTTCACATACCCTTGATCCAATTCGAGGAACGCCACCAAGAAGGGATTTAGAACCATAGAACCACTATCTAACCAAAATTTCAAAATGCCTTTAACATAAATCGAGAAATTATTACTCTCCCAAAATGTACTTTGTCCTTTCTAACTTAACACGCTTACCACCATTAATGATCATAACTCCTACAACAAACTCATCATCCGTAACAAATCGTACACCTCTCCATACTAATCCATTCCGATGCATTCACGGAGATGTACTAAAAGTGACCAAAATTTTCCTTAAGAGATCCTCATTGAATTCTCAACTTCTATAACCCAACCGATACAATATGAATATTGATCTAAATATAAGCATTACAACCTTGTACCACAACAACCCAATTTAACCCAAGCTTCTCCTTAAACACTAGGTACTAATCAGAAGCAAATGAAAATCTTACGAATGATAAATACACCCAACAAATCGACCGAAACTAAATACTCGGATTTCCATTAAGGAAAGATAGGTATAACTCTACTCAGGGAACGGTCTCAAACAGTTTTAAGAAATTAGGAATGGAGAATATAACAATCCCTCTACAACAATCGACTAAAGCAAGAGTAACATCAAAATCTTGTAATAGCAACATGGCTAATTTAGCAGGTGAGACATAACCATACTTAAGCACATCATAAGCACATAAGACTTCATCAGATACCCTAAACTCCTCCATAGGAGTAGACACCTACAACACATAAGTCAAAGACTCAGAAGAAATAAATGCAACTAAATGCACAGAAACACATAAATGCGATGATCCTAAAATGCACGCGCTCGCTCTCTCGACATAAAATTAATACCTCCTGAAACTGATGAATCACCCGTTGCGCTGATTGATTGCCAATACTCTACCTGAAACCTTGGGCTTCCCCGAAGCATCCCTTTTCTGACCCTGTGGTATTCCGGTTCTTGTCCCCGATGACTGAACTCTAAACCTCGGACAATCTTTAACGAAGTGTCCCAACTGACCACACTTCACACATTTTCCCTGCTTCTTCCAACACTTGTCTTCTGAGTGTCCTATCCTCTGACAGAAGCTGCAGACTTTCCCATTTCGTGTCCCCTTATAAGAACCTTGATTTCCTACTGTTGGTTGCCCTTGAAGTTGCCCTCTGAATCGAGTTTGCACTCCAGAATTACCTCTGTTATCCGAATGTTGCTGTTGTGACTTATTCTGCCTTCCTTGCTTACCCGGGTTAACCATCTCAGTCTTCCTTTTGTGTTCCCCAATATCCTGCTCAATCAAGTAGGCTCGATCCACCGCATCCTGAAAAGGTTGAATTCTTTGGGATAAAAGCTGAGTCCGAATAGAAGTCTTCAAACCCCGGATGAATCTCATAGCTTTCTGCTCCTCGGTCCGCACCAGATAGTCACCACACCTGGCTAATTCTGTGAACTTAGTTAAGTACTGTGCTACTGACATCACGCCTTGCTCCAAGCTGAGGAACTCGATCTCTTTCCGGTTTTGATTCACTAGAGAGATAAAATGATCCTTGAATTTCCTCACGAACCACTCCCAAGGATATGGTACAAGAGTCGCATCCCAACTGGTCTTCAGTGCCTTCCACCAATGTTCCGCAGCCCCCACAAGCTTATAAGCTGCAAACAGAACCCTATCCTCATCAGTGCAACCAAAGACATCGTAGATTTTCTCCATCGATTCTATCCATAGCTCGGCTTTCTTCACATCCGGTTCACCATCGTACTCACTTGGTTTCAACTTCAAGAATTGCTCCAACCCATATCGCGGAGGTACCACAAGTTCCTTTCTCTGCCCTTGGTCATACATTGCTTTCACGGCTGCTTCAAACCTGCCCTGAAACACTGCACGGTTTTCTTCCCTTAGACTATTAAGATTCTGAGTCCCACTGATGCCTTCACCAGCTCTTCTTCTAGCCATTTAGAACAAATACCTGCATAAAACATCAACCGTTACTCACTCCGAACACAACTACCCTCCTAGGTCATTCTAGTCCACCTAGACTTATACTTAGAGCCGAACCATAGCTCTGATACCAACTGTCGCGACCCCGAACCCCGCGGGCCCGAGATCGCGAGCTGGACGTCGACTTAAAACCAAAACTCTAAAATATAGGAGTTAAAAATTCCATTTTTTAAACCAAAAGATTTTAATACAAGGTTTGGAAAATCCAAGTTTATCAACACCATAAAACAACTAGTGTAAGCTCCACAAGCTCACACCCAAGATACAAAATATTACAATTCTTAATGACGTCAATAATAGTAAAACTATCCCCAAAAGGTTATACATTTAAATAATGTAAACCGATCCATAACAACCTGCCCCAAAATCTCAATCCTCTCGACGTCCTCCTCGATCCGCGAATCCTAATCCTTTTCCTCCTTGGGGGGGGGGTTAAGGAAAACAAAGATGGAAATAAACGGGGTGAGATAAAATCTCAGTAAGTTACTAATGCAACTACATGACATGCTAATGTGCAATAACCAATAATAATAATCTCACGTAGCACATAGCAAATAACAATTAACAGATAGCAGCGGAAATAAACAAGTAACAAAGGATACTGAACCAAGGTTTCCCAAAAGGGTGAATCGATCTGATCAATATTAACAGAACCGCATCGAAGAGCAGCTACAATAAACAGCATCAAGAGCTAAAGAAGCCGGTTCAGAAACCGAATATCCAATAACCAATCACCGATAACCCATCGACCATAGCAGCATAATCAGCTGGAGAGAACCTCGGTAGCACAACAACTGAAGAGGACCCCGGTCAGAACCAACCAACAACCAATAATCGATGAACGATAACGGGAACGGGGTACATGACACGAAGTCATTACCCAAACTCTATAATACTCACCAAAGGGAGTTCAATATCATCCCAACTATGGCCAGTAGAAGGGGAACGGGAACGAGTGAAGAACATTATAAAGGACTTGGTTCAGGAGCCATTATAATCCTCTCACTAAACATCATATTAACAAAGTACCAGCTGGACTTCCAAATAAATGCTAAGTAATAAATACTAGCTTAATTAAACAACTTAAGGTTCCAAAGTAGGGAACCACACCAATTAAATCACCATAAAGATGCAACGGGTACTCATGAAGAGTTTAACAACAACGATAACAAGAGTTTCTCATGAAGAGCACAACAACGATAAACGGAATTTCTCATAAAGAGCACAACGACGTTGATCATTAAAACAAGATGATTCCAAGACAAGGCACGTATTAATTACATCCTAAATATGATACCCACAAGTAAATCATAAAGAGCACAACCCAAACGGTTGCTCACCAATGGCACAATGACTATTACCAAAATGACCCTAAACATTTACTCATAAAGATATACTAGGACTATGAACTCAACCATCTCATCACACCTGGAATTCCAAATAAGAAGACCGAATAAATACACCTTAAAGCTAGTCAACACCGTAGGTACCCAATCACCAATTCACGTCTTACATCCGTTCATCGACGAACCAATTCTTAACCTCAAACACCCAACAAAATCCCGAAGTATAAAACTTAGAACTTAACTGAACAACCTATCCCATCTTGTATTATTCTAAGAGAGCTTCGAAACAATAGTTTACACGCCTAAAACGGAGTTCGGACGAAGAAGTTATGGCCTCCGGAAGATCGACCTAAATTCTGGAAAAAGTGGGCGGGCGCCCGGAATTGAGTGGGCGGTCGCCCGGAACGCTGTTGCCAAGCTAAATGAGGCTGTTTTAGTGGGAGGTCACCCAAAACTAAGTGGGCGGTCGCCCAGACCCCAAAATACACCCGAATTTCACTCATTTTGTCCTAAATCTTGATATAACAACCCTTATACATCCCCACCATTGAGGAACTCGATCCATAACACAATCGATCACAAAGGGATCATCCTCGAATACTAAAGTGTTCCACAACATTAACTTAAGTCAACTAGGGTGATACTTCGAGCCTAGATCGGGCTTGAACCAAAAACAATTCGAAAACAAAGGTACTCAGGACAGCTGGTATGGGCGGTCGCCCATAGCCAGTCCGGGCGGTCGCCCAAAACCCACACCCAAGTCCAAAACCAACTGACTTCATGGGCGGTCGCCCAACCCAAAAGTGGGCGGTCGCCTACTCACTTTTACTCAAATTCTTCGGATCAACTGATCTCATGGGCGGTCGCCCAAACCACCCATGGGCGGTCGCCCACGCACCCAGGTCGCCGGAAAACGGCAAGAACCAAATGGGTTCTTCCATTTTCTTACCCAAAACCAAATTTCTCACAATCCACACTCCCAACTTGAATCCTAAAATACCCAAACAACATCTAACTAAAAAGGGGACCTAAATAACTCCATTTATCAACCAAAACCAAGATTAATTTCCAACATTCATAACAATCACCATTTTTAACCAAAAACCCAAATAAATTCCAAATAAATTCTAAACTCAACCAAACTTCAAATATAGCACATCAAGCATTATATAAACATGATATGAACATTTTAGCATCAAAATGGGGGAAAAGTAACTTACTCGGATTTTCTCAAAGTTGCCGGAACTCAAAATTTCTTGGCTTCCTACGATCCTATCGACGATCTAAACAAGATTCATGTTTTAAGAAATGAGAAATAATGAGAGGAAGAGGAAGGAAATGAAGAGAGAAGGAAAGAAGAAAACTTACCCAATTTCTTTTGGAGAGAGAGAGAATGGGCTGGGAGAAGAAGAAGAGTGAGGGAGAAGAGAGGGTGTAGGGGAATTATTTCCAAAAAAACTTACACTCAGGCCCCTCCTCTATACTATACACAAATACTTACACTCCCTACTAACCATTAAGACCCCAAAACTCTACACTAGCAGAAAAGACCAATTAAAATGCTAGACATAATTTATTATGACACATAAAGTGCACACATAATTCATTAACTAAATAATAATTTAAATAAACAAATAAGCAAATAAATAAATAATGATTATTTATTACTAATAAAATAGAGCCTAGTTTTCGGGTCGTGACATGACCGCTCTCAACGCAATGGAAACAAACTGCATCATTTTGAGTGTCTGGTTTAGTCACTACAGAAACATTGGCAACCTTTGCCTTGTTGCTTTAGGTTTGGCAACAATTTCCTTACCTTTACCTTTGTTTTTAAATCCCTTTCCTTTAATAACCATGAGAACAGGAGAAGTGGTTTTTTCAATGATTTTCTTTTCAGTAATTTTTAGCATCCCTTCCAACTTTGATAAAGTCTTAGTCATACCATACATATTAAAGTTTATAACAAACTGATTATAACTTTTAGTTAGTGAGTTAAGAATCATATCGGTAGCCAACTCAACAGGGATGGTATAACCCAACCTCTCTAAATGCTCAATGTGGCCTTTCATCTTCAAAACATGAAGACTCACAGCTTTCCCTTCAGTCATCTTACATGCCATCAAAGCAGACATAGTGTTGGTCCCAAAGGGCAACAAGGGTATGAAAAATAGCTAGAGGGGGGGTGAATAGCTATTTTAAAATTCTTTTCATACCCTTGATAAACTCAATTGCAAATGCACACTTTATCAAAAAAGCGTTATGATATGCGCCTAAGTGAGTGAGTGAAATGCACAGCGGAATTTAGTAATGTAAATAGGCGCAGAGTATGATAAAGGGGGCGCACACACACTCTAAGTATTTTGGCTCAAAGTAGGTGAAATAAGAAACTAAGGCAAATGATATAACAAACACAACACAGTTCAATCAATCAATCTACAATGAATAAACAATCATGATAGTAAGTACGCGCTATTTGGAGAGGTTCGATCGGGAAAATGATCTACGTCCTCTACCAAGATGGTTAGTCTTGGATTTCTAATGAAGATCTTATATAATGAGTGAGTGCTACAAATTACAATCGTTTTGAGCTTATACACTAACTCAAGATCTAATATCTATGAAAGAACAAATCCTAGACAATAACCAGTGTATCTCTTAAATAAAGATCTAAGTGATCAAACTTAAAGAGGTGCGTGTGTGATTTTAGAATCAAGGCTCTTTAGATATTTGAGATTAAGAGCACAAGAAAACCAAAGTGTTTTTGCTTGAGGATCTGGGCTAAAGATGAAGGTATGAAGATGTTCTTGAGAATTCTGGAAAAACAAAGGCAATCTTCAAATCTTCAACAAATGCTTGAGAGAGAAAGTCTTGAAATGCTTAGCAACTTCAAAAGGTTGAAGTTATGGGGTATTTATAGTAGAGCCCCAAAAACTAGCCGTTGGAAATCCTTGGTGAGTCAGAGAAAGGACGGATGTGTTGTCGCTCATTGAGTGGAGCATGTGTCCTTTTATAGCCGTTAGACACATAACACAAATATGACCGTTATGGACAGGTGTCCTTAGATGCAGGTGCATACGTGTTATTTAACCACCGTTGGATCATTGGCGTAGTTTGAATCTCTTCAAGTTTTTGAGTCTTCATTAAATCACTGAATGTTAATTCAACATTTATGCACGTTGAGCCAAGGGGCGCATAGACATAGCACGTACTAAGCCATCTGGGGCGCATGAGCTAAGCTAGGCGCATACTCATGCGGGCGCCTATGGAGGCGCATGGCACAAGAGAGAGGCGCATAGGCGCGTGGCTCAAACTGAACTTGTGATTTATCTTGAATCTTGATCTTCTTGCCCTATTCCTAAGCCTATTCTATTACAATGGACACCCTAAAAAATGAAGTATAAATACTTCTTACATGTGGGTCTAAAGTCTATGAAATAAAACTTAGGTGATGGATCAATCAAATCTAATCAATCCTATTACATTGACACTGAGATATAAGTGGGCATACCCAACAATATCCCCCTATTTGATTGACGCCATTACCTACTATATCAGGGACAAACATTATACTTGATAAAAACATGTCGATATTGGTAAATCATGTTTCAAGTTAATGCACACACTAGTCCAAGATATAGATTTCCAATCTATTCCAATAAAGATAAGACATTACAAATGGAATGATAGAAATAACAGTTTAACACATTCAAAATGATATATGAGTTTTAGTTTTGAAATATGTTTAAACAAAGTTTAAACTTAATGCATGAAATATAGAGCAGTTCAAATATGATGCATATGATTTTAAACAACATTCATTGTTCTACAAACAAGAAGTTTGAGTAAACAAGTTTTGTTAACAAGTGATGCATTGTTCTCATTAATACTTGAAATATAAGAGTTTACAGATTACAAGTATTTAAAAGAACAAAGACAAAAGAGTGCTAAAACACTTAAGCACTAAATCACTAACAAAAGTTTCTAATCACAAAAAGAAATAACTAAGGGTTGGGAGGAGGCGCATCATCTTCCTTCAATCCTTCTTCAATCTCCTTCACGGAGCGCTAAATCTGCTTTGACATTTGAAGAGTACGGTTGACAACACCATGAGTATCAGTGACACCATCTCTAATGTAGCGCAAATGATCAACATTGATGTTTTGATACTCATCAATGGTGCGCTGAGTGATGGATTGCTGTTGTAAAAAGTTTTCAGTGAAGGCTTGAAAGTTTGCTTCAACAGCAGCTTGGGCAGTGAGTATATCAGCAGAAACTCTATCTGTGCACCTGTCTGTACTAGAATGCACGACATTAAAGTGAGTGACAATTAATTCCTTCAAAACATTAATCTTTGAGAGCAGGGAATTAATATCAACATGCGCGCCAGGAGCAGAGCTGGAAGAGGGCGCAGGAGTTTCAGGAGCTGAAGGCGCATGGGATTCAGGAGCTTTGGGTTCTGCGCCAGGATCAGCACCATATACTGTTAAACCCAGGATTTCTAGTTCATCCTTAAATTCTTTGAGCTTATCAACAACACTTAATAATTTTTGGCTATCTCCAACCACCATCTCAAACAACTTCCTTATATCACCTGCTATATTCAACTCTACCTCCCTTATGGCGTTAATGAAATCTTGGCCATCAGTGAGTTTGATGCCACCGTCAATACGTTCATGTAGGGAAGCAAGAGTACCTTTGAAAAGCTCATTCATTTGATTTATAGCATCATTCCATTGTTGAGGAGTAAGGAAATGTTTGTCCTTGATATTTATGCGCGCCATATCCCCCTTAATGGCAGCAATCTCATCAGCTTGCTGAGTAAGCATAGAAGTGTGAAGTTCTAACTGTGAATTCATCTGAGCTTGGCCTTGCTGGAGTTGCTGTAGCAGTGAAATAACCACACTCATATCAGGAGTGGGAAGAGCAGGAGCAGGAGCAGGAGCAGGTTGAGGCGTAGTAGAAGAGGAGCGCCTAACTGGTGATGGAGTAGGAGCGCGAGGAGAGGGAAGATAGTCATCACTTAAAGTAGGCTCTACTGAAATAGTTGGGGGCGCAGAATCATGAGGAGGAGGCGCAGAAGGTCTCTTGCGCCTAGTCAAGGGCTCTGGTTCCCCCTGAACTGGATCATCACTCAAGTCGCCAAAAAGTTCATCATATAGCTTATCTTTGAGTTGTTGGCGCTCAGAAGAGGGTGGATCCGGAGTTGGTTTCTGAACTGGAGGAGAAATTGATTTTGTTGGAGGCGCAGTAACAATAGGAGGCGCAGTAGGAGCAAGCGCGCATACATCAGCGCTAGACCCTGCGCCCTTGCGCCTTTCGGACTTGGCCAATAAAGCAGCCTGTTTCAATCTGAAGTCTTTATCTCGCTTTTTCTGCGCTTCCAGTCTACTGGCTTCTTTTGCGTTCTTCAGTTCTTTCTCTTCTTTTGTGTCAGTTCGAGGACGCTTAGGAGGTCTGCTTGTACCTTCAGCAATCCATTTTCCCTTCACTTTGTCTGCGCCAGGAGCAGTTGCTTCTGCGCGCGGTGCTGCTTCAGGTTCTGCGCCATCTTCTACGCCAGCTTCTGCGCCATCTTCATCTTCATCTGACTCAGTGGCTTCATCAACCAACTGATCACCTTTTACACGCGGCGCGCGCTTAGCCATGTGCTTCCTGTTCCTCTTGAGAACCAAGTTAGACTTACAAAAGATAGGCACATCGTCAGACTTGTGATCAGCATTGGCATTTAAGAACTGTGCCAGAGTAGGATTTGTCATGAAGAGTTTGGTGAGGATACGGCAATGAGTCTTGAACTTTGTCTTGCCCTCATCCTTGTTCTTGTTATACTTATCAACTTGTTCCATCAAGGTTTTCATCAACACTTGAGGCCAGTTGAGCCTTGACTGACCCATAATCGTTGTAGTGTACTCCCACTGTTCCACAGTGAATCTGTTCACATTGCCTGTCTTGAAAACAATGGAGGTACCAACGAGGTGTACAATGTGCACTAAGAGGTCGCCACCATCTCGTATTTCAACTGCCTTGATATTATTCTGTAAAGTAGGAATGCGAAGGAAGGTCTGCGCTATCAAATTCTGCGCTGCAGGCGCGTAAATCATAGATTTCCCTGCCACACTTAGTTCCCCAGTAATGGGAAACTCAAGTAGATTCCTGATAGAAGTGTAAGAAATACTGACTGGAACATCATGAACAGTAGCATTGATTCTATAACGAGTATGACCAGGAGTCTCTGTTGGAATCTCTACAATTTCAGCAGTGAAAAGAACTCATCTACTAGCAGAGGCGCATAGTAGGGTTGATCCATAGTGAATAAAGGAAGATTTAAGGAGCATTTAATTCTAGGCGTGCAAAGAGAGTGGAGCGCGCAGATGTGGGAATTTGGCGCGCAGTCTGTGAGGCGCATAGCAGGCGCATAGTTTCCTTGAACTTTTGAAAAATGATTTTAACATTTGAACCTAGTATACTCATAACTCAACGAAATATAAAATCATTAGTAGTAACAAAACTATATTGAATTTAGTTGATTTCAAGCATACCCATTTCACCTCTCAAAAAGATGAACAGTTTCGCGTCAAGTGCTTTCGTTAGAATGTCGGCGATTTGATAGTCGGTTCCCACGTGTTCCAAATGAATATTACCTTTCTCCACGTGGTCTTTGAGAAAGTGATATTTGATGTCGATGTGCTTGGTTTTGGAGTGCATGACAGGATTTTCAGAAACGGTAATGGTTGAAGTGTTGTCGCAGCAGATGGGACAATTTTCTTCGATGATATCATAGTCCACCAATTGCTGCTTCATCCATAGTATTTGACAGCAAAAACTTCCCGCAACGATATATTCAGCTTCGGTTTTTGAGACAGATACTGAAGTTTGTTTCTTACTCGCCCATGACACAAGTCGATATCCGAGAAAATGACAAGTGCCACTTGTGCTTTTCCTATTAATTGTGCACGCTGCATAATCCGCATCTGAATAACCTACGAGTTTAAAGTTCGAATCTTTGGTGTACTAAAGTCCAAGGTTAACAGTACCGGAGAGATATCTTATAATACGTTTCACAGCAATTAAGTGCGCTTCTCTAGGGTCAGATTGATAACGAGCGCAAACACAAACACTAAATATTATATCAGGCCTACTAGCAGTAAGATAAAGGAGTGATCCAATCATACCTCGATAGAGCGTTTGATCAACACGTTTTCCTTTTAAATTTTTGTCGAGTTTGTTACCGGTGGCCATTGGAGTATCATATGCTTTGGTGTTCTCAAGTCCAAATTTCTTGATTAAATCCTTTGTGTATTTGGCTTGGTTGATAAATATGCCTTCATTCATTTGCTTGATTTGAAGCCCGAGGAAGAATGTGAGTTCTCCCATCATGCTCATTTCAAACTTGCTCTTCATTAGTTTCTCAAAGCGCTTGCACAATAATTCATTAGTAGAATCAAATATAATATCATCAACATAAATTTGAACAAGTAATTTATGACCATTATGTTTGGCAATGAAAAGAGTAGTATCGATTTTACCGCGAGTGAAGCCTTTTTTAAAGAGAAACTTTGATAGTGTATCATACCATGCTCTTGGTGCTTGCTTGAGCCCATACAAAACTTTCTGGAGTTTGTACATGGAAATTGTGAATCTTCAAACTCAGGTGGTTGAGCTACATAGACTTGTTCTTGGAGTTCACCATTTAGAAACGCGCTTTTCACATCCATTTGATATAGCTTGAAGTTCTTGTGAGCGGCGTAAGCTAGAAATAATCTGATAGCTTCAAGTCTTGCTACGGGCGCAAAAGTTTCATCGTAATCAATGCCTTCTTCTTGCCTATAGCCTTGTGCAACCAATCTTGCTTTGTTTCTTGTGATGGTTCCATTCTCATCCATCTTGTTTCTGAACACCCATTCCGTACCAATCACTCCTTGATCATTTGGTCTTGGAACAAGAGTCCAAACCTTACATCGTTCAAATTGATTGAGTTCTTCTTGCATTGCAACAACCCAATTAGGATCTTGGAGCGCTTCATCAGCCTTCTTCGGTTCAATTTGAGAGATAAAAGCAGTGTAAGCATCAAAGTTTGTAGCTCTCCTTGTACGAACACCAATATTTAGATCACCAATGATATTATTGATTGGGTGACCTCTAACTTCATGAATTTTAGGAGGTAAGTTAGGTTGGGTTGTAGTAACTTGAAGGTCTTCAATTGGTACATCTTCACCAGATTCAAAGTCATCAAAATTTGGGGGATGGACTGGTTCAGGATTGAAACTAGGGTTAACACCAGATGCAGCAGTAGATATAGGCGCATGAGAAGAATCAAGAGGCGCAACATTAGAAGAAGGCGCATCTGATTCAGTTGGCGCGCCATATGAGGAATTAGGCGCATTTGATGTAAATGGATTTCCTTGAGTTGATAGATTTTGTTCAAGTGTAGGCACATCATGAATGGGAGCACCTGTTTCATTTAGCTCAGCAGAATCATCAGCATCATTTGGAGCCAAATGTGGCTCAAGGAGAGAATGTTCATCAAATGTAACATGTACAGATTCAACTATCACTAATGTAGATCTATTAAAAACGCGAAAAGCTTTAGAATGTTTGGCATACCCAACAAAAATACCTTCGTCGGCTTTGGCATCGAATTTACCTCTATGTTCGTTTCCGTTGTAGAGGATATAACACTTGCAACCAAAGATCTTGAAGAATGCAATGTTGGGAGTTCTACCACGCCAAAGTTCATACGGAGTCTTGTTGTGAAGTTTGTTGATGAGGGAACGATTTTGAGTAAAACATGCTGTGTTGATAGCTTCTTCCCAAAAGTACTTAGGCAATTTAGCTTCGGCTATCATCGTCTTTCCCGCTTCAATCAATGTCCTATTCTTTCTTTCCACAACACCATTTTGTTGAGGAACTCCGGCAGTTGAAAAGTTGTGATCTATCCCATGATCTTCACAATATCGAGCAACACCGTTGTTCTTGAATTCTGTTCCATTGTCGGATTGAACACTAACGATGTCATCTTCTTTTTGGGTTTGGAGCAGTCTAAATAAGGTGGTCAAAATGTCATAACAATCGTCTTTTGAGATCATCATTTCCACCCATGCATATCTTGAATAATCATCCGCCATAACTAGAGTATACGTGTTTCTTCTAATACTTGTGGTGGTGACTGGTCCAAATAGATCAATGTGGAGCAATTGCAAACATCTAGTAGTTGAGGGATTGGTCTTGCTGGAGAAAGATTTCTTAGGTTGTTTGCCAAGTTGACACGCGGCGCACTTCTTGTCATGATAATCAGCAACCTTGGCAAGTCCTTTTACAAGATTATTCCTGCTGAGTTTAGATAGATACTTGAAGTTCAAGTGACTTAAGCGCTTGTGCCACAACCAACTATTTTCGCTCACACTTTTAGCTACAAAATAAAAAGAGATTAGTACTAGAGTTCATACTATGGAAATCAATAATGTAAATATTTGTCTTACGATATCCCGTGAGTAATGTAACTCTAGTTTTGCCATTTTTGATAAGACATTGAGTTGAAATAAAATGGCATTCTAATCCTTTGTTGCAGAATTGAGATATGGATAATAAGTTGTGCTTGAGTCCTTCGACGAGAGAGACTCTTTCAATGCACACTTTGTCTTTCTTGAGCTTTCCATATGCTACAACTTGACCTTTGTTATTATCACCAAATGTTACTGAGTGACCTCTTTCTTCATGAACATCTTCAAGTAAGGATTCATCTACAATCATGTGTCGTGAACACCCACTATCGAGAATCCATTCATACATTTTAACTTTTGAAGATCCAGCCATGAAGCAAAGAACCTGAAATATAAACATTTAAAGCAGGTCCCCTTTATTCCTTTTTGGGTCCTAGAGTTAGCAACTTTTGATGACCCACTCTTGCTTGACCTTGGGATTCTTACGTCCTTTGGCATTGGGAGTGAATCTCAAAAGGTATTCCACGGCCTTATATCCCGAACAATCACAAATTGAACAATGATGAAAGCCACCAATCACATGAGTTTTTACAAACTCTTTACTTTTCTTTGGGATAGCATTTTTCTTTGGGTCAGATGATCCAGCCTTAACAAAATCCTTCTTTTGAAATTTTGTAGCGCTTTTTCTTGGAGGGCGCATAGGGCTAGGAGGCGCACGGCGGTTAGGCGCGTGGCTCTTAGGCACATAATGTGCACTCAGAGAAGGAGCGCGCCTTGTTTCAAGAATGATTTTGCTAGAAGATGATTCATCTGTAGCTACTTCCTTCTCTTTAGCTTTCCCAAATTGTTTCGTTGGGTAGACATAATGGAATGTTTGTCTCTTGACTTTTTCCTGTCCTTTACCCATTGAATTAGAATGTTTTTCCTTGGGAATTTCAAAAGTTTTCTGATTTGTAAATTCACTATCTCTTTCAGCACAGACATCACATTTAAAGTTGTCACTAGTTGATGAGAATCCCAAGCCACTTTTATCACCACTGACTTTTTGGGACTCAAATATATTCTCCATAGTGACACGAGAATTTGACCACTCATTTGTAACCTTTTTAAGATAAGTAATTTGAGCAACCAATTCATCGTTTTGAACTTTAAGAAGTGATTTCTGTTCTGTTAGAAAAGTGTTTTTGACAGTAAGAGGAGTCATGCTCTTTATCTGCTCCTTAAGGAGGGTGAGTTCAGATTTAAGTAGAGATTTCTCGGTCTTAAGCAGGGAAATTTCATCACATGATAGTGCTAAAGCTTCCTTCATTTTGCCAAATTTACTAATTACCTTTTCAGCTTCTAAGAATAACTTTTCTTGTTTGGCAATGTCCTCATCGTGATTGATTGTAGGAATAGGTGCAACTTGAGGTCTAACATATTCACTCTTTCTGAGATTGCTTCTATCACTCGGATCACATCTGGAAAATAACAATCCACCATTGCTTTGAGCCGGAGTGAGAAATCCTTGTTCCACGAGCTCGCTGATGGTTGGTCCTTTCTTCCTTTTCACTTCTTGAAAACTGCATATTTCTTAATAGGTTTATTCAAGACATTCATATCAAGAACATCTTTGGAGAAGTCATCATCAGAATCATAAGTATCAACTTCATCATCATTTGCCACCAAACAAACGAGTCCATCATCGGAATCTTCATCGCTCTCATCTGAGTCTGTTTCAATCCAAGTGTTCTGCTCATTTGCTGGTGATTCTTCTTCAGCAACCATTCCCTTGTGACGAGAGAATTTGGGAGTGAACTTGGTGTAGATACCTTGGGGAACCACGGCTTGGCTAGAGCGGTGAATTATCCTAGGATGTCTAACTTGTTTTAGATTTGTTTAGAGTCGCCACCTATGTTTTTAAAGGAACATAAGAAAAACCTAGAAATAGCCTAATTTATGTACAAAACCAGAGATTCGGGAGAGAATGGTTCGGGGTTAGGTGACGGAGTGGGAAGTACTTAAACACCCACTCCGCCCCGCTTACGGGGGTCTTGCTACTATTGGTGTTCTAATATTTACATGTCCTTCAATTAATTAAATAGAAATCTGCTAACAATTGTGATGAGAAGAAAAGAGGAAATAAAGGGAAATAAAATAGAATTGTTTTATTTATTTAATGATAAAGATTACATGTAACAAGTAATGTTAAAGAATTACATTAAGAGATGAAGAGAAATTAACATGGTGAATTAAAGTTAAGATTAAAATGTAGGGAGATAACCATAACTAACTTCAATATGTGAAGTAGTCATATTGGTCATGTCCCATTAATGGGGATTGCATACATCAAGAAGAAGAAAACAAAGGAAGAAAATGGAGTTGTACCTTGAGAAAGAGGACTTGGAACCTTGACTTGAAAGTGTTGTTGTTGTAATGAAATTGTTGTAGAACAATTTGTGTAAAGTCTTGTTACTAAAAACTCTTGTTGGGAGAATTTGTGTATAATGTAGTTGGTGAATCAAGGTTGGAGTCCTTTTCTAAGGTATAAGATGATGGTTTTTATAGGTAAAAAAGAAAGGGAAAGGTTGGAGGGAAAAGATGATCATCCATGTGAAAATGGAATTGACCAATCAAAAATAAGATAAATAAAATAATAAATAAAAGAAATAAAAGAAAATCAAATAAAATAAAAAGGAAATATTTTGTTTTAATGAAAAGGCTAGAAGTGTGGGATTGGGAGTTAATGAGAAAAGGGGGGATGAATGTGGATGTAAAAAGATAGTTTTTGTGATCAAGAAAAGATGTTTGTAAATAAGAAAAGGGAGGGAAATAAGGTGCAATCCGTTACTGCCATAATGGGAGGCGCGCGGGTCCCGCTTTAGGGGCGAGACGCGCGCGCGGCTCACTGACAGTGCCGGAAGCGCCCGCGGGTGAAAAATGACAGAATGACCTTAAAAGTTAACTCTGTTATGCAGTTTAGTCCAAAACTAACGGAATCAGTTAGGAACTTAACCGAAGTAACAGAAATCAACAAAAATAAGTTAAATAAAAATACTTTGTATGCAATCGGGGTGATAGGTCCAAGGCGGGGTGTCTACAGAGCCCCTCGGCGACGTGGATTGCAAAGCAAAACGCGTCGACGAAAGTAAAAACACCCGCCGAGGACATCGACAAAGAAAAAAAGAAGAAAAGAAAACAAAGACTCGATAAAAGTAGGAATTTGAAATTGCGATTGATAGAGGTGCGCTCCCTGCATGAGCGACTTTTACTGGAGTGTTGAATTTGAGCTCATGGGAGCTTGTCTCGATATGGACCGAGTTGTTGAGTTGGGGCTTATGGGAGCTTGTCTCGATATGGACCGAGTTGCCGACTTAGAGCTCATGGGAGCTTGTCTCGATATGGACCGAGTTGCCGACTTGGAGCTCATGGGAGCTTATCTCGATATGGACCGAGTTGCCTACTTGGAGCTCATGGGAGCTTGTCTCGATATGGACCGAGTTGCCGACTTGGAGCTCATGGGAGCTTGTCTCGATATGGACCGAGTTGCCGACTTGGAGCTCATGGGAGCTTGTCTCTGTCACGACCCGAAAACTAGGCTCTATTTTATTAGTAATAAATAATTATTATTTATTTAATTGCTTATTTATTTATTTAAATTATTATTTATTTAAATATTTATGTGTGCATTTTATGTTTCATAATAATTATGACTAGCATTTTATTTGGGTCATTTGTGCTAGTGTAGAAGTGTTGAGTCTTGTTTGTTAGTGGGGAGTTTGTTTGTAGAGAGTAGTAGTAAGGGAGGGGTCTAAGTGTAAGTTTGGTTTTAATCATCTTCTCCCTACTCCCTCTATTTCTCCCTCACCCCATTCATTCCCAGCATTTCTCTCTCTCTCTAGCTCAATTGGGTAAGTTCTCTCTCACTTCTCTCTTCATTTCCATCATCTTCCTCTCTTTATTTCTCATTTCTTAAAACATGAATCATGTTTAGATCGTCGATAGGATCGTAGGAAGCCAAGAAATTTTGAGTTCCGTCACCTTTGAGAAAATCCGGGTAAGTTACTTTCCCCCCATTTTGATGCTAAAATGTTCATATCATGTTTATATGATGTTTGAGTTGTTATATTTGAAGTTTGGATGAGTTTAGAATTTATTTGAATTTTGGGTTAAAAATGGTGATTTTAGGAATGTTGGGTTTGAATCTTGATCTTGGTTGATAAATGGTATTATTTGAGTCCCCATTCTAGTTATAAGTTGTTTTGGGTTCATCTTTATGCTTGGTGGAAGGTTGATTATGTTTGATTTTGGTTGTAATATGAAATGGGTAAGAAAATTGGTAGAAACCCATATTTTGGCCGGATTTCGTCCCTCCGGGCAAGGAGGCGCGCGCACCATGTTTTGGGAGGCGCGCGCACCCTTTTCTGCTTCGAAATCGCAACATTCTGACCTTAGGAGGCGCGCGCATCACTTTTTATGGAGGCGCGCGCATCCCTCTTTTTCCAGTTTGTCCGTTTTTCGTTAGATCTTCCGGAGGCCATAACTTTCTCATCCGGACTCCGTTTTAGGCGTGTAAACTATCGTTTCGAAACTATCTTCGAGTACTAAAAGATGGTATAGGTTTTTTAGTTAAGTTATAAGTTTTATACTTCGGGATTTTATTGGGTGTTTGGGCATCTTATGACGTGTTCGTGGTTGTTCCAATCGAATTGATTTTCGAGTAAGACTTGGTCTAGGTTTTAGGCGATGTCCCATAGTACCTAGAGGGTTGTGGTTGAACACCAAAGTGTAGGGTTTAGTCCGGTCGTGATCATGTTCTAAAGATTAACCTTTTTGATTCGTTTGGGGGTTTGGGTTTGGTTCGTTAAGGACGAAGGTAAAGCGTGTATTGGCAATTGGGTACTTACGGTTTGATTAATCTTAAAGTGTATTCATTCTGATTCCTACTTTGGAATTTCAGGTGTGATGATATGGTTGAGTTCATAGTCCTAGTACATCTTTATGAGTAAACGTTTAGGATAATTTTGGGTTATAGTCATTGTACTATTTGTGAGCGACCGTTTGGGTTGTGTTCTTTATGATTAACTCGTGGGTATCATCTTTGGAATGTATCTGGTATGGTTTCTCTTTATGAAATTACGGTATTCTAATAATCATTGTTGTTGTGCTCTTTATGAGAAATTCCGTTTATCGTTGTTGTGCTCTTTTATGAGAAACTTCTTGTGTTCGTTGTTGTTGAACTCTTTATGAGTAATCGTTTGCATCTTTATGGTGATTAATTGGTGTGGTTCCCTACTTTGGAACCTTAAGTTGTTATTCATGCTAAAATATTATTACTTAGCATTTAATTAGAAGCCCAGCTGGCATATTTGTTGCATCGGGCGATGGGAAGGATTATAATGGCAAAGCCAAGTCCATTATAATGTTGACCATTGTTTTGCCCTTACTATACCCCTTCTCCAGATTGGCCTTGGAAAGGATAAGTCAGCGTTCCTTTGTGAATGTATCTGGCTAACGGGCATGACTTTGTGTCATGGTCCTTGTCCTTTGTGACACTTCATTTGGTTATTGTTCCGGTACCGGGGTTTTCTCTTCGGCTTTCATGCTATTATGAAGATGATGATTTGTTGATTATTGAAGCTGCGCAGCGATCCTTTATTTGGATGTTCCGGTTTGGAAAACCTTGGCTATGTATCCACTTATGAGTGTTTATTTCAGCTTTATGTGTTGCATAATGAGCTGGTCGTTATTTCCAACCGGTATGGGACGGTTGGCGATAGGGAGCCTCTCATTTGTTGTTATATGTTTGTTTACATGATTGATTACTGGATGTTACTGTTCGACAGCATGTCACTTATTATTCCGCTGCTATCTGTCTTATGTTAATTGCTGTTGATCATTGCATATTAGCATGTCATGTAGTTGCATTAGTAACTTACTGAGATTTTATCTCACCCCGTTTATTTCCATCTTTGTTTTTCCTTAACCCCCCCCCCCAGGAGGAAAAGGATTAGGATTCGCGGATCGAGGAGGACGTCGAGAGGTTTGAGATTTTGGGGCAGGTTGTTATGGATCGGTTTACATTATTTAAATGTATAACCTTTTGGGGATAGTTCTACCATTATTGACGTCATTAAGAATTGTATATTTTATTTCTTTGGGTATAAGCTGTGGAGCTTATGTTGGATGTACTTTGTTGATTTAACTTGGATTTGTAAAACCTTGTGTTATCATCTTTTGGTTCAAAATGGAATTTTTAACTTCTATATTTTAGCGTTTTGGTTTTAAGTCGACGTCCAGCTCGCGATCTCGGGCCGCGGGGTTTCGGGGTCGCGACAGTCTCGATATGGACCGAGTTGCCGACTTGGAGCTCATGGGAGCTTGTCTCGATATGGACCGAGTTGCCAACTTGGGGCTCATGGGAGCTTGTCTCGATATGGACCGAGTTGCCGACTTGGGGTTCATGGGAGCTTGTCTCGATATGGACCGAGTTTCCGACTTGGAGCTCATGGGAGCTTGTCTCGATATGGACCAAGTTGCCGACTTGGGGCTCATGGGAGCTTGTCTCGATATGGACCGAGTTGCCGACTTGGAGCCGCATCTGCTTATGTTGTTGACCTTGTGGGGTGTGGGCACGGTTGACCACTTTCTGGTGGGGATAAAGTGCCTTGAGTAGCGGATGCTTTTGACTTCGTGGTGGTACCTGTTATGTGTGTGCTTGACAGGTATATGTGTTCTTGCAAGAAGATGCACGAAGTGTGAAATGAAGAGAGAGAAATTGTGCTCTTGGTGTGATGGGATTTTGGAACACCCTTGCAATGAGAGAGAAGTAAGAATGTAGAGAGTGATCTTGTGTCCGGTGTGATTTTGAGGAAAGCATTTGATGTATTCATACCTTCACTTACCATTGCCGCTTGAGTGGAGATGGATTTCTGATGTCCGCTTTGATGGAGAATGTCCATTCTTTGGATGTTGATGAGAGAACGCTCTTGATGTTGGGTTGGCGAGATGGTACTCTGGATGATGGGTTGGTCGTGCCAAAAGGCTGCCTACGTATCCCTTTAAGAGAATCAGACCAGCGTAGTTCAAGGATGATGGAGAACGCTGGAGGAGAAGCTAGGAGCAAAGCAAAGTAAAGCACATAATTTTGCACATAGAAGGAGAAAAAGAAAGAAAAAAATCTTTTTTTTTTTTTTTTTTTTTTTTTTAGCAAGGAAAGAATATGCACACATGTGAGGAAAATCTTTTTTTTTTTTTTTTTTTTTTTTTTTTAGTTCGTGGGTGAACCATTTTAACCATTGTGTGCTTGTGAAGCCAACCCAAGATCAAGTCATGTTCAGTCGAAGTCCGGATTGCCTCGCTTGAATTCTGTTGTTGCTGGTGTGCCCAACGAAGATTGATGTCTAGCCCAAGAGATTTGTCGATTATGGGGCTTCAAAAGGCTTTTGATGCCGAGATGAGGGGTTGTTGATTGTAAAGCCCCTAGAATGCCTTTGATGCCAAGTTTTGAGGGACTTGCATAGTCCCAAGATAAATCAGTTCTTGTCCCATTCGAGTAAATCGCCCTTTGTTGTTGGCGTGAGCAAGCCCCAAGAGGAGATCGTTGATGCCAAGCTTCGAGAGATTGCAAAGCCCCTAGTGTCGTGGGCTTGTAGATGGCGGGATGTTAAGACCTTTCATTGTAAAGCCCCAAATTATCTCGTGGTTGGCTCGGTATTGAGAGCGGATGTACCGTTTGGTAGAATTCTTGACAGAGATCTCCTTCTTTCTCTTACTGGGGAGATGAATGGCCTCATTGTGGTCGATACCCAAATGGCTGAGGGCTTATGTCAAAGGACGCAGTAATGTCTTGCGGTGCCGTCGAGGTCGCGGATGATAAGGTCTTGGTGTGATAAAGTCCTAAATGAGTATGCTTGCTTGACTCTTCTTGAGTTGAACTAATGACGGATATTCGGATGCAACTAGTGCTGTGGCCCAACTTTATCTGAGCTGCACCTTGTGCTTTTGATCTTGGAGAAGGGGGTGCTGAATTGCAGAAACATTGGGATTGGCCGTGGCATTTCCCGCTATAACCCTGTTTTGATTAGAGTTTAGCATATTGAATCTTTTTCCTTTTCTCTAAGACTTTCTTCATGATCTTGTTGAAAGTTCTAACAAAAATCATCAACTTCATTCATAACATCGGAGTCTTCATTTAAAACCAAGAGGCCTTTGAAGTGTTGAGAGACCCTTGAATCTTGATTGTTCTCATGGAGCCATAAGACTACTCCACATTGCACTTGCTCGAGTATTGTTGCCCAAAAGACTGTCGGTCGCGAAGCCCTAATACTGCCCTTTGCTTGAATTAATGTAATGCCGTAGCCCAAAAGATTGTAGATTGCGAAGCCCGTTGAGATCTTCGGTTCCGAATTGAGGAAGCTTCCAATGTTGCACATGACTTGGCTGGGGATACTGCTGGGGAGTTAATTGCTCTTTGCCGAGGGAGCCTTTAAGACTTGACCGTAGCCCCTAGAGTGCCATCATTGATTGCGAGAAAGGTCCATCCTTGATTGGGGGAACTAGCATGGGCACACGCGACAAGAGGGCTTTTTGACATCCCTTTTGGGAGACTATGAGGATAGTCTCACACATATTTCTCGAACATAGCCTCTAGGGTGTATTGATTGTCAAGTGAAGCAAAAGAAGTCTTTGTCCTTGAGTCACATAGCCCCTAGGGCGTCACCATTTGTTGAGCAAAGCAAGAGTGACGCATCCTCGTGTGAGGGAATAAACATGAGAGGATATGGCAAGAGCTACTCCATTTCTTGGGAGCCTTTCGGCGTACTTTAGAAGCACATACTTGAAGAAGCCTTGAAAACTGAGACACATGTTGTTGCTATTTGCTGCCCAAGCCAATTGACTAGCTAGGGATTATTTGTGCAACCTCGTGCCCTTTTATGATGGGCTTGTTCTTGGATGGATCTTGGTTACCACGGGCCTTCTTTTCATGAACCAAAAAATGCACACTGCTGGAGAATGATGCCAATAACCCAAAACAACCTTTGATGGTGCCATATCTTGTCGAGCCTTTTGCAATCCCAAAGTTGACTCGGTGGGGAATTGACTTGCTGAGGAGATTCAATGTAGAACTTGTCTTCTTTAGAGGCCGGGGATCTCCATTTCTCTTTCTCTTCTCTCTCTCACTCTCTCATTTTTTTTATGACGCACCCTGTTTTTTGCCTAGACCGCCCTTTCGGGGTTTTCAATCTAGCGGGAATCTCTTTTGCATCTTCATCATTTTTTTTTTGACTCAATTGATGAGGAAGTGTGCATTGACTCTAGCTGAGGAGATAAGACATGTGATTTTGCGGTGAAAACCTTTTGTCACTAATGATGAGTGACATTGACTTGACTAGGGAAGTGTCCCTTGACATGTATTTTTTATTGAATTGAATGACTCGCGAAGGCAAGTAAGTCATTAAGAGAGAAGAGAATGAAAGCCCCAATTTGATTGCAAGAAATTGGGAGTATGCAGAAAGAATAGAAGTCCCTAGACTCGACAAGGAGCGCGAAATGATTCCAAATCTAAGAAAGCTGTTCAATCTTTTTGGTGATTAATTTATTGGCAAATGAATCGTACAAAGATGTCTTGACAAGTTCGAGATGAAGGTCAATCACCATAACGCGCTAGGGCTAAACATATCTTCTTTCTTGAATGAGACCAGACCCGCAGGTTGCCTACGTTCCTCCAGTGTAGAGGCTCAGGTCACCGTAGTTCTTGTGGATTCTCCATTCTTCGTGATGAATTGTTGCTTCGTCCTTCGTTGGTGGATGATGATGATGATCTTGATGTGAACTTCTTTCATTGAGGGGGATTTTTGTTTTTTTTTTTTTTTTTTTTTTTGTGCTCTAACTTTTGCCTAGGTTGATTTGATGGTTTCAACCTAGCGAGCTCTTTTTTTTTTTCTTTTTTTTTTAATCCCCCTTTTAAAACTTTGCTTGACTTCTTCATGATTGTTGCTCCACCTTGTTTGTCTTGGCTTCGTCGTTGATGTTGGCGTCGATGTTTAGCCCCTAGGCGTTCAAGTGATGGCCTTGTTCTAAACCTTGTTTAGACATCTTTTCATCATTTTGCCAAGAATTAGATTGAACAACTTGGAAGAGTGTATAAGGACAAGAACGACTTTTATTTGATAAGAAGACTCGACACTTAACATGGGACGAGAGAAAACATTAATGCACACAAAAGAGGACTTTTGACTCTTTTTTTTTTTTTTTTTTTTTATTCCTACTACTAGGTAGAGAAAGAGAAACGGAGATTGTTGTCGTCGTCCTCTTTGTTGAAGCCCCATTTCAAAACCAAGCCACTTCTTTGATGAGTTGCTCTTCACCCACGGTAAATTCGCCGTTGTCGATCAAATCTTGGATGATGTTTCGGAGAAGGAAGCACCCTTCGGTAGTGTGGCCACTATGCTTGTGGTAGCCGCACCATTCACCATGAGCATGATTTTTCAGTATCGCCTTCGGCTTGTACCCCTCCAAAGGCTTGATCTTCCCTCTTGCCACCAAAATTTCAAATGCCTCGGCTTGGGTTACTCCTTGGAGAGGAGTGAAAACTTGGTTGTTGGTGGTACCTTTGTAGCTTTTGAGGGTCGGGCCACTTGAGCATGCTTTATCATTGAACTTTGCTTTGCTGTCGGTGAGCTCTTGCAAACGGGCTTTGAGTTCGGAAACCTCTTCCTTGTGAATTCTTCTCTCATAATCAAGACGGGCCTTGAGTTAGGAAACCTCTTCTTTGTGAATCCTCTTGTCGATATCGAAACGGGCTTGCCACAAATTGTCTTTACGGCGGGCATCCTCGACAATCCTATCCATTTGTTCCCCCACTGATTTCATTATGTTGAGTAACCCTTCGTTGGACACGAAATCATTTCCATCGTTGTTGTTGTTGCCGTTGGAAGCCATTGGACCTATTGGAAGAACACGGTTGATCTTAGGTTGGCCCCACAAACACCTTTTGAGTAATATGATTAAACCCACAAACAAGGAAAAAGACTTAACCACATAAGGAAAAAATGACTCTTTTTTTTTTTTTTTTTTTATTTACAAAGTCGGAAGGACGTGGTCCTTTTTGGGGTTTCTAGAAAAATAATGGAATCGTCACACTAGTATATAGACCTTCTCGCGGTCCCATATACTCATCGGATTCCACCACGCTTGTAATACCTACATGTGTCGGGATTAAACTAAATTAATGTAGTAAATCATACATGCGGGGACGGATTTTTATTTTCGTCCAAAATAACCACTTTTGGGGACGGAGTTTTATTTCGTCCATTGCGACAAGTTGGCATGTATGATTTGCAGACATTAGTTTAGGGAAATCTCGGCACATGAAAAACCGACTTGGTCATGGAGTGTTAGACCCTAGACTAGAATTGTGTGGTTTGTGCTCGGCTTGAATATGAGGCTTAAAGGTCACCCCCGGCATGTAGTCTTGAACTACGCCACGGGCTGAGGTTGACCGCTTCGGAAGAGTCAAGGTCGGGTGGAGCTTGAAACTTCCTAGGACGGGCCTCGACGGGTTTGGGGTTGAACATTGTGCGACTCGATAGTGAGCAGTTGATAAGAATATGTGCATGTAGTGTGAGGTCTAACATGTGACAAAACATTTTTTTTTTTCAAAAGAAATAAAAAACAAATAAGCACATAATTACAACTTTCGAATCACCCGTGTGACCGATAAAAATAAACCGAAAGTAAAAACTGTTTTGTGCAGGCCCGGTGCCCACACACTCTCAAAACCACTCTGTTCTGTGCACTGTTCTGTTTCTGGAAAATGCCCAGAAGCGCGCGCGTGAGAGGAAGAAGGGCAGAGGCGCCCGCTTCTGGGTGAGAACCTGCAAATCAGTGGGTTCAAGGGATTGCCTTGACCCTTAATTAAGAAAACTTTCCCCTGCAGAATTTGTTAGCACAGAAACATGGAATTGAAGGACAATAAAGGAGGCGGGCGATTCTGGTAATAAGGGTCGGACGCGCGCGCTTTAGGCCAAGAAGGCCGGAGGCGCGCGCTTCCTACCCTTTTTACCAGAATGCCCAGAAAATAAAATAAAAGAACACCAAAAATGAAAACGCAAGTTTAACCCTCTATCGTCCCCAGCGGAGTCGCCACTGTAGATACCCCGGGGAACCACGACTTGGCTAGAGCGGTGAATTATCCTAGGATGTCTAACTTGTTTTAGATTTGTTTAGAGTCGCCACCTATGTTTTTAAAGGAACATAAGAAAAACCTAGAAATAGCCTAATTTATGTACAAAACCAGAGATTCGGGAGAGAAGGGTTCGGGGGTTAGGTGACGGAGTGGGAAGTACTTAAACACCCACTCTGCCCCGCTTACGCGGGTCTTGCTACTATTGGTGTTCTAATATTTACATGTCCTTCAATTAATTAAATAGAAATGTGCTAACAATTGTGATGAGAAGAAAAGAGGAAATAAAGGGGAAATAAAATAGAATTGTTTTATTTATTTAATGATAAAGATTACATGTAACAAGTAATGTTAAAGAATTACATTAAGAGATGAAGAGAAATTAACATGGTGAATTAAAGTTAAGATTAAAATGTAGGGAGATAACCTTAACTAACTTCAATATGTGAAGTAGTCATGTTGGTCATGTCCCATTAATGGGGATTGCTTACATCAAGAAGAAGAAAACAAAGGAAGAAAATGGAGTTGTACCTTGAGAAAGAGGACTTGGAACCTTGACTTGAAAGTGTTGTTGTTGTAATGAAATTGTTGTAGAAAAATTTGTGTAGAGTCTTGTTACTAAGAACTCTTGTTGGGAGAATTTGTGTATAATGTAGTTGGTGAATCAAGGTTGGAGTCCTTTTCTAAGGTAGAAGATGATGGTTTTTATAGGTAAAAAAGAGAGGGAAAGGTTGGAGGGAAAAGATGATCATCCATATGAAAATGGAATTGACCAATCAAAAATAAGATAAATAAAATAATAAATAAAAGAAATAAAAGAAAATCAAATAAAATAAAAAGGAAATATTTTGTTTTAATGAAAAGGCTAGAAGTGTGGGATTGGGAGTTAATGAGAAACGGGGGGATGAATGTGGATGTAAAAACATGGTTTTTGTGATCAAGAAAAGATGTTTGTAAATAAGAAAAGGGAGGGAAATAAGGTGCAATCCGTTACTGCCATAATGGGAGGCGCGCGGGTCCCGCTTTAGGGACGAGACGCGCGCGCGGCTCACTGACAGTGCCGGAAGCGCCCGCGGGTGAAAAATGACAGAATGACAGAATGACCCTAAAAGTTAACTCTGTTATGCAGTTTAGTCCAAAACTAACGGAATCAGTTAGGAACTTAACCGAAGTAACAGAAATCAGCAAAAATAAGTTAAATAAAAATATTTTGTATGCAATCGGGGTGATAGGTCCAAGGCGGGGTGTCTACACTTGGGAGTATGGCTGCTCTTCTTCTGCATATATTCAAATTTTTGAATTGGGCAGCTTGAAGCAAAGTGTCCTGGTTTCCTGCAATTAAAACAAACAAGGTCTTCTTTTCTTTTAGAAATTACTGCTCCTCGTGAACTTTGGAGGAGCTCTGCTGGTAGATCCTTGGAATTTTCTGGTTGAGCCGGGTCTTGAGAATTTTCTGAACTTTTGAAATTTCTTCACAAATAAAGCGAAGTCTTCATCATCCATGTCTAATAGCTCAGAGGTAGAAATTTTTGGATCGGAACTTTTCTCTTCTTGAACCGGCGCAGGCGTATGCGCTTCTTCTTTATGCACCACCATTGCTATGGATTTTGATTTTCCTTCAGTTTCACTGATGCGTTGGAGTTTGAGATCATAAACCTTAAGATTTGCATAAAGGTTCCTTAAAGTCCATACATCTAAAGTTCCGGCGTCTTCAAGAGCGCTGGATTTATGAAGATATCTTGAGCCAAAAGCTTGGAGGAAATTTACATTCAAATCTTTGTTTGAAAACTTTATGCCAAGTGAAATACACAGATTTATAATTTCACAGTAGCGTTCATAAGTTTGTCTTAAGGTTTCACCGGGGAATTGAGAGAAATTGTTGAATCTCTTTTGCACTTCATATTTCTTGTTCTCCTTACAAACAGTATCTACTTCTATATGCTCTTCAATATCATCCCATAGCTCATTAGCAGTAGCACAATACATGACTTGTTGTTTCATAGCCGTGCTTAGAGTGCTTAGGAGAATGTTTCTTGCTTTTCCATCATTTGCAACTCTTCTTGTTTCTTCCTCAGTCCATTCTTCCCTTGGTTTCTTGATGGTTGGTTGAGCAGCATTGGTGCGCGGATTTGGATTCGCTTTCATAGGTATGTAAGGTCCATAAACCACGGTGTCATGAAGCCTTTCATCGATTGAGGTGAGATGAGTTAAGATGCTGAATTTCCATACGTAAAAATGATCTTCATCAAAGACTGGAACATGTGTGTAGTTAGCAGTTGCCGAAGGTTTTGAGTTTGCCATATTGAATCGGCACCCAAGCTATTAGGCTTGAAAAAGAAAGATGTTTTATAAAGGTGTTTGCTCTGATACCACTTGTTGGTCCCAAAGGGCAACAAGGGTATGAAAAATAGCTAGAGAGGGGTGAATAGCTGTTTTAAAATTCTTTTCGTACCCTTGATAAACTCAATTGCAAATGCACACTTTATCAAATAAGTGTTATGATATGCGCCTAAGTGAGTGAGTGAAATGCACAGTGGAATTTAGTAATGTAAATAGGTGCAAAGTATGATAAAGGGGGCACACACACACTCTAAGTATTTTGGCTCAAAGTGGGTGAAATAAGAAACTAAGGCAAATGATATAACAAACACAACACAGTTCAATCAATCTATAATGAATAAACAATCAAATAGTTAGATATGATATGACTTGAAAGAAAATAGCAAGATAGTAAGTACGCGCTATTTGGAGAGGTTCGATCGGGAAAATGATCTACGTCCTCTACCAAGATGGTTAGTCTTGGATTTCTAATGAAGATCTTATATTATGAGTGAGTGGTACAAATTACAATCGTTTTGAGCTTATACACTAACTCAAGATCTAATATCTATGAAAGAACAAATCCTAGACAATAACCGGTGTATCTCTTAAAGAAAGATCTAAGTGATCAAACTTAAAGAGGTGCGTGTGTGATTTTAGAATCAAGGCTCTTTAGATATTTGAGATTGAGAGCATAAGAAAACTAAAATGTTTTTGCTTGAGGATCTGGGCTAAGGATGAAGGTATGAAGATGTTCTTGAGAATTCTGGAAAAACAAAGGCAATCTTCAAATCTTCAACAAATGCTTGAGAGAGAAAGTCTTGAAATTCTTAGCAACTTCAAAAGGTTGAAGTTATGGGGTATTTATAGTAGAGCCCCAAAAACTAGCCGTTGGAAATCCTTGGTGAGTCAGAGAAAGGACGGATGTGCTGTCGCTCATTGAGTGGAGCACGTATCCTTTTATAGCCGTTAGACACATAACACAAATATGACCATTATGGACAGGTGTCCTTACATGCAGGTGCATACGTGTTATTTAACCACCGTTGGATCATTGGCGTAGTTTAAATCTCTTCAAGTTTTCGAGTCTTCATTAAATCACTGAATGTTAATTCAACATTTATGCGCTTTGAACCAAGGGGCGCGTAGACATAGCGCACGCTTAGCCATCTGGGGCGCATGAGCTAAGCTAGGCGCATACTCATGCGCGCGCCTAAGGAGGCGCATGGCGCAAGAGAGAGGCGCATAGGCGCGTGGCTCAAACTGAACTTGTGATTTATCTTGAATCTTGATCTTCTTTCCCTATTCCTAAGCCTATTCTATTACAATGGACACCCTAAAAATAAAGTATAAATACTTCTTACATGTGGGTCTAAAGTCCATGAAATAAAATTTAGGTGATGGATCAATCAAATCTAATCAATCCTATTACATTGAAACTGAGATATAAGTGGGCATACCCAACACATAGTATCAAACCTTTCTTGCCTAGCTTGCTCTTGAAACATATTTTTCAACACAGTGCCTATCTCATAGGCATCCAAGTGTTCCAAAGTCTTTTGGAGTTCAGAACACATGGTACCAAGCATAAGACAGCTGACGTCACGAGAATCACTTTTGTGAGTCTTGTAAGCGTCCTTGTCCGCCCTAGGGGCTGTGGCTTCATGTTCTTCTTCAGGAAGGGGATCATCAAGAATGTAGAGCTTATCTTCTTGCCTTAGAAAAATTCTAGGTTTACGGATCCAATCCAGAAAATTAGCTCCACTTTCTTGAAGTTTTTTCCTTTTCAATGATAGATCGCAAAGACATATTTTGTGTGTTTTGAGCCATTATCTACAATTTTATTCAAACATATAATAATATGTATAAGTATCAATTTCATAAAGAGATAAATAATGTATTTCATAATACTGCCACTAAATTATATAACATTCAAATACAAAAATGTATAATATAATTTAAATGGGCTAAGATCAAACTTTAATTCTATTTTATGTTCGCTTTGGCGATACTGCTCAAAATTAAATTAATTAGGTAGATAACATTTATCAATCATATCATATATGACTCTTACATCAATTTATGAGATTATTTTAGACATTATATGCCAAAATCATGTTTTAATCTCATCTTGTGCCTTAAGCTCAAAACCCTTTTGATAGCTTAATTAAATCAAACCATGATAAACGCATAGGAACCACTCTTTCACTCATATTGTTCATACAAGGATAGAATTAATGCACCTACGCTTTGGCGTAACTCGCATAAAACTATCCGTGTAATCCAAAGTGTTTATCATGAGTTGGAACATGACTTAAAAATTTTACAAGAAGGTTCAACACATATATCATACCAACATATTTATACGCACATAATATAAAAATGTAAAGCATCGGTTATTCACTTAATTAATCTCATTAATTAAAGCATAATATTCATGTAATTTATTGCATGAGTTTATGGGGATAAATCTGAAACTTTTGATTTTCAAAAAATCCATAATCAAGAAAGAACAATTCATACGACCGAACTAAGCTAAAAGGCAACCACAATTCCATATGAAAGTTCATAAATTGAGAGCCCAAAAATACGATCGAACTAATCCAAAAGGCAACTATAATCCCGTATATAATTTAGAAATCTAGAGGACAATCTATACTGCCGAACTAAGCCAAAGGGCAACCACCATTCCATACAGAATTGAACCGTTTCTAAATTCATTGTCCCATCAATTTAAAATTCTGAATTGAAATTTAATTTAAGGAAACACGGTTTCGAAAACCAGCCATCTGAAAAATAAATTCAACTTAGAATATCCTTGTGTTTCAAAAATACACTTTAATTCAAGTTTCAATTTTAACCCAAAATTGATTTCCCGATTCAATTAGGATTTGGTGTTCATGATGATCAAATCACCATGTTCATCAAACCCTAGAATAAAAATTTATTCGTGAATCTAGAATCATCAACAAATTAATCCAATTAATCTTTGATGGTCACAAGGAACATATCAATCAAATTAATATTGCAATCTCAGATCCCACATAACAATATATTAATCCAATTAATGGTGTGATTTTATGATCATCATATATCTCATATACATACATAAAATAAACGACATAAACACCATGAATCTAAATTCAAATAGCATGCTAACACATATAATCAAATTATATATCAACATGTTATTATTAAAATAATCATGATGAACGGGACTCTTATACTACTGTTGGGTTTTGCATTATCATATGCATCGAAATAAACCCAAGAGCCTAGATCCATTCAAGATGATTAAATTAATATAGAGTTGAATTTAGAATACTAACTGTGATGATGCTTTAAAATTTTTGAATCTTCAATATTTGTTCTTCGCGCTTCTTGAATCGCGATCACAGGAACACGACTTCAAATGATGAATCACGAACTTGAAGGATTTGATATCAACGCCTTCTATGTGTATCCACACGCGAACAAATATTTAGAACGATCTAGATCCGGATTGCTAGATCCAATAAAAACTCTTTCTATTATGGAGGCTATATGAAAACTAGGGTTCTTGTTCTTTGATGATGAATCTAAGAAAAATAATAGTTTTTCTTTCTTTGGAGGCTCTCAATATTGATACTAATAATCATCTCTAACCAAGGACTTTGGGATTTATACTTTTAAATCTCAAATTATTTAGGTTTTAAAGTCCAAAACCAGTCAAAACAAAGAGAGAAAAACATGTAATCACGGACAATAGGAGGTCCGTCCGGGTCATGTACTAGGTCCGACCGGATCCTAGCATGGTCCGATCGGGCCCTATACTATGTCTGCCCTGATCCGACCCTCCGAGCTTGTTCTGGAATTTTTCTTAAAATCTGATATTTAGGTCCGTCCCAAAAGTCCTTTTTAGCCTTTTCTTGATTCGTTATTTTGTGTGTGACCTTATAAGATTATATTAAGTTAGCAATGAGATCAAAACAATTTGATAACATAAATCTTGTGCGGACTCTAGCAAGCCATCATGATTTCCCAATTAATATAACTTGTTAAAGTTCGTGAATCTTTTTACAGAACATATCACAATCCCTTTATCCACGATTTGATTTAGCGTAAGCCATGGTCTATGGTCAACTTACAATGGCCAATATTTTCTCGATTCCAAATATATTGATAATACAAGTGACATTGATCATATCAATTCATTGAGCACGGCCATGCATTTCATCAATACTGTTCATCGAGGGGCCCAAGCTTGACATCTCTCATGAAGAGGGACAAGTTCCATCTTGACTTATTATACTTCCCTACATAATTTGATCATAATAAACATATCCTTTATAATTACTTGGTTAAGAGTAACGTTTGAATATATCAAACATGATCTCCATTACTGTCACGCCCCGGAAATCAATAATTCCATATATATAAAATTTACATAATATGTAACTCCAAAATACTAAATACCAAACTTGGCGCGTGAATCCAACCATCAAACCAATACCATCAAATAACACCTCAACGAGATTACAACTCGGAGACAACTTACAAAGGCGGAAGAAAGAACATCTAGCAGCAGATATAACCAATGTACAACCGGATATACATACTTTATACGACCACGATCTCAACGAATGATATACAAAAGCGCCATTGAGCATTACCCTAAGAGAAGGTAACCTGCTCGACCGATCTCAGCCACATGCGATCTCACAACATACTATCACTTGCTTCTTGGGGGGGGTTAAGGAAACAAAGATAAAAAGAAACGGGGTGAGATAAATCTCAGTAAGTTACTACATTAACTACATGATATGCATACATGTAAGTATGAACAAGAAATAACATCACGTATCACGTATCATCAAGTAGCATACAACACGGGTAGTTATACCAACCCATTATGCAACATATAAAGCGGAAGCACACATTACAAAGGATATTTCTTGCACCTTATTCCTCCAACCCATTCATATACCATAACTGACGATGTTGCAGTCGTTGAAGTCAGCTCTCATATTTGATGTAGCTTCACAATATTGGTGGAGACCTGTTACCCAGTACCCCAACCCAAGAACAAATAAAAGCTATCTAACTATTATGCATGATTGCTCCAATAATTAGGGAAGCAAGACCCTTACTTTGGCCAAAAGTAAGAGCAACGGCCACAGATGCATAGGCCTACGTTTATTGCTTAGCCCCAGCTCTCACAATATGCGCAAACCTATACACCCCCTACAAGTAAACCAGCTGGACACACATAAAATTCACACAAGTAGTATTTACTTGATTTGAAATACGGGAAACAAATTTCAACTTGGGGCAAATCCAAAAGTAGTGGACTAGCCCTTTTTCTTTCATAATGTGGCATGTAATCATTGCACATTCACAGGTACACATTTAGCACATTAAGTGTCTAAAATAATCTCAATACAATCATCATAGTCAAATAATTGTTAACTATTCCATTCACAATTTGAATCCGTACTCCTAGGTACATTCCTAAGATAATACACATTAAACACACCCATTATTGGCCACTCTTCGGAGCTACTTAGCTCACAATACGCTTATCTAGCTATTCGAGGTCAACCCCTAGGTTCTAGACCAAGTCGGGACCTAATAGTATTGATTCGAGAAATTATTAGTTTTTAGGGGATGTGTGCGGTCGTCCAGAATGAAGGGTGCGGTCGCACACTATGACAATTTTCATGAACAAATTCTTTCAGATAATGTGTGCGGGCGCACACCCTATATGGGCGGCCGCACACAACCATCGATGTACCAGGACTTTACTCGTTTCGTCCTAACACCCAAAACACAACACAATGACTTTTCAGCTCAAGAACCAAAATACACCTAGCAATAGCAAGTGATTTTAAAGTTAATAAATGGTACTTGTAGTACCTATACTACTCATCCAACCCGGATTTCACTTGTAATTCACAATATTTAATTTGTATAATGAAGTCTAAAAATGACTTCCAAGCTTCTAAAAGCTTTTCATAACAACAACAAACCATTTATACCACGAATGGAACCCAACAACGATTTATCCTAAAATACCCAAAATACAAATAAATCCCAAACTTCCCATAAACCAACAATTAACAACCCAAGCATCATAGATCATAGTTATGAGCGTTAATATACAAGAAAGGGGTAAGTAACTTACTTGCTACAAAAATAGAACCGAAAATAATACCGATGACATTTTTTTCTGAATAGCCGGATTTGATCTACTCGACGCCACGAACATTTTGGTGAAGTCGGATCTTGAAAGAAATAAATATTGAAGGAGTAATTGAAGAGAGAGTGGATGAACTCTTCGTAGAACAGAAGGAGTAGAGAGGGGAAATCTTCGCAGAGAAAGAAAGAAAAAGAAAGAAAGAAAAGGGAAAGTGGGGAAATCTTTGCAACTAAAATATTTTTATTCAACATTTTACTAGAATCAAATAAGTCTTTTTTTTTAAATAAACAAACTGACAAAATTAAGTTATAAGATAATATTCAGTGTAAAATTTATATAAAATTGGGATGGTTCGTCACCTATAAATGCTCAACTTATTACTAAAAATAGTGCCGGAGTTTCGGGTCGTTACATTCTAACCCCCTTAAAAAGAATTCGTCCGCGAATTCACTTATCACTTATTATAACACGTAGTCATATCGAGGCTACATATATATCAATACTCATATAGCAAGTACTAATCACAATCAAGGACCTATTAAATATTTCGGACATAGTCTCCATAAATCCAACTTAAATCCCAAATCCAATTTCCATTAATTGGTATCAATTTCACTAATCATTTGTTTTCTCACTTTTATAAACTCCGAAACTCTCATTCTTAATTGAATAAAACATGCCCAAGAGTATTCATGAAATCCATCAACACCCATAAGTTTTATTTTTCCATCATCCCAATAGTATTTGGAATCAACCCCATACACACGTAGTATATCCTTATAAGTATATATATTGGTCCCAAGGATTTCCTAATATTATAACAAGACTCAATTAAATATCCATAACACTCTGAAAAGTCTATTAAGATCAAGATGCACCATAATGGTCTCTGTCATATATCATCTCCACAAGCATCCCATGCAATCACACTACTGCCTGAACAGATAAGGGAATGAATAGGCCTACCAATTATTGTTACCCACTAATTCATTTATATACACGAAAATTTATCGTTATCAACTATTCAATCAAATATGATTCCTCAAATTCATCCCAATATATTTTGTTTCTACTTGAATGGTAACTTACTTGGTCTCGTGACTCTATTTAAGTACCTCTAATCAAATTTCCACAACACCTGTTTCATTCCACTAAGTCAAATCTTTCAACATTTTCCATTCAGCGGTACTCAAGATGATGTACACATTTACATGTTCAGTAATTCGATTAATACACTCATCTTTCTTATGTGAGAAAACGCAATACAGTCATAATATTTGAATTTCTCCACCCACTTGCCTTATCTCATATTTATCTTTTCTAAGAAAATATATCTATCAAGTATTGATAGTCTAATAACATAACATTTCGAAATTGGTTCTCAAAAGAAAAACTATAATCTGCTAGGGTAATCCCCAATATATTCACAATCAATCCCAATTCATAGATAGTTCTATTTATCAAGAGTTAATCATCGAAACATATACACCAACGTTGTTACCTTGAATCGTTAAATGCCTCAATCCCTATTTAGAAGCATCACTATAGATAATGGATTTATCAATTTTTAATATAATGGGAAACTTAGCATATTTCCAAGAAAACATTAACACTGGTCATACTTTTAACAGTAATAACAATCAAATACACAAAACAATATCAATGCTAAAATTATCATAATTCATCATTTCAATATTCGAAGACTAACTCACGTTTATCAATCTTACTAAAGTCAAGTAAATCCCAATAATATGCGGATCTCAGTTTAAGTATTCTTTCCACTTGTAAAGATCAATCAATATCTGAAATAAATCATTTCAAAACAATACATCCTCTAACTCTTGCTATATCTTGCAAACCATTGCTTCTTTCAAGTAATTTCAATAGAATTTCCCCAATGGATATTAATTCTCACTCTAATACGTGCTCGGACTTATTTCTCACGATATATCTAAGATTCACACTATTCAATATATCTCTACGGTTCGACTGAACCAAGACTCGGATTCTGGGAACAGTATAAAGGAAATCATCTTATGAAAATGAGATCACTGCAAAGGTCTTGAAAATATATTCAATTTAAACACTTGAATCATCAAATTTCAATTTAAAATGAATAACTTACGATCATTTGAAATTTACTAATTTTCCAAATCTGTAAATACTTCAATAGCACAGAAACTGAAATTCGGTGGCTGTTCCACGCATATTTAAATTTAAAGAATCACTCAAACGGAAATCTCTCGAAAAGTTTATCAATTTAGGTTCAAGAATCACTTTATTCCGATTTGAAATAAATAAGTGACTAAACACAATTTCACCAAGTTTTCGAAACTACACGAGAACTGGTCTGAAACCTCGACAACTCAATGACCAAAATGAAATATCCGAAAATACTCATCTTTGAATTTTCCCACAAATCTCAGTAACACTTTTATTTCATAAAAATCAATACAACTTCTCACAAAAGATACATTCTCTTAAAATCAACAGTCAAATAGCCAACTAAGCATAATTTCAATTAAACCCGTTCAAAATCATACTTTCGTGTTAAGTCACTTTGCTCACACCTATATCAACTCATCATATGACTCAGGTTCCAATCGATCAAACGACATATTGTACTTATTATAAAATACACCCAAGATCCCACATTTAATGCGTACATCCCTCAATTTTGGTGTAGACGTTTTACCGTCAACTAAGTAAGCTAAATTCCCAGCACAACCTTGTACTAAGCATTTCCTGATTTTCAATACGGACGTAAACGTTATACATACACCCATTATACTTCTAAGCAAAGTCACACTTATCAGTATAGGGATATTCACCATCTACTGATGGCAACCAAGAGATTCACGACACGTAGAAAGATAGGTCATACCACTTATCTCACCAATACCCCGTATAGATAACATAACTAAGTCAACTCATAACCTTTAGCGTGTTATCGCCCACAATTCTATTGGGTTTCTTATATATACCGATAGTGATACTGGAACATGGAAAATACAACGAGGAAACACAAGTGAAACGTTTAAAAGAAATAAACACCCAACACTCTTTGGAACCCACCAAGAGAAACCGAAGTGGAAAACCATCTTCTATTAAATACCAAGGACTCAAATACATCCCAAAATCTGAATTTATCTCACAATGGGGTTTAGATAGGCTAAATGGAGCACTCCTCCATTCCATAGACAATGCATGTACAAGAACAATACATGAACTAGGAAACAAAAAGTTGCCAAAACTGTTATGCTGGCAGATTAGACCTTCTGTACCAAAAAAAAAAACTCATTTTCTCTCATTCTAGAGCTCGAAACGATAAACCGATTTTCCCTACGAATTTAGACACATAGATCTATCCAACGAATGTTTACACGCCTCTTGAAACCCTCTGGATCAGAACAGTTTATTCTCCGAAGTCGACTTAAAAATATGGTTCTGAAATATCTTAAACTCGGCTTCATTAAATTTGTTTTCTTAACCTTTGCTCTGCCCCTCAATATACTTTCCTGTAATAGATTTTCCTGTATTAGGTAGAAATTCTATAGTCTCGTATTCGAGAATACACCTCAACATAAATCAAAGAATGAGGACAAACATGCATATATAGCACAAAACATTGTCCACTTTACGAGATAGATATGCCTAAGTCTTCAAAGACTCACATTCTTGATTCTCAAACCAACTAACCCCAATGAAACCAACAATATTATCACCAGTCCCATGCCTGGTATACCATAAGAGTAGGAACACTCGACATCAATATCATACTATCACTATATTCTTATCTCAATTATGCAATTTATACACAAGAAGTAATGGCTATCTCAAGAATCATTGATACAGTCGCCAATTCATACATCTCATAATAATATAAACCATCTCAAACTATAATTTCTCAAGTAGTCCAATAACCTTGTAGAAATAAAACCCAAATAAAACCAAAAATATTTCTTACTAAATGATAACTAACGATCAAAACAAATGACCAAACCCCAAGAATGAAATTCATAAATTTTCGAGGTATTACATTCTTTTCCCTTAAAGGAAATTCGTTCTCGAATCCTCTAGGATCATGTTCCTCAAATCCTCCATAACAAATGCAACTAATTGTCCTCAAGGAAAGCTTGGTTTTCCTAATCATTAAAAATCATAATATATGAGTATCCAAACCTACTCAATACCAGAGTTCTTATCCCTTTCAAGATCTAATCACAAAGCTCTGATACCAACTGTCACGCCCCGGAAATAAATAATTCCATATATATAAAATTTACATAATATGCAACTCCAAAATACTAAATACCAAACTTGGCGCGTGAATCCAACCATCAAACCAATACCATCAAATAACACCTCAACGACATTACAACTCGGAGACAACTTACAAAGGCGGAAGAAAGAACATCTAGCAGCAGATATAACCAAAGTACAACCGGACATACATACTTTATACGACCACTATCTCAACGAATGATATACAAAAGCGCCATTGAGCATTACCCTAAGAGAAGGTAACCTGCTCGACCGATCTCAGCCACATGCGATCTCACAACGTACTATCACTTGCTTCCTGGGGGGGGTTAAGGAAACAAAGATAAAAAGAAATGGGGTGAGATAAATCTCAGTAAGTTACTACATTAACTACATGATATGCATACATGTAAGTATGAACAAGAAATAACATCACGTATCACGTATCATCAAGTAGCATACAACACGGGTAGTTATACCAACCCATTATGCAACATATAAAGCGGAAGCACACATTACAAAGGATATTTCTTGCACCTTATTCCTCCAACCCATTCATATACCATAACTGACGATGTTGCAGTCGTTGAAGTCAGCTCTGATATTTGATGTAGCTTCACAATATTGGTGGAGACCTGTTACCCAGTACCCCAACCCAAGAACAAATAAAAGATATCTAACTATTGTGCATGATTGCTCCAATAATTAGGGAAGCAAGACCCTTACTTTGGCCAAAAGTAAGAGCAACGGCCACAGATGCATAGGCCTACGTTTATTGCTTAGCCCCAGCTCTCACAATATGCGCAAACCTATACACCCCCTACAAGTAAACCAGCTGGACACACATAAAATTCACACAAGTAGTATTTACTTGATTTGAAATACGGGAAACAAATTTCAACTTGGGGCAAATCCAAAAGTAGTGGACAGGCCCTTTTTCTTTAATAATGTGGCATGTAATCATTGCACATTCACAGGTACGCATTTAGCACATTAAGTGTCTAAAATAATCTCAATACAATCATCATAGTCAAATAATTGTTAACTATTCCATTCACAATTTGAATCCGTACTCCTAGGTACATTCCTAAGATAATACACATTAAACACACCCATTATTGGCCACTCTTCGGAGCTACTTAGCTCACAATACGCTTATCTAGCTATTCGAGGTCAACCCCTAGGTTCTAGACCAAGTCGGGACCTAATAGTATTGATTCAAGAAATTATTAGTTTTTAGGGGATGTGTGCGGTCGCCCAGAATGAAGGGTGCGGTCGCACACTATGACAATTTTCAAGAACAAATTCTTTCAGATAATGTGTGCGGGCGCACACCCTATATGGGCGGCCGCACACAACCATCGATGTACCAGGATTTTACTCGTTTCGTCCTAACACCCAAAACACAACACAATGACTTTTCAGCTCAAGAACCAAAATACACCTAGCAATAGCAAGTGATTTTAAAGTTAATAAATGGTACTTGTAGTACCTATACTACTCATCCAACCCGGATTTCACTTGTAATTCACAATATTTAATTTGTATAATGAAGTCTAAAAATGACTTCCAAGCTTCTAAAAGCTTTTCATAACAACAACAAACCATTTATACCACGAATGGAACCCAACAACGATTTATCCTAAAATTACCCAAAATACAAATAAATCCCAAACTTCCCATAAACCAACAATTAACAACCCAAGCATCATAGATCATAGTTATGAGCGTTAATATACAAGAAAGGGGTAAGTAACTTACTTGCTACAAAAATAGAACCGAAAATAATACCGATTACATTTTTTTTCTGAATAGCCGGATTTGATCTACTCGACGCCACGGACATTTTGGTGAAGTCGGATCTTGAAAGAAATAAATATTGAAGGAGTAATTGAAGAGAGAGTGGATGAACTCTTCGTAGAACAGAAGGAGTAGAGAGGGGAAATCTTCGCAGAGAAAGAAAGAAAAAGAAAGAAAAGGGAAAGTGTGGGTGTCGGCAGAGAGAGAGAGGGAGAAAATGGTTTATATAATTTCCATGTTACACTTAGGCCCCTCCAAGATTAACTAATTACATTTAAACCCCAAGGTTTCGACTTTAACATTTAAACCCCTTGCCATAAATCACAAATACTAACTCAACTATTTTAGCTTCTACTCAAGCTAATAAATCTTTTTGCAACTAAAATATTTTTATTCAACATTTTACTAGAATCAAATAAGTCTTTTTTTAAATAATCAAACTGACAAAATTAAGTTATAAGATAATATTCAGTGTAAAATTTATATAAAATTGGACGGTTCGTCACCCATAAATGCTCAACTTATTACTAAAAATAGTGCCGGGGTTTCGGGTCGTTACAATTATCTGGAAGATCATCATAATCTCAGGTCTAAGGATATAACTATCAAGAGGTTTAATTATGAGATTTGATCATGAATAAACCTCATAGGTGATTCAAGTCGAGTATATGTTCACCAACACATACCCATAACTTTAATTTGTATCATATACACATAATCATCACATGATTATCTAATCAAACTTATAATAGTTCTTCATAAGTACTAGGTATGGAGATTATTATAACAAAACTTGTAACATCAAATAATAATATGAAACATCTTTTTATATATAATGAATAAATGATAACAAAACATCATTTAAACAACGTGCCTAGGGCATATACACCAACATCTTTGAGCCTCTATTTAGCCGAGCACAAGCCAACACATTCTTAGTTTGGTTCTAACACTCCGTGACCAAGTCGGTTTTGGTGTGCCGAGATTTCCATAAGCCAACACCCAAAAACATACGCAAAAGTGGTTATTATGGACAAAATAAAACATGTCCATTTGTGTAGGCTTTGCGATGTTGATTTAATTTAATCCCAACACATTTAGGTCTCACAAGCGTGGTGGAATTCGATGAGTAAATGGGATCGCCACATGGTCTATATACTAGTGTGACGATTCCACTATATTCTTTAGAAACCCCAAAAAGGACTACGTCCTTCCAACTTTTGTAAATGAAAAAAAAAGTGTCTTTTTCCTATGTGGTTGAGTCTTTTTGTTTTGTGGTTAAGTTATTTTACTCAAAGTGTTTTTGTGGGGCCATCCTAAGATCAGCCGTGGTCTTCAAATAGGTCCAATGTCTTCCGACGGCAACAACAACAATGGTGAGATTTTTTCCGTCCCAATGAAGAAATGTTCAACATGATGAAAGCAATGAAGGAACAAATGGATAGATTTATCGAATATGTCAGCCGTAAAGATGATTTGTGGCAAGCCTGCTTTGTTCATGAGAACAAGGTCCACAAAGAAGAAGTTTTCGAACTCAAAGCCCGTTTGAAAGAATCCACCAATGGCAAAGCAAAGGTTGATGGTAAGGCACGCTCAAGTGTCCCGCCTCTCAAAAGTCACAAAGGTGCCGCCGAAAAGCGAGTTTTCACTCATCTCCTAAGAATGACCCAAACCGAAGCATTTGAAGCCTTTGTAGCAAGTGGAAAGGTCAACCTTTAGAAGGGCACAAGTTGAAGAAGGTACAAGAGGATCAAGCATATGGTAAATGGTGCAAGTACCACAAGCATAGCGGGCATACAATGGAAGGATGCTTCAATGTCAAGAACATCATCCAAGATTTGATTGACAAGAACGAATTCAATATTGGTAAAGAAGAGTCATTGGATAAAATCTTTGACTCCGTTGTGAAGAATTGCAAGACGCAACCTTTGAAAGACTTCAAGCTTAAAGAAAGAAAGAACATGGACTCCTCCAAATTTTGCAACTATCACCTTGCCAATGGGCATGACACCGGGGCTTGCTTCGCTTTGAAATCCAAGATACAAGAACTCATCAAAGAAGGGGTTATTGTACAACAAGGAATGACTTGGGTTTGAAGCGGGGCTTCAACAAGAGATCATGTAACAAGGAGGACTACAACAACATGGAAGGCTACAACAACCTCCCTTTCTCTCTCTACAAAAAAAGAGAGAGTCAAAGTCCTCTAAATGTGTGCATTAGGTTTTCCTCCTTCCCATTTATGTTAAAGTTCAAGTCGATCTTATTATCAAATAAAAGTCATTCTTGTCCTCATACACTCCTCCAAGTTGTTCAATATAATAATTCTTGGCAAAATTATGAAAATATGTCTAAATGAGTTTAGAATGAAGGCCATCACTTGAACGCCTAGGGGCTAAACATCACAATGAAGAAGACTTTTCCACGTGAAGAAGACAAAGCCAAGGCATAGAACGACGAAGAAAAATGGAGCAATAACCACGAAGACATCTCATTTCACAAAGGGGGAACAAAAAAAAAGGTGAAAAGCTTGCTAGGTTGAAACATTTCAAAACAAACTAGGCAAAAGTTCGAGCAAAGAAAAAAGAAAACAAAAACCCCCCTCAATCAAACAAGTTCACAACAACATCATTCTATCCACCAACGAACAAAGAAGAGACATCAACAACCATCACGACAAAAGGAGCATCAACAAGAACTACGGTGACCTAAACTTCTCACATCGAGAGGAACGTAGGCAACCTTCGGGTCCGGTTTCATTCAAGAAAGAAGACATGTTTAGCCCTTGTTTGTTATGGTGATAGGACTTCTTCTCGAACTTGTGAAGACATATTTGTACGAGTCATTTTCTAAAGAATAAATCAACAGCTTTCTTAGATTTGGATTCATTTTGTGTTTCTTGTCGAGTCTATAATCAATCAGCAGTCTCCTAGGGCTTGACACCAATGACCTTTCAGGGAAAGGGTCTTAAGCATTTGGACCTTAGCGTTACATTGGAAGAGCAATTCACTCAAACAATTTGGGATTTTGATCTTTAACGAGGCTTCATGATCAACAATTCTTGGGTCCCTTGGGGCTTAGCATCAATGATCCTTCCGAAGCCTCACAAGGTATGCATTGAATTTCTCACAACATGCAATGTGATTGACAAAAGCCAGAATTAAAGGTGTTTTGCGGCTCAAAATCAAAGGTCTTTTAGGGGCTTCACAACCAAAGCTCATGGGCTCGTCATTACATCTTAAAAATCTTGGCATGAAAGTCTTGGTCAGCAATCTCTTGAAGCTCGCAAGCACCACAAATAGCCAATACGAGTCTCTTAAGGCTTGACATCAATGATCCTTTAATGGCTTTGCAATCAACAATCCTTTTGGGCATACCATCAACGATCTTCTATTGAGTCTTGGTCCACACAACAACAAAGGCAATGCACATAGTTATGATCTTGGGGGCTTCAATCAAGGGTCTCTCAGGAATTGGCATCAAAGGTCTTCACAATCAACGACCTCCCGAGAGAGCGACATCAAAAGTCCTTCACTTCACACTCCATGAGTACAGGAAAACATATGGAAGTTTGGGACTCCCCATCAATTATCGTGTGAACCAATTCTAACTTTGCTTCCCTCAAAGTCTTACCTTTCCTCGAGAAGTTACTTCTCGCCTATTTGCCAAGAAAACAGTCTTCACAAATCCCCACGTCAACTTTCTTCAACCCAGCCTTTAGCCTCCACTACCGCGATACTATCCTTGGTGTTATTCGCCAAATACAAAGTGCCCTCCTTATTACCTCGAGTGACTTCAGAATTTCCCATGGTAATAACCCAGTTCTTGTAGCCCAAAGTTACCGTGTAACCTTCTTTATCCAACTATCCAACTGATAACAGGCTATTTATCAAACCTGGAATGTGTCTGGCCCAGTGTAAATGTAAAACTCCCCCATTCGATGCTCATATTTCTGACATCCCCTTCCCTTTGATTTTTGAAGGCTCGTCATCCGCAGATAGACCTTTCTGAAATCCCCAAAAGTGTAATTCTCCATCTCCTCTGCGCGTCCTAATGAATGGAATGATGCCCAGCACCCATGTCTCTAGTGGACTACTAACACTCCAAATCAGTACATCTTCACCCTCAGCTACCACATTCGCCGATTTATCCCCTCGCCTGGGACAATCCCTTTTGTAGTGTCCAAGCTCCTTACAATATAACATTCTACCGATCCCTTTACAGTCCCGACCTTTTACTTATCCTTGTTTTCCTTAGGCTTACCCTTACCACCACATACGGTCTCCCTTGCTTCTGATTTCCTTAGTTGCTAGTACCTGGATTCCCCTTGCTAGTCATAGCCAAAGCCGATCCCGAAGTAGACGGTGTCCCCAACTTCTTCATGCGATTGTCCTCGCTTATGTAAGTACCCCAATTTGAATTAGGACCAATGTAGGGGTATTCTTAGGACTATTCAAGGGTAAACCTGATAGACCAGGACCTCACTAAGATAAACCAAAAACCTTAGGACTATTCTGAAATAAAAATAGAAAAATCCAAAATCTCGCCAGGGTGATCCGTATGGATGGTTTGGGCACGAAGAGCCACCAACCGTACGGATGGTTTAGGTGCCTTCAGTCCCTATAAATTAAAGCCCTTGCTGATCATTTAAGGGGGAGAAAACATTTAATATAGAGAGACTCTGTAGAATCACAGCAGAAACATCACCATACTTGAGTGAAAGAGAGGAAGATAGGCTAGAACCCAAAATTGGTGAGGCCTCCTTCTTCCCATCTCATCTTCATCTCACACCTCTCCTACTTATCTTGCTTACATTATTGTTTACTTGCATTATTGATTATTCCAAGTCTTTACATTTATGTAACCTTATGAATTGGAACCAAGTCATGAAGTGAGTCCATGATGCCCTCATGTTTTATGCATGATTAAGGGTTGAAATCAAATGATGATCATGACTTGTTAAATTTATGTCATTTACATTTATGTCTTTACTTTTGGCTTGGTGATCCATTGCATATATGAAGAGAGCCTTGTATATTTATCTTGTTTGTTTACCTTACACTTGTTTATGCTTGGTCATGATAATCATGTTTGGATGATAAAGTTTCAATATTTATCATCCAAACTTGATTTAGCCCTAATAATGTCCCCTTTAGATGATAAAGACTCAATCTTTATTCATCAAAAGGTTTGATTTTGTTTTCCCAAAGGTTTATCTTGGATGAATCATCCATTTGAATGTTAAAGTCTCAATCTTTAACCATTCAAATGGTTGTGTTGGGCTTAAAGCCATGTCCATCACCTTTTGTCTTAATTTCTCCAATGATTGCCTTGATCATACCCAAATCCTTGGTTTTGGTGTCTAATCTAATGATCAAGAGCATAGAAATGTTGTTATGCATGTTCATGTACAACACAATAAATTGAAAGTCACATTTCTGTCCAGTTTCAACAGAATGCTCTGTTTCTGCCTGAAACTGGACTGTTTCTGATAAATATGTAAAATTCCCAGGACAGCCATGACCATTCGTATGGATGGTTTGGCCAGAGGAATGATTTTTTCTGTTTAAACCTGATTCTGTTAAAATATTTACAAATAACCCTTTTCTGTAACTTTCTAACTGTTTTCTGTTAAAAGTCAGTTTCTCCCATTTTCAAACACACACACACACACACTTGCACATTTTGATAAATAAACATAGGGAGACTCAGTTTTTCGAGGCGGATTGGGTGAACCATGAATGTTCTTCCAAAGACGTAACCTGACCTCCGAACTCATTTTCTCTAACCATTTTCGTTAAATTGGGTTTAAAATTAATTTAATGTGGAGACTCCATTTTCTTTGTAAAATAAAGTTCCGTGTTTGATTCTCGAGGGGACCTTCTCTTTCCCGCAGGAATCTTACAGCTTATAAGTAAATTCTTGACATCATCAAACTTTAATTTGTTCTTACCCGCTGAAGCATTTAACGTTGTCACTGTTCTGTTCCAACTCCCTAGTAAGTACGCTAGCAATACCAAAGCATGAACCTCGTCTGCAAACATAATCTTCAATGCAGCTAATGAGTCTATCAGATCTAAATACTCATCAATATGCAAAACTAATGATCCTCCCTCTTGCATACTGAAGTTGAACATCCTTCGCATAAGGTCAACCTTGTTGAATCTCAACTACAGATGGTGTCTCAAACATCTCTGAAGATATCAAGTAGCTCTTTTGGTGGTTTTAGCCTTCCTGGTGGTCTTAGCAATACACTTCGCCAAAGTGGATCTAATCACACCCATGGTTTTCCTGTCCAGGATTTCTCAATCTCTCCTGTTTTTCGCATTCCGGTTTAACTCCTTTGAGAGGTTTATAGAGATCCTTACCATAAAGAAGATCCTCTATCTGCATCCTCCAAAACACACAGTCAGACCCATCGAACTTCTCCACCGCAATTTAACCATGCCCATTCTTGACTGCTTGAAACTCTAGGATCGTCTAACCAGTAGCTCTGATGTCAGTTGTGGTATTGACTCTCCAAACCAAACAGATCGCAAGAATAATAATATGACAAACCAACAAGCAAGAACGATAATTAAAGCAAAAACAGTAAAACAACACAAAGAATTGTTTACCCAGTTCGTCAATTTGATTGACTACGTCTGGAGCACTACAAGCCAGGATCTTGCACTAGAATAAGTTACTATGGAGTTACAATAAGTTTTGGCGCGCAACCTTGCTTATACACAACCTAGAATGAGTCCTAACCTTAGACTAAAAAGAAATCCCGAAAAAACACGAAAAACAGATATTTTCCCATCCAGGGGTCGGTTCGGCCGAACATATCCCTTGACATGGCCGGTCTCCCTTACGTCGGGAAACCCCTTGGTTTTCACCCAAGGTTCGGATCCCCTTGGTTTTCACCCAAGGTTCGGCTGAGTTTATATAGTGGGTTCGGCCGCACCTTTATTCTGTTGCCCCGATTTCCTTTTTCTCTTTTTCTCCTCTTTCTGATCGCTAGTTTCCCGTTGAACTCTATTCAATATATATATTTTCTCATCTTATTTTTTCATAATATTCACACTCAAATTTCTAAATACTTCCTCTAAATACTTCCTCCGTCTAGAAAAAAAATAGTCTCATTTGATTTTTAATGATCTGCAAAATATAAGTTAATTTTGACATAATATTAATGGCAATCTAACAACCCAGTAAACTCTCAAAATTATTATTGATAAATTACTTAATAATATATCAAAGAATGATAAATTAACAATTTGACACTACT
>JAOWBW010001004.1:194777-495845 GCA_026119855.1 Campanula takesimana
AATCAAGATGTATCAATTATAACATCGAAACACATAAAGTCAAGCAGACTCGATTAGTCAATCCACTATATTGGTGAAACTTGACATATCCACTAGAAATCATAGAACTGGTCATATCCTCCAAATCACTATAATACTAGTCAAATCCACTAGGCAATCTCTCTGAAGTCGTGGTTATCCATCGTTTCAATATTTCGAACTGACTTCACGTATATCAATCCATCGAGAAAATCCATCGAAAAGGTGTAGCTCTCGGTGTGAAATAGTTAACAATGGAGCTGCCTTAGAAATTCATTCATGAATCTCTAACAAGACCACGAAATCTCAAGAACACACGTACCTTGGTTGTTTCCACTTATAGGTCAACACAGATACTCACTTCAGACATCCACTACAAGGTAGATATATCCTCTATCAAGAATTCTCAAGTTGAATCTTCAACTCGTTTAACTCAATCGAGGTCAAGAACATTAATCCAGTGTCAGCACTGTATTTGCACTGTAACCACTCAAGATAACCCAGGTTCTCATCAAGTAACATGCACTACTCAGTAGGAATTCCACTGTCAATCGCATAGGTTAAATACCCAGTACAATCTCAAGAACCCTTTCTAGACTTTCAATGTAGAACATAAAGGTTATGCATAAATCTATCATGCTCACATATATAGTCAAGCATACTAGCATAGAAATAATTACCATCTATTGTGGCAAACAAGAATGGCATAACATATAGAAAGCCAATCAAAAAAGTACACGTAAAGCCAAGCCATAACACGTATCACATCAATGTCCCATCTAGGTAACATGACCAAATTAACATAGAAAGTATAGGGTGTTATTACCCCACACTTCTATCAAGCTCTTATACATAACGATATCAAGCATGTAGTCTCTTACTAGAGAATACACTTCCACGTAATTCACGAGATAAGGACAAGCATGCTATATAGCACGAAACAATGTCCACTAGACAAGATAGATACGCCTAAGTCTTTAAAACCTCGCGCTCTCGATCGATTCTCAAACCATCTAATCCAATTGGATCAACACTATCACACCAGTCCTATGCCTGGTATGACAACAAGTAACGAAGCACTCAACGTCAAAACACACCCAAGACTAACCCACCTAGGCCATAGACCTAATCCAGGCTTAGAGCTAAACCATAGCTCTGATACCAAACTGGACACGCCCTAAGTCCCGGATTCCCTAATAGAACCTCGAACCTGGTGCGCATAACTAACAAGAAACAAGAACTAACGGGAAACAGGAACAATACCTGTTAAAAACAAAACTGACATGACATATATACTCAAGAATAGGGAGCTAAGATAGCTCACACGAGTTCTAGACCAAGAAGATTAAAACCAAACAAGGTTACATACAGCGGAAGACATGCCTAGCAAATAAGCTGGCATCAAGAACTGTCTAGGGACACAACATACTACCTACCCCAATACAAGCCCAGAGTTTATTAACTCATACCAATCGTCCTTACCAAAATATAAAAGGACACTAACTTCGAACAAGAATATCCTGCTGAGTAAGTTCCCAGCTAGTCGAGCCTCACTGCGTACTATCCCCTACTTTCCTGGGGGGGTGGAAACAATTAAACAATAAAGGGTGAGATAAATCTCAGTAAGCTATTAACATGCAACACTATATGTCATGTTATCATGTAATACAAGTAGATACTCAACTAAACATATATCAAGTAACAAGTATAGGAGAGGCTAAGCCACCCAACAAGTAATCAAGCTCAAGAAAGGTTCAGGTAACAAGTAGTCAAGTAGTGTGAGAGGCTAGACCAGCTCACCAAGATCCACATAGGCCTACACACGCATTTTTACCTGAATCCTTCCTTATTCCTCCCAAGAACACCATTTGTTGTCGATGATTTTCTAGCTGAGGACAACCAAGAACAAGAACAAGAAACTGCTGTGCAGTATATAAGAAGACCTGGTTAACCAGTGTCATCCACAAGAACAAGATCCACGTGGTGTTCAAGACAGGAGTTTAGCATTCACTTAGGTCAGGCTTATTGCTCCACCAAGGAAGCTATGCCCTTACTATGGCAGGTAGTAAAGTCTCGCGACAAGCGTGAACCTATATATTTTCGAACAAACAAGGAGAACCAGCTGGACTCACACAAGAATGCATAAGTAGATGTTTACTTGAACTACGAGAATAGAACTAAGTCCCATATTAGTGGACCAGTCTTTATGCACCATGTAATCATCTATCATGTGACCACGAAAATATGCACCATGTAATCATGTATCATGTGCTCACGAAAATATGCACCATGTAATCATGTATCATGTGCTCACGAGAATATAAGTACACGTACGCAATTATTGCGAATACAAACCAAGATAACAATGGCACATAAGCTGTCCATGTAACACGATCGTTCCAAGTAAGAGTCCATTTGTAACAGACTTCAGTCAAGTAGAAGGGTATATCACTTTGTCACATGCCAAGTTTGCACGCACATATTCATATCACGTTTAACACATTAAAGTGTCTATCACGATACCCTCATTATCAAATAGAGCCCAATACCTTAGACCCTAAACACGTAATAGAATAGGTCACATCATACCTAGTCACAGTCATATCTCACGTATATGTATCGTTAGTAATCGAATACATTTTCAACACATATTTGTGTTCTGTAGTTATTCTTATTAACTTAATCGTAGTATTCACAATTATATGAATTATTTTCATATTACAATAGTCCCTATTTTCTTTAGGAACTCATTTAAAGAAAATATATCTTCTTTATTCTTTATATACTTCATTGAGATAATACACGATTAAAACCAATCACTAGCACTTTAGTGTTTGTTCATAACACTTACAATACACACGTATCAAATTCAGTATGTGTAGAGTTAATCATTCTCTATCTAGTTTCATAACCCAACTCTTTTGGTTATTCATACCATGTATCAAATAATCAAGAAGCCACATTCTATCAAGTAACTATATGCAAGATTTGCATATACACATCAAGGATTTTTCAAGTTTATTACCATACACACATATATTGGTGTCCAGGCACGTACAAGATTTTTATAAATCTTATATTCAAGTCTTAATCCAATTATTTGGATGTTCAAGTCATGTACAAGATTTTATTGTCTTATACTTCAAGTTACTGTCTCATCTTAAGACATTCAAGACATTCAAGACATTCAAGACATTCAAGACATTCAAGACATTCAGGACTTCAAGACATTCAATACATATACAAGATTTTATCATCGTATATCCAAGTTCTCAATACATTTCTTTGGATGGTTAAACATGTACAAGAGTTACTATATTATACTTCAAGTTCAAGCAGGAAGATGAATTATACATCTTTCACGTATTAATTTCCAATCCTTTTCTTAGGACATTCAAGCTCAAGACATTAGTTGGTGCCCCTAAGGTACAAAAACATTAACTTCAAGACACATAAAAGAGTTACTACTCTTATACTCAAGTTATCATTTAATTATGATTTAAGTCCATATTTTATTTGTTCACAAAGGACTATTTTTTCAGTACTAGAGTGTTCTACAACACTCATCTAGGCCATCTAGGTAGTACCCTAAACCTAGACCAGAATACTTTGAGTTCAATTAAGTAAATGAGCTATACTACTCATACTTACTAGTTCATAATCCCCTACATAGGATATTCGAGCTCAAGACACTTATTTGGTGCCCTCTAGGTGCACAAACATAGGTTCCAAGACAAGCATAAACACATAAGTGCTTGTTCATAGCACTTTCAAGACATAAAGAAGAGTTCTTCCTTTTATACTCAAGTTCTCATTTTAATTTAATGAGTAATCATGTTCAAGACTCACTCTCTGATACCCCTAAGGTGTCACACACTTGCTAGGACATCTTATACTAAGGCTATATGCCTTAGGAGGATAAGCTTTCAATTTAATTTCGATTTAAAACACTTTTAGTTGGAACAGGGGACCGGGCGGGCGCTCAAGGAGGACCGGGCGGGCGCTCATTGAAACACTTTTGAAACCCAATATTTCTGTTGAAAAGGGTGGGCGCTTGGTGGGTAACCAGGCGGGCGCTCGGTACAATATTCAGCAACACTCAATTTTCTTTCCAGGCTTAGAATTCTCCGTCCCAAGCGTAGGAGTAACTTTTACTACCATTAGGCAATACCCATGACACTATTTCAAGCCCAATTCATTTTTTACCGTCCCATAAATAATAGGACAATTTCCTTTTATTCCTTTTAATATTCCACCGTTCCCAAAAGTATAAGTACAAATTTTATAATATACTACAATAAACATTTAGGGATACTTCCATTCATTTCCCCGTACCACAAATAATAGTACAATTTTTCTAATAATATTTAAATCAAGTTACTATTTTACCGTCTCACGAATAGGAGTATAATTTTCCTACTAATCTTTGCAAACCCCATTTACTAGGTTCTCTGTACTACTAGTATAGAAATACTCCCTTCGTCCCAATTTTACAAGTATCACAAAATTGCCCAAAAAACACATTTAAAACAAGAACAAGTAGCGGGAATAACATATATGCATGTTATTACAAGTAAGGGGGAGATAATAACTTACCTAGTCCGAAATCAAGTTGACCCCAAATTAATTTATGTTCGGCATGGAAACGCTCTATTCAGCGCCACGAATATTTATCCGGGATCAGAATCACGAACAGAGGGATAATTAAGCTCGAGGAGTCGAGAATAGGAAGAATCCTAAACCTTCTTTAGAACAGAAGGAGTATACGTAAAGCAATTTGGGTTAAATGGTTTCTCAGAGAGAGAAACCCAAGGTGATATACTTGGAACTTTCCAAGAATTGCTACTAGGCCCCTCAAGTTCTAACTTTGACAAAAGGCCCCTAAACTTTCAACTTTGACATTTAACCACCTTAACTTTATAAAGTAGTTTAAATAAATTAACTCAAATAAAATAGCATCTAAATATGCTAGTCAAGAATTTAACAAGCATGTCAAGAATTTAACAATAAGTCAAATATTTAACGAGATTAAGGATGGGCGTTACATCCTCCCCACCTTAAAGAAATTCGTCCTCGCATTTTTACTAGATCAAGATTATAACATATATAATCAACAAGTAGAACTCAAGAACATCAAGACTATACACATATACTCACAAATAGATATTACATGTATGCTCACAATATTCTATGCAATCAAGATGTATCAATTATAACATCGAAACCATAAAGTCAGCAGACTCGATTAGTCAATCCACTATATTGGTGAAAACTTGACATATCCACTAGAAATCATAGAACTGTCATATCCTCCAAATCACTGTAATACTAGTCAAATCCACTAGGCAATCTCAAATACTGAAGTCGTGGTTATCCATCGTTTCAATATTTCAAACTGACTTCACGTATATCAATCCATTGAGAAAATCCATCGAAAAGGTGTAGTTCTCGGTGTCAAATAGTTAACAATGGAGCTGCCTTCGAAATTCATTCATGAATCTCTAACAAGACCACGAAATCTCAAGAACACACGTACCTTGGTTGTTTCCACTTATAGGTCAACACAGATACTCACTTCAGACATCCACTACAAGGTAGATATATCCTCTATCAAGAAATTCTCAAGTTGAATCTTCAACTCGTTTAACTCAATCGAGGTCAAGAACATTAATCCAGGTGTCAGCACTGTATTTGCACTGTAACCACTCAAGATAACCCAGGTTCTCATCAAGTAACATGCACTACTCAGTAGGAATTCCACTGTCAATCGCATAGGTTAAATACCCAGTACAATCTCAAGAACCCTTTCTAGACTTTCAAATGTAGAACATAAAGGTTATGCATAAATCTATCATGCTCACATATATAGTCAAGCATACTAGCAAAGAAATAATTACCATCTATTGTGGCAAACAAGAATGGCATAACATATAGAAAGCCAAATCATAACACGTAAGAGCCAAGCCATAACACGTATCACATCAATGTCCCATCTAGGTAACATGACCAAATTAACATAAAAAGTATAGGGTGTTATTACCCACACTTCTATCAAGCTCTTATACATAACGATATCAAGCATGTAGTCTCTTACTAGAGAATACACTTCCACGTAATTCACGAGATAAGGACAAGCATGCATATATAGCACGAAACAATGTCCACTAGACAAGATAGATACGCCTAAGTCTTTAAAGACTCGCGCTCTCGATTCTCAAACCATCTAATCCAATTGGATCAACACTATCAACACCAGTCCTATGCCTGGTATGACAACAAGTAACGAAGCACTCAACGTCAAAACACACCCAAGACTAACCCAACCTAGGCCATAGACCCTATACAGGCTTAGAGCTAAACCATAGCTCTGATACCAAACTGACACGCCCCAAGTCCCGGGATTCCCTAATAGAACCTCGAACCTGGTGCGCGTAACTAACAAGAAACAAGAAACTAACGGGAAACAAGAACAATACCTGTTAAAAACAAAACTGACATGACATATATACTCAAGAATAGGGAGCTAAGATAGCTCACACGAGTTCTAGACCAAGAAAATTAAAACCAAACAAGGTTACATACAGCGGAAGACATGCCTAGCAAATAAGCTGGCATCAAGAACTGTCTAGGGACAACAAATACTACCCCAATACAAGCCCAGAGTTTATTAACTCATACCAGATCGTCCTCACCAAAATATAAAAGGACACTAACTTCGAACAAGAATATCCTGCTGAGTAAGTTCCCAGCTAAGTCGAGCCTCACTGCGTACTATCCCCTCCTTTCCTGGGGGGGGGGAATCAATTAAACAAATAAAGGGTGAGATAAATCTCAGTAAGCTATTAACATGCAACTATATGTCATGTTATCATGTAATACAAGTAGATACTCAACTAAACATACATCAATTAACAAGTATAGGAGAGGCTAAGCCAACCCAACATGTAATCAAGCTCAAGAAAGGTTCAGGTAACAAGTAGTCAAGTAGTGTGAGAGGCTAGACCAGCTCACCAAGATGCACATAGGCCTATCACGCATTTTTACCTGAATCCTTCCTTATTCCTCCCAAGAATACCATTTGTTGTCGATGCTTTTCTAGCTGAGGACAACCAAGAACAAGAACAAGAAACTGCTGTGCAGTATATAAGAAGACCTGGTAACCAGTGTCATCCACAAGAACAAGATCCACGTTGTGTTCAAGACAGGAGTTTTAGCATTCACTTAGGTCAGGCTTATTGCTCCAACCAAGGAAGCTATGCCCTTACTATGGCCGGTAGTAAGGGGTCAGGCGGAAATACATAGGGACCCGATTGTCACTTAAGCCCCAGCTCTCGCGACAAGCGTGAACCTATATATTTTCGAACAAGCAAGGAGAACCAGCTGGACTCACACAAGAATGCACAAGTAGATGTTTACTTGAACTACGAGAATAGAACTAAGTCCCATATTAATGGACCAGTCTTTATGCACCATGTAATCATGTATCATGTGCTCACGAAAATATGCACCATGTAATCATGTATCATGTGCTCACGAAAATATGCACCATGTAATCATGTATCATGTGCTCACGAGAATATAAGTACACGTACGCAATTATTGCGAATACAAACCAAGATAACAATGGCACATAAGGTGTCCATGTAACACGATCAATCCAAGTAATAGTCCATTTATAACAGACTTCAGTCAAGTAGTAGGGTATATCACTTTGTCACATGCCAAGTTTTCACGTACATATTCATATCACGTTTAACACATTAAAGTGTATATCACGATACCCTCATTATCAAATAGAGCCCAATACCTTAGACCCTAAACACGTAATAGAATAGGTCACATCATACCTAGTCACAGTCATATCTCACGTATATATATCGTTAGTAATCGAATACATTTTCCAACACATATTGTGTTCTGTAGTTATTCTTATTAACTTAAATCGTAGTATTCACAATTATATGAATTATTTTCATATTACACTAGTCCCTATTTTCTTTAGGAACTCATTTCAAGACAATATATCTTCTTTATTCTTTATATACTTCATTGAGTATATACACGATTAAAACCAATCACTAGCACTTTAGTGTTTGTTCATAACACTTACAATACACACGTATCAAATTCAAGTATGTAGTAGAGTTAATCATTCTCTATCTAGTTTCATAACCCAACTCTTTTGGTTATTCATACCATGTATCAAATAATCAAGAAGCCACATTCTATCAAGTAACTATATGTAAGATTTGCATATACACATCAAGGATCTTTCAAGTTTATTACCATACACATATATTGGTGTCAAGGCACGTACAAGATTTTATAATCTTATATTCAAGTCTTAATCCAATTATTTGGATGTTCAAGTCATGTACAAGATTTTATTGTCTTATACTTCAAGTTACTGTCTCATCTTAAGACATTCAAGACATTCAAGACATTCAGGACATTCAAGACATTCAAGACATTCAGGACATTCAAGACATTCAATACATATACAAGATTTTATCATCTTATATCCAAGTTCTCAATCCATTTCTTTGGATGGTTAAACATGTACAAGAGTTAACTATATTATACTTCAAGTTCAAGCTAGGAAGATGAATTATACATCTTTCACGTATTAATTTCCAATCATTTTCTTAGGACATTCAAGCTCAAGACATTAGTTGGTGCCCCTAAGGTACACAAACATTAACTTCAAGACACATAAAAGAGTTACTACTCTTATACTCAAGTTATCATTTAATTATGATTTAAGTCCATATTTTATTTGTTCACAAAGGGACTATTTTTCAGTACTAGAGTGTTCTACAACACTCATCTAGGCTATCTAGGGTAGTACCCTAAACCTAGACCAAGAATACTTCGAGTTCAAATTAAGTAAATGAGCTATACTACTCATACTTACTAGTTCATAATCCCCTACATAGGATATTCGAGCTCAAGACACTAATTTGGTGCCCTCTAGGTGCACAAACATAGGTTCCAAGACAAGCATAACACATAAGTGCTTGTTCATAGCACTTTCAAGACATAAAGAAGAGTTCTTCCTTTTATACTCAAGTTCTCATTTTAATTTAATGAGTAATCATGTTCAAGACTCACTTCTGATACCCCTAAGGTGTCACAACACTTGCTAGGACATCTTATACTAAGGCTATATACCTTAGGAGGTATAAGCTTTCAATTTAATTTAGATTTAAAACACTTTAGTTGGAACAGGGGACCGGGCGGGCGCTCAAGGAGGACCGGGCGGGCGCTCATTGAAACACTTTTTAAACCCAATATTTCTGTTGAAAAGGGTGGGCGCTTGGTGGGTAACCAGGCGGGCGCTCGGTACAATATTCAGCAACACTCAATTTTCTTTCCAGGCTTAGAATTCTCCGTCCCAAGCGTAGGAGTAACTTTTACTACCATTAGGCAATACCCATGACACTATTTCAAGCCCAATTCATTTCTTTTACCGTCCCATAAATAATAGGACAATTTCCTTTTATTCCTATTTAATATTCCACCGTTCCCAAAAGTATAAGTACAATTTTATAATATACTACTATAAACATTTAGGGATACTTCCATTCATTTCCCCGTACCACAAATAATAGTACAATTTTTCTAATAATATTTAAATCAAGTTACTATTTTACCGTCTCACGAATAGGAGTATAATTTTCCTACAAATCTTTGCAAACCCATTTACTAGGTTCTCTGTACTACTAGTATAGAAATACTCCCTTCGTCCCACTTTTACAAGTATCACAAAAATTGCCCAAAACACAATTTTAACAAGAACAAGTAGCGGGAATAACATATATGCATGTTATTACAAGTAAGGGGGAGATAATAACTTACCTAGTCCGAAATCAAGTTGACCCAAATTAATTTATGTTCGGCAGGAAACGCTCTATTCAGCGCCACGAATATTTATCCGGGATCAGAATCACGAACAGAGTGATAATTAAGCTCGAGGAGTCGAGAATAGGAAGAATCCTAAACCTTCTTTAGAACAGAAGGAGTATACGTAAAGCAATTTGGGTAAAATGGTTTCTCAGAGAGAGAAACCCAAGGTGATATACTTGGAACTTTCCAAGAATTGCTACTAGGCCCCTCAAGTTCTAACTTTGACAAAAAGGCCTCTAAACTTTCAACTTTGACATTTAACCACCTTAACTTTCTAAAGTAGTTAAATAAATTAACTCAAATAAAATAGCATCTAAATATGCTAGTCAAGAATTTAACAAGCATGTCAAGAATTTAACAAATAAGTCAAATATTTAACGAGATTAAGGATGGGCGTTACACTCTGATACCACTGTTGGGTTTCCAAGTAACATGCGCAGCGGAATTTAGCATTTAAAATTTATGAAACCCAAAGCCATGGATCCATTCATATGATTAAATCAAATACAACATAATGAATAGAGGAAAAACTAACCCTTGATGACTATGAATTCTAGCTTTGAATTTGGTGGAGAATTTGAAGCTTTATCACGGACAAAATTCACGAACTTTGAAGATGATAAAATTCACCCTCTAGCGGTATCCACACCACGAACGAATATCAAAGAGCTTCTTGATCTTGGTTGCTAGACCAATAATTATGAAACACACTTTCACAATTTTAATAAAGAAATATATGGAATTATTTTGTGAATTGTTTTGTTCTTCAATCCAAGATGTCTTGGAACAAAATAATAACTCTCTCAAACTCTTTGGAGGCACACAAAACACTAGGGCTAATGGTCTGGCCGAACTTGGCTTTTTATACACAATTAAGACATATTCCAAATAGGAATATTGTGCCAAAAACCTTCCCAAACCGAATTAGGAAATATTCTGCCGCCTAGACCAAGCGCCCGCCTGGTGCATACCGAGCGCCCGCTCGCTTGCCCAGAAAACCCAGAATTTTCCAAAAATTCCTTTAAGGTCCTTTGACCCTAAATTCCAATACAGTCCTTTTATTTAAGATTCGTTCTATTGTGTGTGACCCTCTAGGATTATACTAAGTTGGCAATGGGCTCAAACATGAAACCATAAGATATGATTAGGTTCTAGCAAACCGTCATATCTACCCAAATAATATAACTAGATACAAGTTCGCATTCCTTTAGAACATGTCACAATCCTTTTATCCACGATGTCATTGAACACAAGTCATGGTCAAACAGTCAACTTGTCTTGTTCAATACTTTCTCGATTCCGAATATGTTGATAATTCAAATGCTATTGATCCAATCAATCCATTTGAGTCCGGCCAAACATTTCATCAACATCATTCCTTCGAGGGGCCCAAGCCTGACATCTCTCCGTGGAGGGACAAATCCATTTAGCTTATTATTCTTCCCAACGGGAATCCGATTATGCCAATCATACCCTTTATAACTACCGTGTTAAGGTAGCATTTGAATATGCCAAACACAATGTTCATCAAGTGGAAGACTATAATAACTTCATGTCTAAGGATTCAAATGACATAACTAATATGAGATATATGTTTGACATAGACCATGACATAAATCTCATACAGCGGGTCATGTCCAGTACCTTGTTCCAAACAAGTACCCATAAATCTAACATGATCATCCCATGATCATTTAGCCTTTATACTAGTGCTTAACAAGTACTAGGGACGAGGATTATTATAAGTAAACATGAACAACAATAATAATCAAAACATCTCTTTATTGATATGAAATAAATGATAACAATTACAACGTTTATTAAACGTGCCTAGGGCACCACTACCAATAATTATATGGATCGAAATTATTTTGGGACAAAGTGAGTATACCAATTTATTAATACAAAAAAATTCAAAATAATAAAAAATTATAAATATAAATTTTTTTTGGACCATTACAATATTAATATCATTATTAGGGTCTATTGCAAATATGTTAAATTTCTAACATATGCTGAAAGCCCATTAGATTTCTAACGGGTTATCCTTATCCTTGGGCACTTTTTTATTAAAACCATAGTACGTAGGTCATAGTGTGAGTTTCTTTAGTACGAGGGGAAATCGTCAATCTTTTAGTAGTACGCAGGTCGAAGTGGCAATAAACTCTTTTCTTTTCAAAGGGAGAAAGGTGCCCCAATTAACTAGGATTTGAATCGACTTTGTGTTCCTAAATGCTCCATTAGGGAAATACTTGTAAGAGAAGCACATGGGGGATGACTTGCTGGTCATTTTGGCATGCACAAGACTTATGAGATTCTTGGTGAGCATCTTTATTGGCCTAACATATTAAAAAATGTGCAGGATGTAATGGCAAGGTGTGCTACTTGTTTAAAAATCGAAGAGTTTCTTTCACAAAGGACTCTATACACCTTAACCTGTTTCAGATCAGCCTTGGGATGATGTTAGCATGGATTTCATTGTTGGGTTACCTAGAACTCAAAGGGGAAAGGATGCTATTATGGTGGTGGTTGATCATTTTTCGAAGATGAGTCATTTTGTTCCATATCATAAAACGGATGATGCATCTATTGTTGATGGTTTGTACTGCAAGGAGATTGTTCGTTTGCATGGAATTCCAAAGTCTACTGTTTCTGATCGGGATACTAAGTTCCTTAGCTACTTTTGGAAGACCCTATGGCGTTTGGTTGGTACTAAGTTGTTGTTTAGTACTTCTCATCATCCACAAACTGATGGGCAAACGTAAGTAACAAATCGAACACTTGGAAGTTTATTGCGCGGTTTGGTGAGTAGAACGACCAAAGATTGGGATGTTAAGCTTGCTCATGCTGAGTTTGCATACAATAGAACTCCTTCATCTACTACTGGTCAATCTCCATTTGAGATTGTGTATGGTGTTAATCCATATATGCCCATTGACTTAATTCCTATACCGAAGAAGGAAATGGTGACCTTTGAAGCAAAGGAAAGGCAAGATGCATTTATGAGAATTTGTGAGCAAGTTAAGGCTCAGATTGAGAATGAAAATGCTAAATATAAATAAAGATCCAAAAAAGTGTGCAGTCAACATGTTTTTAAGGTTGGTGATGTGTGGCTGCATTTTCGCAAGGAGAGATTTCCGTCAAAGAGAAAGAACAAGCTTATGCCGAGAGCTGATTGTCCATTCTGAGTGTTGGAAAAGTATGGTGAAAGTGTGTATAAACTTGAGCTACTAGATGAGTTTGGAAATGTGAGTGCTACATTCAATGTTGGTGATCTTTCCCCGTACTTGGATGACGAAAATTTGAGGGCTAATTCTTTCAAAGGAGAGGAGAATGATGCGGAAGTAAAGGTAGAAGATGATGGAAAGGAGCTGATGTTGAGCTCCAAGGGTGTGGACCAAACTTTTGGGTTCAATCAAATCCCAATCTTTGTTAATATGATTAGTTGGGCTTAAATAAGTGGGCCAAATGTTTGAGCAGTTTTTGGAATTATTTTGTTCGGGTTATATCTACGTATTGGTAGCCCAAATCGTGATTATGTCCGCGTTGGGATTAAGATAAAGACTTATTCTTTCATATGACTACTTATGGCGTGTTTGAGGACAATTTCTTGAAGAGTTATGGCTGTTCAAATCTGACTGTTCAGATTAGCCGAATTCACATTGTTTTCATCATTTTAGTTCTTATCTTTATTTTATTATCCTTTAGTAATTAAAGTCTAGTTTATCCTAACTTGGAAGGATGTTCCAAGATTATTATAAATACCCTATAATATGTAATTGTTGGATATGAGTGATTGAATAAAATTTCTTTGTGAGTTTGCGAACTTACTTCAATTCTTGCGAGAATTGTTCTTAAACCTTGCGAGGTTTAAACCCCTTCTGCCCTTATGAGGACAGGCCTAATCTTACGAGATTAGTTTATCTAGTTTTAGCTCTTGTTCCTTGCGAGGTTCTTGAGTTAATCCATATCCCTTCCATAAATACAATACTTTATGTATCATTAACTCACTACCTAAAAGCTATAATCAGTTTGTAATGAACTTTAATATGCATGGTATGACTAAGACATTGTCAGAGTTGCATAATGGGATGCTTAAAACTGCTGAAAATAAAATCATTGAGAAAATCACTTTCTGTACTCATGGTTAATAAAGGAAAGAGATTTAAAAATAAGGGTAAAGGTAAGGTAATTGTTGCCAAACCTAAATCAAGCAAGGCAAAAGTTTCCAATGTTGCTGTAGTGGCTAAACCAGACACTCAAAAGGATGCAGTTTATTTCTATTGCAGTGAGACCGGTCATTGGAAGAGAAATTGCAAAAAGAAGAACAAGAGTAATGAGATTGCCTCTATTTCAGGTATCGATTTTATAGATATACTCCTTTCTACTTTTAGTTCACGGGTATTAGGTACCAGCTGTGGATCACACATTTGTCTAAATGTGCAGGAACTAAAAAATAGAAGACTACTCAAGGATGGTGAAGTAAACCTATGTGTGGGGAATGGAGCAAGAGTTGCTGCATTAGCCGTAGGGATTTATGAAGTCACTTTACCTAGTTATTTAATTCTTGTTTTGAACAATTGTTATTACGTTCTGGATTTGAGTAGAAATATTATTTCAATTTCTTGTTTGGATAATCAAGGTTATAGATCTCTTATTGAGGATAAGAGGTTTTCTATTTATTTTAATGATATGCTTTATTGTATTGCAAATTCATTTAATGACCTTTATGTCCCTAATGTTGAGAATGGAAATAATGATAATGTCTATAGCATAAATAAGAAATCTAAACCTAATGATGTAAATCATACTTATTTGTGGCATTGCCGTCTTGGTCATATTAATTAGAAGCGTATCTCTAAACTCCATGGGGATGGTCTTTTGGGCTCAAATAATTTTGAATCATATGAGACTTGTGAGTCATGTTTACTTAGAAAAATGACTAAGACACCTTTTACTAAGAGTAGTGAAAGGGCTAGTGACTTATTGGCCTTAATACATACCGATGTATGCGGACCATTAAGTAGAAGTATACAGGAGGATTTCAATACTTCATAACCTTCACTGATGATTTTAGTAGATATGACTATGTCTACTTAATGAAAAACAAAAGTGAGGCATTTAAGATATTTAGAATATTTCAAAATGAAATACAAAATCAACATGGAAAAAATATTAAGACACTTCGATCCGATAGTGGTGGTGAATATTTAAGCCAAAAATTTGACAATCATCATAAAAATTGTTGAATTGTTTCACAATTAACTCCACTCAGAACACCACAATGCAATGGTGTGTCCGAGAGGAGGAATCGGACTTTATTGGATATGGTTCGATCTATGATGAGTCAAGTTGATCTTCCATTGTCCTTTTGGGGTTATGCATTCAAAACTACTGCTCTCACACTAAATAATGTTCCAACCAAATCTGTTCTGAAGACACCATATGAGATGTGGAATGGAAAAAAACCTAGTTTGTCTTTCATGAGAATTTGAGGTTGTGAGGCATATGTTAAGAGACTCGTCTCTGACAAACATGCACCCAAATCTGATAAATGTATTTAAATTGGTTATCTTAAGAAAACTAAAGGATATTACTTTTACAACCGCACGGGTAACAAAGTGTTTGTTGCACGACATGGTACCTTTCTAGAGAATGAGTTTCTCTCCAAGGAATCAATGGGAGTAAAATTAATCTCGAAGAGGTTTGAGAACCCGAAAAAAACATTGAACTTATGGCGGAATCTGAACAAGTTTCACAAGGAGTTGTGGAACCCGTTCAAGATAAACAAGTCCATCGCAGATCTAGTAGGTTATGATCCAAACCCGAGAGATATGGATTTCTCGTGATGGATAGTAATGAAGTAGAAATCATTGAGAATGATGAACCTAACTTCCTACCAAGAAGCGATGTCCACTCCTGATTCAGATAAATGGCTTGGAGCCATGGAATCCAAAATCCAATCCATGTATAATAGTCAAGTTTGGAACTTGATAGATGCACCCGAAGGTTGTAAGGATCCCCGCGGGAAAAAACTACGGTTCGTGTGTTTTCCCCTCTCGAGAATGCCAAACACGACACTTTATGTTCAAAAGATAACGGAGTTGCCACGTTAATTTAATTTTAAACCCAAATTTAACAGAAAAGGTTAGAGAAAGTGAGTTCAGAGGTCACGTTACGCTTTGGGAAGAACTTAACCGGAGTTCACCTAAAGTGCCTCGGAAAAACTGAGTCTCCCTAAGTTTGCTGACCAAAAAATGTGTAAGTGTGTGTGTGTATTTTTGAAAATGGGAGAAACTGACTTTTAACGAAACCAGTTATAAATTTAACAAAAAGGGTTTGTTTTGTAAAAAGTTTAACAGAAAGTGGCAAAACTAGAAAAAGTACCCATGGACAAACCATCCATACGGTTATATGGGGTTGTCCAAGAGGTTTTGACAGATTCTCAGGAATCAGTCCAGTCTCAGGCAGAAATAGGGGATTCTGCTAAAACTGGGCTGATTTGGGTTTCTTCAGTTTATTTGTTTGTTACAAAGCATGGATTAGATCATCCCTATGCCATTGATCACTAGTTAAACACCAAAAACACATGTTTTTGGGTGTGATCAAGGCAATAATTGGGGAAAAAATAGAGAAAGTTGATGAACATGGCTTTTGAGCCAAAATCATCACTTGGATGGTTAAAGATTGAAGATTTAACATCCAAATGGATGATTCATCCAAGGAAAAGCCTTGGGGAAGTAAAAAATCAACCTTTGGATGGATAAAGATTGAGTCTTTACCATCCAAAGGGACATTTTTGTAGTTTGATCAAGTTTAAATGGTAAAGATTGAAACTTTACCATCAACACTTGATCATCCTCACAAATCAATCAACATTAATGTAAAGACATGAAAGTAAGGTGCATAAATGTAAAGACTTGAAAGTAAATTGCATTAAAGTAAAGACATGAAAGTAAATGACATTAAATGATAAAAAGCCTTGATCATCTTGGTTTGAACCCTTGATCATGCATAAAACATGAGGGTACCATGATTCAATCCAAGGCTTGGTTCCAATTTATAATATTTGCAAGAATAATAAAGACATAATGTAAATAAAGCAAAATAAAATAGAGTATAAGATGAAGAGAAGGTGGGGAGAAGGAGGCCTCACCAATTTTGGTTCTAAGCCTATCTTCTTTCTCTCTTTTCACTCAACTAAATGTTTGTGGATCTGCTCTACTCTCAAATTGACAGAGTTTCCACTCAAAAATGATTTTCTCCCCCCTCTGAAGTGATCAGCCAAGGGTCCAATTTATAAGGACTGAGGGTACCCAAACCATCCGTACAGATTGGCCCCTCTAGTACCCAAACTATCCATACGGCTCAGTCTGGCGACCTTCTGGATTTTTCCAATTTTAATTCCAGAACAGTCCTAGAATTTTAGGTTTATCCTAGTGAAGTCTTAGCCTATCAGTTTATCCCTGAATGGTGCTAAGAGTTCCTCTAAAGTTGGTTGTTTTTCAGATTAGGGTACTGTGAATACCCCTTTCCGATGAAGCGACGCATGGGAAGTATCTTGTGATTATTTTTATTTACAAAAGGAATATTCTTAACGACATTAAAATTATGAGAGTCGCCACGCCATTTTAATTAAAGCCAAAACATTGAAAAAAGCATTTTTAGTGGGTTCGGGGGTCAAATTACAACAAGAGAAGAATATTGAACGTTATCACTCCTATTGCCCGAATTGATCGGTCTTTCTATAATGATGAATGTGTTAGTAGTGTGTTAGTGATTTAGATCGGATCCGAATATTGCCTACGTTCCTCTCAATGTGAGAAGCTCAGGTCAGCGTAGTTCGCAGAGAATTAGAATAGGCAGAAGAATCGGGATCATGCATAATGAGGGGGGAATTACCTAAATATTAGGGTTTAGAAGTAGTTCCTAGATCATCCTCGGGTTGATGAACCCTAGATCATCATCGGCTATGAAATAACATGCAATTATGAAGATCGCAACCCTAAATATAGCATAAATAAGGCTTTAATCTATGAACACGAAGAACATGCGAAAAACATATTATGAACATATGAATGAACATGCAAAGCATATGAAGAAACCATGAATAAACATGCAAGAACATGAATATAAAAGATCTACATTAAAAATGATGCAAGAACATGAAGAAAAAGTTAGAAAACTTACCTATGTTGGCAAGAAATAAACTGTTGGGTATGCTTATTATAAACCACTCCTATTACCTAGATTTGATTGATCCCATAACCTAATTTTATCTTTTATGGACTTTAGGATATATTGTAAGAAGTGTTAAAACTTCATTTTTAGAATAGTCCACCTTGATAGTATAGGCTTTAGATTGATAGGCTGAAAATTTTCTAAGTCTGGAAAAATGAGGTAGGTCCATTGCCTACCTCATGTAACCTACCGCATGACCAAGGTGCCGCATTCTCTATGCTTGCCGCAGATAACCTTGCCGCATGGTTTCATTCTACCGCGTGAATCTCTACCGCATGGAACCATGGTTGAAGAAACTCAAGTTGGTTCAAACTTAACCATGGTCACACTTGTGTCTTTACCTTGGTTAGTTTTGAACGTTGCAAATTCAAATTTCAAATTTGAATACAACTGTCATCATAGTACAGTTGGACCACCATGACTCTGCAACAAAAGGACAACTCAGACTGAGCTCCAATTAAATTTCAACAGCTCATTGTCCTTCAACTTGGACCCCAAGTATTTCTAACGGCTAGTTTCTCCATCAAGGCTATAAATAGACCTTGAATTCTTCATTGAAAAATAAGCTGAGATTCTAAGAGAGAAATTGCTGTTGAAATTCTTGGTGATTGAAGATCATACTCAAGATTTCCAGAATCCTTTGAATCTTCAAGCACTCAACCTTCAAGTCTTCAAAAAATCTCCAGCAACCTTTAAGATCAAATCTCAAGCCTCTCAACACAAGATTCATTAGGCTCTAAAATCATATAGATTTCAAAGAGCTCTTGATTCTTACACACACACTCACCCCGATTGATCAATCACATAGATTGAATCATTAGGGATACACTGGTCTAAGTCTAGGATTGTTCTTCATAGAAAATAGGAGTTAATTCAGTTCTTCATCTTTGTAATCTGTACTCAAGAGAATTAATACATCCTCCATTCAAAATCCAAGACTGACCATCTTGGTAAAGGACGTAGATCTTTTAACAGATCGAACCTTTCCAAATCATTGTGTCATTTACTTACTGCACTTTACCTTTCTGCAAATTTAGTTATTGTTCATCTTGTTCATATTGCTCTTCACTTGTTCATATTAATTTTGTTTGTCTTTTAGTGTTTGATCTTTCAGATTTAAGAACAAGTGTGAATTGTGTTTGTTTGTCTACCTCATTGCCTAAGTTAAAATCTGACTAACTTATCATTTGCCAAAAATCTCTAAGACACAAATTTTCAATCTTTCAACCTACCTCACCTTAACCTACCGCACTACTACCTACCGCATATACATCTACCTCACTACCTACCGCAAAAACAAACCTACCGCATTGAACTTATCAAAACCAACTCTTAACTTGTTTCAACGAAAACTTCCGCTGTGCATTTTATACTTGACCGTGTGTTTTTTATCTACCGCAAAACTCAAGTGTAAGCATAAAGGTTGAATTTTGAAAAAGGGTTGAAATTTTAAATAGGCTATTCACCCCCCCTCTAGCCTCTTTTCATACCCTTGTTGTGTCTCTGGGACCAACAAGTGGTATCAGAGATAACACCTTTATAAAACTTCTGTTTTTCAAGCTTAACAGCTTGGGTGCCGATTCAAAATGGCGAGTCAGAAAACTATGGCAACGGTTAACTTCACTCACGTTCCAGCGTTCGACGAAGATAATTTTGACGTATGGAAGCACAGCATTCTAACTCAGTTCTACTCCATGGACGAGCAACTTGGTGATTGTCTTACCATTGGACCATACTTCCCAATAAAAGCTAATCCGGATCCAGAAACCAATGCTGCAAATCCGACTATCAAGAAACCAAAAGCTGAATGGATCGATGAAGAGAAAAGACTGGTTGGAATGGATGTGAAAGAAAAAAGTATACTTCTAAGTACCTTGAGCATGTCACAGCGTCGACAGATCATGGAATGTTCTACTGCAAAAGAACTTTGGGGTGCAATTGAAGATTACATCGAAGGAGATCAAGCTTGCAAGGAAAGCAAAAAATTTGCAATTCAAAGAAGATTCAACTTTGCTAAGATCCCCGGTGAATCACTAAGAGCCACTTATGATCGTTATTGTGAGATCGTAAGTACTTATACAGCACTCGGAAAGAAGCTTACCAAGAAAGAAATCAATGTTAATTTTCTTGCCGCTCTTGGTTCGCAATATCTACACAAAGGAAACACTCTTGAAGATACCAAGTTACTAGATGACATGTCTCTCAGAAGCCTCTATGCCAACCTCAAAGTCTTTGATATCAAGCTTAACAACATTGCTGAAATGGAAGGGAAAACAAAGAGCTTATCGTTGGTTGCTCAAAAGGAAGAAGTGATCGAGGAAGAAGATCCAAAAATCTCCACATCAGATTTACTTGATATGGATGATGATGATTTTGCAATGTTCGTGAAAAGATTCCAAAAGTTCAGAAAAACAGCAAGACCCGGATCAACAAGCAAAGCTCCAACAAGGTTTTCAAGGAGCAGCCCTTCAAAGAATAAAGAGAACTTCAACTTCTCCAAGAAGAAAGAAGATCTTGTTTGTTTTAATTGCAGGAAACCAGGTCACTTCGCATCAGAATGTCCAATTCCCAAGTACGAGTATATGAAGAAGAAAAGTAACTTTACTCCAAGGTATTCAAAGCAAAAGGGAATGATGGCTGAAGAAGACTCTACCTCAAAAGAGTTAGCTACTTGGATAGAGTCAGACTCTGATGAAAGCGATGAGGATTCTGAAGAAGGTCACATTGTTTGGTCGTCCAGTCCGATGATGAGGATGATAATAAAAGTCGTCGCTCACCAAATGCAAAACCTAAACGGATAAGTTATACGGCCGATGAACTTGCTGAAAAAGGATTCCTAACTCCGGTTCAAAAGAATGGTGATCTTCTATTTTCAAGATGTGATGTTAGTGCAGCAAAGAAGGCTCTACTAAACCCCAAAGTGAAGGAAGTTCTGTCTACCACACCTCAAGTCAAGTTTGACATTTCTCTCGATGAACAAGAAAAGATGTTTGCAAAAGCTGAACAGGTAATTAGTAAGTTTTCTGGCATGAAGGAAGCTTTAGCACTTTCAACTGAAGACATTTCCCAACTTAAGACGGAGAAATCTCTACTAAGATCTGAACTCACCTTCCTTAAGGAGCAGATCAAGAGCATGACTCCTCTTACTGATCGAAACGGTTTCTTAGAAGAACAAAATGCTATATTTAAAGTTAAAAATGATGAATTGGTCGCTGAGATAAACGACTTGAAAAAGATCACTAATGAGTGGACCAATTCTCGTGTCACTATGGAACAAATCTTAGAATCCCAAAAGCCTAGTGGTGATAAGGAAGGCTTAGGATTTCAAACTAATGACAACTTTAAATGTGCATCTTGTTGTGAAAGAGATGAGAAATTTACCCAGCAGACTTTGGAAGGGTCGAAGGCTAAACATCATGTTTCAAAGGGTGTAGGACAAGAACCAAAGAAGAAACTAGAGTTCAACTATGTCTACCCTAAGAAACAAACTGGCAAGGCAAAGATGAAAGGTATTGCCATGGATGAACCTACCGCAGAGGCTTCCTCTAGCAAGGTAGATGGCGCTCCCTACCGCATTATCCTGCCGCGAGGTCAATCGACCGCACCAAGGAAGATGGCGACCGCAAGGAAACCATCGACCGCAAGTGGCGGCAAGGCAGCAAAGTTCAAAAGGATGAATTTTGTTAAGGAGACCTCATCCATACCAGTAAATGATGTAGTGCTCAAGACTTCAACGAAGCTTGTTAAAACTCAGTTGGGTGGCTTCCACCATTGTTCCGTGTGTGATGGTTATGGTCATAAGGCTGCTGAATGTCTTTTGAGATTCACACCCAATCCCAGAAAGAGTAACCCTCCTTCTGTGAGGCAGGTATGGGTCGTCAAAAGTTGCTAACACTTTGGACCCATAAGAATAAAAAGGGGACCTTGTTCTTGAATGTTTATTTTATAGGTTCTCTGCTTAATGGCTGGACTCTCCAAGGATAGATCAAGTTTATGGTATCTCGATAGTGGCTGTTCAAGGCACATGACCGGAGATATCAACTTATTGGAAGATGTCCGTGAAGAAAAAGGGCCATCAGTAACCTTCGGAGATAATAACAAAGGAAAGACTGTAGGATATGGAGTCATTCGTAAAGGAAAAATCACCATCCAAGAAGTCTCTCTAGTTATTGGACTACAACATAATCTTCTCTCAATATCTCAGTTCTGCGACAAAGGATTGCAATGCCACTTCACTTCAAATTTCTGTCTCATCAAAGATGGCATATCCGGCGTCACTTTGCTCAAAGGAATTCGTAAGAAAAATGTTTATCTTGTTGATTTTAATTCATCTTGCATTTCTTCTAATCTCTGTTTTGTAGCAAAGAATGTTAGTGAAAATAGTTGGCTGTGGCATAAAAGACTAAGTCACTTAAACTTTAAGTATCTCTCCAAGATTGGTAGAGAAAATCTAGTTCGTGGTCTACCCAAAGTAGCTGATCACCACGATGAGAAGTGCACAGCATGTCAACTAGGAAAACAACCAAAAGCGTCTTTCTCCAGCAAGACGACACCTTCAACTTCTAGATGTTTGCAACTACTTCATATGGACCTGTTTGGACCTGTTTCCACCGCAAGTATTGGAGGAAATAGATATTCCTTAGTTGTGGTAGATGACTACTCAAGATATACGTGGGTCGAGATGATGAGCTCCAAAGATGATTGTTATGACATTTTGACCGCACTCTTTAGACAGCTTCAAACATAAAAAGAAGATGACATCGTTAGTGTTCGATCCGACAACGGTACAGAATTCAAGAACAACGGTGTTGCTCAATACTGTGATGATCATGGTATTGACCACAACTTCTCTGCTGCTGGAGTTCCACAACAAAACAGTGTAGTGGAAAGAAAGAATAGAACGTTGATAGAGGCCGGAAAGACAATGATTGCTGAAGCAAAGCTACCTCAATACTTTTGGGCTGAAGCCGTCAACACAGCATGCTTCACTCAAAATAGATCCCTCATCAACAAGACCTACAACAAAACTCCTTATGAACTTTGGAGAGGAAGAACCCCCAACATAGCATACTTCAAGATATTTGGATGCAAATGCTTTATACTCTACAACGGTAAAGAACATCGAGGTAAATTTGCTCCTAAGGCCGATGAAGGTATATTTATTGGATATGCTAAACACTCAAAAGCTTTTCGTGTATTTAATAAAACCACTCTTAAGATAGTTGAATCCGTCCATGTTACTTTTGATGAACATTCTCTCCTTGAGCCACATATGGCTCCAAATGTTGCTGATGATTTTGTTGAGATAAATGAGACAGGTACAACTCAACCACAAAATCAATCAACTCAAGGAAACCCATCTACCTCAACTGCACCTCCACCTACCTCATATGAAGCACCAGAAGCTACCTCATCTGCTGCTACCTCAAATGGAGTTGAAGTTGAGACACCCATAAATGTTGAAGAACCTATCCCTCAAATTACTTATGATTGGGATGGCTCAAATGATGTACCACTAGAAGACTTACAACCACCATCAACTCAACCAGACATACCTCAAGAAGTTCGTGAGGTCAGAGATCACCCAATTCAGAATATCATTGGTGATTTGCATTCTGGTGTAAGAACAAGAAGATCAAACTATGATGCACTTACCGCATTCATATCTCAAGTTGAACCTAAGAAAGTTGATGAAGCACTCCAGGACTCAAGTTGGGTTGTTGCTATGCAAGAAGAGCTCAACCAATTTGAAAGATGCAAAGTTTGGACCTTAGTTCCAAGGCCACAAGATCAAGGAGTGATTGGTACAAAGTGGGTGTTCCGAAACAAGATGGATGAGAATGGAAGCATCACAAGGAACAAAGCAAGGTTGGTTGCACAAGGATATAGACAAGAAGAAGGCATTGATTATGATGAAACATTTGCCCCCGTTGCAAGACTCGAAGCTATAAGGATATTCTTAGCTTATGCCTCTTACAAAAGATTCAAGCTATATAAAATGGATGTGAAGAGTGCATTTCTCAACGGAGAACTTCAAGAAACCGTCTTTGTTGCTCAACCGCCCGGATTTGAAGACCCCAAATTTCCAAATCATGTCTACAAACTCCGTAAAGCTTTATATGGACTCAAACAAGCTCCACGTGCATGGTATGATACTCTATCTAAGTTTCTCCTTGAAAAGGGATTCAAGCGTGGTAAGATCGACACAACTTTATTCATTGCTAAATATAATGATCATACTTTACTTGTTCAAATATATGTAGATGATATTATTTTTGGTTCTACTAATGAATTGTTGTGTAAGCGTTTTGAGAAACTCATGAAAAGTAAATTTGAGATGAGCATGATGGGAGAATTAACATTCTTCCTTGGGCTACAAATCAAACAATGTGCTGAAGGCATCTTCCTCAATCAAGCAAAATATACAAAGGATCTTATCAAGAAATTTGGACTTGAAAATGGAAAGGCATACGACACTCCTATGGCTACTGGTAACAAGCTAGATAAAGACTTGAAAGGTAAGAAGGTTGATCAAACCTTATATCGAGGTATGATTGGCTCTCTCCTATACTTAACTGCTAGTAGGCCAGATATCATGTTTAGTGTTTGCGTGTGTGCTCGTTATCAAGCTGATCCTAGAGAAGCACATCTTATTGCTGTTAAACGTATTATTCGATATCTATCTGGAACTATTAACCTTGGACTTTCGTACTCCAAAGATTCAACTTTTGATCTTATAGGTTACTCAGATGCAGATTATGCAGCATGTACCATCGACAGGAAAAGCACGAGTGGAACTTGTCATTTCCTTGGAAATCGACTAGTTTCATGGGCAAGCAAGAAACAAGCCTCAGTCTCTGTATCTACCATAGAAGCTGAATATATAGCTGCTGGAAGCTGCTGCTGCCAAGTGCTGTGGATGAAGCAACAATTGGTTGACTATGGAATCAAAGAAGAAAATTGTCCAATCTTTTGTGACAATACATCTACCATTGCTATCTCCAACAACCCTATCATGCATTCCAAAACCAAACACATTGATATCAAATACCACTTTCTCAAGGATCATGTGGAAAAAGGTAATATCCATCTAGAGTATGTGGGTACTGATGATCAAATTGCAGATATTCTCACCAAAGCTCTCGATTCCAAGAGATTTAGGTATCTAAGAGGAGAAATGGGTATGCTTGAACTTTAACTCAAACTTGTCCATATAAATTTCTTGTACTAATGTTTGTCAAAAGTTCAAAATCAAGATAGGTACACGGCAGACATATCACGGTCAAGCAAATACCATTGATCTTTCAATCCCTCAATTGACCGCACCTCCAGTCTGCCGCATCATTCAAATGTTGCCGCACACTTCACTCTGCCGCGTAAAATCTTGTTACCTCATTGTAATACTTCATCTCAAAAGCTAAACCAAGGTAAGACCTCAATCGACCGCACATGTCACGGTCGACCTCATAGTTACCGCACAAGGACCCCAGGTAAGTCATTCTAACTTAGAGATATTTAGGATGTTTCTGTCATATCTACCTCAAGGGCATAAAGGTAACTTTCTTTTTTCCCTCGTTTTTAATAAATTCAAATTTTTTTTGGAGCATTAAATTTTCATTTAATTTTTATTCCTTAAAACTATTTATGAGCCGTCTTTGGCTATTGATTTGACACCTAGTAACCTTGCATTTAATTCGAATAGACAACCTAGGTCACCTCAGTACCTTTTGCAGAGTTAACCCTCCATCTTCCCATCATCTGACCTCTACAAACCACCCTCCACCAAACCGTTCCATCTCCTTCTATCTCTCCACCACTCTGCTCATATCACTTTTTCAGAAAAATCAAAACCTCTCTCTCTCTCTAAACTTCTCTCTAAAAACCGCCTCCCTTACTCTCATTCTCTCAATCTATAAATGACTTCTAAACACCCATCTAAGAAGACTTCGAAATCTGTTGAATCAAGAGACGAACCTCCAATTCAATCCACTCCTCCCGTCGTTGTTATGGTATGAATTTTCAATTTCTCAATTTTTTTTCGTGTTCTTGGTAAAAATTTCGAAAACCCTTCTTATTCCTTAAAATCTTTCTTAAACCTCTTAAGTTAGTAATATGAAAATCTTGCTTTGATTATTTATTTTTGGTTCTTGTTAAGTATATCTCATGCCTGCATAAGATCTTACCCCAGTTTTGTAGAGTGTTTAATTTCACGCAAATGGGTTCAATTTTTTTCTTTCCTATTCTCACTTTTCAATTTCTGGGTTTAATGTGGCGTTTGTTTCATGAAATTGATCTGACATTAAGACTTTATTTGCAATTCCGATTCTGTCTATGATATTTTCGTTGAATTTCAGTCAATTTTTGGATATCTGGGTTCAGTTAGACTAATGGTGTTTTTGATGTTCATCTTAGTGTTCTTCGTGTTCTTAATGAATTCACCTTTTTTTATCCTTGTTAATTTACTTGCTTTTGAAATTTGTGTTTCTGCTCTATTCACATTTTGATCTTGTATGGGTCAAACACTTCAATGTTTGCGGTAATGTTGTTAACATCTCTACCTACCGCAACCTTTTGTTACCGTGCTTCACTTGACCGCACCATCATTGCCCTTCATTCTTGTCAAGTGACCGCACGACCTACCTCGTTTTCTAAACTTTAAATTTTGCCTTGTTTCAGGACTTAAACCATTTCATTCCTGGGATAGTCATAGACCATGCAGATCTCAAGAAGGATGCCATTGGCCGCAATATCTTGGGTCGCATGCACAAATCTGGAATTCTCCCTCTCTTTACCTTTGATCAAGAATTTCATCTTCCCGCTTTTGTTGACGAATTCTTCAGTTCGGCTGTTGAAATGGAAAGTCCAGAAGAGCCTTCCGCACACCCTAAATTCCTTAAAGCCACTGTTATGGGAATCCAATTAGCCTTTGATGCTAGTGACATTGCCCATGCCGTGGGAATCAAGAAAAGCAAGGACTTTGATACAATTTCACGGCAGGAGACCCTTAGTCTGGCTAAGAAACTAGCAGGCACGGCAGACATTCTAAAAATGCAGCGTAAGGACGTTAGTGAAATAATGTACCATATTGGCCACCTGGTAGATCATGCCCTATTATGCAAGACTGGCAATCATGCCAACTTTAATCACACTCAATGGATGATCTCTGCTGCTATTTATCTTGGCATGCGATTAGATTGGGGTCAAATCATGTATGATATCCTGCGAGCCAATATTCTCTCATATAAGGATGCGGCAGATGAAGGCGAGACCAAGTACCGCACGAACAGTAGGTTGATTTCCTACTTGATGAGTCACACAATCAGAATTAGGGAATTGTATGAGCAGAACAAGATTTATAAGGTTCCAATTCGTACCTCAAAAGACTTCTGCTGCAAATCTATGAAGACCAATTACCGTAGTAATTTTGGGGATGAAATGTACCGCTCTTACCTTCTCCGAGATCCCATCGAAGAGTATATTCCCCCCAAATACTCTAAAAGAGGTCAAGCCAACCTCGGTGACAGGATGGTGAGTGATGTGGAGGCTGCCACATTTGAGCTCGACCGCAAGAATGCTGCCGAAATGAAGGCTCGTGAAAAGGGTAAGAATGTTGAACTTCCCTCTCCTCCAACTTCTGTTAAAGGCAAAGAGAAGGTTGGGGAACCGACAAGGAACTCAAGACCAGTTTCCCAGGGCGTCAAGATTGCACCTACCGCACCTGTTCGTCCTGCCGCGCCAAAACATATAAAATCTAAGGTCATTCCTACTGCATCTCCAATGTCTCCTTCCCCATCCCCTGAACCTCAACCAAAATCCAAAGTCTCTAAATCTCTCTCTTCCAAACCTGCCGCGCCAAAACAACCCTATGTTTTCCCTCAATCTACCATGCCTTCCCTCAAATCCAAACCTTCTATATCCCTCAAAACAGCACCAAGTCAGGGGGAGTCGTTTGTCAAGAAAAGATCTCATACCCCTAGCCCAGTCAAAGTCTCCAAAAAGGCTAAAGTGGCTAAGCAACCTTCACCTGAGGTAATCTCCCCAACCCTTTCATCTGACAAAGAAATATTGGTTGCCCCTCCCAAAATTTCAAAGAATTTTGTTCTGGATGCCCAAGAGGCTGATATGGAAGAAGTGAGTGGCTCTGAGAATGAGGATGATGCTGCCGCAGAAGAGGATGAGCAGTCTGAGGATGCCACTGAAAGTGAAACAGAGGAACAGGCTGTTGAGAAGCCCATTGATAAGGGATTGGTTGATGAAAGTTCTGAGGAAGAACATGGTGATTCTGCCGCAAGTGACAAGTCTGCCGCAGAAAAAGATATGGATGTTGAGCATGTTGAACACGACATTGTCCCTGAAAAGGTAGATACTTTTATTGATATTGAGGATGGTGATAATGATGCTACCATATCACCAAAGGCTAAGGTTTCCGAACAAAACATTGAGGTTCCTCCTACCGTGCACCCTGTCCCTACCGCACCAGCTCCATCGACCGCACCACCTGCTCTTGAGTCAAATCAATCTATTCCTGAACTGCTTGCCGCAGTCAAGCTTCTTACTCAGATGCAGGCAGACACTCAATCCCAGGTTGAATCTTTAGTGTCTAGTATGGTGGCGCTTCGAGAGGACGTTATTGAGCTGAAGACTGATCAAGCCGCGTTGAAGCGAGATGTTGCCGCACTTCCCTCCGAAATGATTTCGACCATTAAGGGGGAGAGTGTTGTGATAACAAAGGCTGTTAAGGACATCATGCAAGGAACAACTAGCAGCTCTACCGCACCTCCTGCCGCAGATCCTGCTCTCACTTATGCCGTACTCAGAGAAGCCCTTCATAAGCAAACTAATTACATCAGTACCAGTGTTGTCAATGGTGTTGAAGGTGCGAGCAAAGAATTGTCAAAGGCTATGAATTCTGATAAACTTGAAGTCAAGGATGAGCTGGGAAAGGAGCTGAAGAAATTGAAATCCTCTCTAAAAGAGGAGATTATGGTTCAAACAAATACCGCACTTCTTACGGTTGCTGAAAAGTTTACTCCCAAGATTGCCGCGATGACTGAAGCGATGAAGGTTCAAACCAATCGTATTGAGATCAACAACGTCAGAATTGAAGGACAATCTACCAAGATTGACCTCCTATCCAACCGCATCAATACGGTAATGAACAGGCTTAATCGACAAGGCGTGATTCAAGCTGCGCAGGAAGCTTTTCAACCTCCTGAAGCAGGTCACGGCAATGTTCAAGCTCACGGTGAAGAGGAAGAAGAAGATGGAGTCACTGCTCCAGTCATGATTCCAGGATTGAATATCCCAGCTTACCGCTTTCCTCTTGCCGCAAAATTCATTGAAGACCTCATTGATGTTGACCGCATTTGATCTGACCGCATGTGGTCATGAAAATTTGATGTTTAAAACAATCTTACTTTTATTCTGGGTTTGTAACTTAAAACAATATTTCTCTTTTGTTTCCGTACTCCTATGCTTGAATGATTTATCTTTTGGAGTATGTTAATGGTGTTTGATGCATTTCTATTCCTTCTTGATTATTTATCTTGAAATGCTTCAAATAATATTTCTATCTTCTAGGATTAGCAATTTGTTTTTTTTTTTTTAGGATGATAGAAATCTATGACATTGGCTTAGAGTGTGCATTGACTTGGGACATGATATTTAATAAAATATTTTCTTGAAAACATGTTTTTACCAAGTACAATAAAATAGCCTTTGTTATAGTAGGTAATGGTCTCAATCAAATAGGGGGAGATAGTTGGGTATGCTTATTATAAACCACTCCTATTACCTAGATTTGATTGATCCCATAACCTAATTTTATCTTTTATGGACTTTAGGATATATTGTAAGAAGTGTTAAAACTTCATTTTTAGAATAGTCCACCTTGATAGTATAGGCTTTAGATTGATAGGCTGAAAATTTTCTAAGTCTGGAAAAATGAGGTAGGTCCATTGCCTACCGCATGTAACCTACCGCATTACCAAGGTGCCGCATTCTCTATGCTTGCCGCAGATAACCTTGCCGCATGGTTTGTCGCGACCCCGGACCCCGCGGCCCGAGATCGCGAGCTGGACGTCGACTTAGAACCAAAACTCTAAAATATAGAAGTTAAAAATTCCATTTTGAACCAAAGGATAATAACACAAGGTTTTACAAATCCAAGTTTAAATCAACAAAGTACATCTAACACAAGCTCCACAGCTTATACCCAAAAGAATAAAATATACAATTCTTAATGACGTCAATAATGGTAAAACTATCCCCAAAAGGTTATACATTTAAATAATGTAAACCGATCCATAACAACCTGCCCCAAAATCTCAATCCTCTCGACGTCCTCCTCGATCCGCAAAACCTAATCCTTTTCCTCCTGGGGGGGTTAAGGAAAACAATTTGAAACAAGAAACGGGGTGAGATAAAATCTCAGTAAGCTACTAATGCAACTACATGCCATGCTATTATGCAATAACCAATAATAATAATCTCACGTAGCACATAGCAAATAACAATTAACAGATAGCAGCGGAAATAAACAAGTAACAAAGGATACTGAACCATGGTTTCCCAAAAGGGTGAATCGATCTGATCAATATTAACAGAACCGCATCGAAGAGCAGCTACAATAAACAGCATCAAGAGCTAAAGAAGCCGGTTCAGAAACCGAATATCCAATAACCAATCACCGATAACCCATCGACCATAGCAGCATAACCAGCTGGAGAGAACCTCGGTAGCATAACAACTGAAGAGGACCCCGGTCAGAACCAACCAACAACCAATAATCGATGAACGATAACGGGAACGGGGTACATGACACGAAGTCATTACCCAAACTCTATAATACTCACCAAAGGGAGTTCAATATCATCCCAACTATGGCCAGTAGAAGGGGAACGGGAACGAGTGAAGAACATTATAAAGGACTTGGTTCAGGAGCCATTATAATCCTCTCACTAAACATCATGTTAACAAAGTACCAGCTGGACTTCCAAATAAATGCTAAGTAATAAATACTAGCTTAATTAAACAACTTAGGGTTCCAAAGTAGGGAACCACACCAATTAAATCACCATAAAGATGCAACGGGTACTCATGAAGAGTTCAACAACAACGAACACAAGAAGTTTCTCATAAAAGAGCACAACAACGATAAACGGTATTGCTCATAAGGAGCTCAACAACAATGATTATTAGAATACGATAATTCCATAAAGAGGAACCATACCAGATACATTTCAAAGATGATACCATAAGTTACTCATAAGGAACACAACCCAAACGGTCGCTCACAAATAGTACAACGACTACAACCCAAAATTATCCTAAACGTTTACTCATAAGGATGTACTAGGACTATGAACTCAACCATCTCATCACACCTGAAATTCCAAAGTAGGAATCAGAATGAATACACTTTAAGGTTAATCAAACCGTAAGTACCCAATTGCCACTACACGCTTTACCTCCGTCCTTAACGAACCAATCCCAAAACCCTCAAACGAATCAAAAAGGTTAATCTTAAGAACATGATCACGACCGGACAAAACCCTACACTTTGGTGTTCAACAACAACCCTCTAGGTACTATGGGACATCGCCTAAAACCTAGACCAAGTCTTACTCGAAATCAACTCGATTGGAACAACCACGAACACATCATAAGATGCCCAAACACCCAATAAAATCCCGAAGTATAAAAATTATAACTTAACTGAAAACCTATACCGTATTGTAGTACTCGAAGAGAGCTTCAAAACGATAGTTTACACGCCTAAAACGGAGTTCGCATGAACCCACGACTCTCGAAAGATTGGACCAAAAAGGGGAATAAATTCATAACAGGGGAGGGGGTGCGCTCGCCTCCTAAGGGAGGGATGCGCGCGCCTCCTAGATCAGAAGGGAAATCAAGTTGGGAGAAGGAGAGGGTGCGCGCGCTTCAAATAAATGGGTGCGTGCGCCTCCATCCGACAGAAGCACAATTGATTAAGGATGGCATAAGGGTGCGCGCGCCTCCTAAGGGAGGGATGCGCGCGCCTCCTTGCCCGGAAGGGCGATTTCCGGCCAAAAGTTCTGGGTTTCCACCAATAACGACCCCAAATCCAATACACACCAATTCTTACCATTTCTAACACTACCAAGAAGGGAACTAAGGTACCTACACCATTTTGAGCCAAAATAACTCCAACAACATCAACTAAAGACCTCACTCAAGGGTGATTCAAATACCCAAGATTTCACAAAAATGAACAAAATGAAAATCACTCCCAAATCCACCCAAGATGCAATAAATGGCATTCATAACATCAAATAAACATGGAGTAGCATTTCTAGCATAAAATAGGGGGAAAAGCAACTTACCCAAATTTTCTCAAAGTTGCCGGAACTCGAAATTTCTTGGCTTCCTACGATCCTATCGACGATCTAAACAAGATTCACGTTTTAAGAAATGAGAAATAAAGAGAGGAAGATGATGGAAATGTAGAGAGAAGTGAGAGAGAAACTTACCCATTGCTAGAGAGAGAGGGAGTTGGCTGGAAAGTAAGGGAGAGGTGAGGGAGAAGAGAGGGTGTAGGGGAATTATTTCCCAAAACTTACACTCAGGTCCCTCCACTACACTACACACAAATACTTACACTCCCTACTAACTATTAAGACCCAACAATATTGCACTAACCCGAATGACTCAAATAAAATGCTAGGCATAAATATTATAACACATAAAGTGCACACATAAATATTTAAATAAATAAATAAGCAAATAAATAAATAATAATTATTTATTACCAATAAAATAGAGCCTAGATTTCGGGTCGTGACATGGTTTCATCCTACCGCGTGAATCTCTACCGCATGGAACCATGGTTGAAGAAACTCAAGTTGGTTCAAACTTAACCATGGTCACTCTTGTGTCTTTACCTTGGTTAGTTTTGAACGTTGCAAATTCAAATTTCAAATTTGAATACAACTGTCATCATAGTACAGTTGGACCACCATGACTCTGCAACAAAAGGACAACTCAGACTGAGCTCCAATTAGATTTCAACAGCTCATTGTCCTTCAACTTGGACTCCAAGTATTTCTAACGGCTAGTTTCTCCATCAAGGCTATAAATAGACCTTGAATTCTTCATTGAAAAATAAGCTGAGATTCTAAGAGAGAAATTGCTGTTGAAATTCTTGGTGATTGAAGATCATACTCAAGATTTCCAGAATCCTTTGAATCTTCAAGCACTCAACCTTCATGTCTTCAACAAATCTCCAGCAACCTTCAAGATCAAATCTCAAGCCTCACAACACAAGATTCATTAGGCTCTAAAATCATATAGATTTCAAAGAGCTCTTGATTCTTACACACACACTCACCCCGATTGATCAATCACATAGATTGAATCATTAGGGATACACTGGTCTAAGTCTAGGATTGTTCTTCATAGAAAATAGGAGTTAATTCAGTTCTTCATCTTTGTAATCTGTACTCAAGAGAATTAATACATCCTCCATTCAAAATCCAAGACTGACCATCTTGGTAAAGGACGTAGATCTTTTAACAGATCGAACCTTTCCAAATCATTGTGTCATTTACTTACTGCACTTTACCTTTCTGCAAATTTACTTATTGTTCATCTTGTTCATATTGCTCTTCACTTGTTCATATTAATTTTGTTTGTCTTTTAGTGTTTGATCTTTCAGATTTAAGAACAAGTGTGAATTGTGTTTGTTTGTCTACCTCATTGCCTAAGTTAAAATCTGACTAACTTATCATTTGCCAAAAATCTCTAAGACACAAATTTTCAATCTTTCAACCTACCTCACCTTAACCTACCGCACTACTACCTACCGCATATACATCTACCGCACTACCTACCGCAAAAACAAACCTACTGCATTGAACTTATCAAAACCAACTCTTAACTTGTTTCAACGAAAACTTCCGCTGTGCATTTAATACTTGACCGTGTGGTTTTTATCTACCGCAAAACTCAAGTGTAAGCATAAAGGTTAAATTTTGAAAAAGGGTTGAAATTTTAAATAGGCTATTCACCCCCCCCCTCTAGCCTCTTTTCATACCCTTGTTGTGTCTCTGGGACCAACATAAACCTTGATCTCCTTGAGTGTTTGAATGCTAATTAGAGAGCAAAATATTGTTTAAGAACTCTAAAATTCAGACTTAGAGCTCTCAAAATTGGACCTTCAAACCAATAGCATGGGATTGGTTTATATAGTAAACTGAGGGGAAGATCTGACGGCTGAGATCATCCGGGACAAGGTTGGCCGCCTGGCCATGATTGAAGCCGGTGACAAGAGTGGCCGCGTGGCCAAGGTTGAGGCGTGGCAAGGTTGGCCGCGTGACCAATTCTGCAGGCTGACTTGATTCTTAAGCTAGGGTTTCTGCATCGTTTTAAGGAAACCATTTATTACCTATTTTGATAGATTTTGTCATAAATGAGGTATTTCGGGAATCCGGGACAAGTCTTCGCAAGGTTTCTAATTCCTATAAAGTCCTTGTACTTTTGGAAAAGTCCTAATAAACTCATTTTCAGGTCGGGTAATAACAGTAGCCCCTCGGCGACGCTTCTTGCAAGGCAATGTGGGGTCGACGATAAAAGAAGGATCCGTCTGAAACATGAGTTTCAAAACAGATGAAAGGTAAGGGAACGGCTGAACCTTGACAGGCGACCTACGTATCCGCGGGGGAATCAAGCCAAACGTAGTTAAAATCTGATGGGGAAATTTAGAATGACTGTCCTCTGATGGGGAGCAACGTCTTCTGCTGGGGAAAATGCACCCGCTGGGGACGATAGATGACCATGTTGGTCGGGTGGCTGAACCTTTTCAGGTTTCCTACGTATCCTCAGAGGAATCAAGCCGGTCGTAGTTTAGATATATTGGGAAAAGACGAGACATCGAACTTCTGCTGCGGATAATAAACCTACGGATACTATCTTGTATGAAGAACGAACGTTCGTAAGCAATGAAGTTATTTGGGAAAAATGGAGACTACATTGTCTAAATAATCCCAAGATGGAATGGTAAACGCAATCAGGATCGCCAGGGTTCCTGCCGATTGCGCTAAAGTAATAGATGCTGGATCTCTCGCGAACAGAAACACCGAGGCTTCTGCAAATCGCGATCGATCTAGGATGCGTATGTCATAGAGGCGCCGAAGTCTCTGCAATCATACGAATCCTAAAGATAGATGCTGGATCTCTCACCAACAGAAATGGCGAGGCTTCTACCAATCACGATCGATCTAGGATACGTATGTCATAGAGGCGCCGAAGTCTCTACAACCATACAAATCCTAATAATAGATGCTGGATCTCTCGCAAACAGAAACGCCGAGGCTTCTGCCAATCACGATCGATCTAGGATGCATATGACATAGAAGCGCCGAAGTCTCTGTAATCATACGAATCCTAAACAAATATTCGGTGAAGAATGGAAATTTTAAGGGGCTTTCCGTACCCAAAGGTAGCGAATATTAGTCAAAATAGTGCTAAGGGCACCTAAAATGAATTAAGGGAAAAAGATCAGGGGCAAAAATGGAATTTTATCTGAAGGGACAAGGTTGGCCGCATGGCCAAGGTCTCTGAATTGTAATAGTGGCCGCGTGGCCAAGAACGCTGAGTGGTCAGATCTCCTTCACGCGGATTGCTGATCCGACGCCTGGGATAGCGAGGGCATAAGTGGCCGCGTGGCCAAGGTCGCCGTCGGGCTGACTCCTTGGTCACATCACCAGAAACCTTCCCTCTTCTCCTTCCTGTCTTCTTTATTCTTCTTCCTTCCTCCATTGTTGACGAGTTAGAGAGAGAAAATTGAGTTTTTAGAGAGAAAAAGCTTGGATTTTGATAATTTTGAAGTCTTCATTTCACATATTTCTTGAAACTATAGCAGATTGGATCAATGAGGCATTATTTAGGGATTTTCCGGGCCAAGGTGGGTATATGCTTCCACAACAAGAGCAACAAGGAGAGGGGCACGGTGATGCTCAGGGCGAGGAAAATGTAGGGGCTGACCCAGGAGCGGGTTTTGAAGCGGCGCCCTTGATTCTACGGGGTGGTTTGAGACCACGAGCGGCGACTCGGAACTTTCGCGACGGCCTTCTTCGGTTAACATTTGATCAAGACTATGATTTCTACATCAACTCAGAGCGTCACTGGTCGATGGGTCTTCCGGAGACACGAGAGGTAAATTTCAAATTTTCGCTCCTCTCATTTTTACATTTTTCGCACTTTTGTACAAAATATATATTGCTAGAATCATAATTTGCTAGAAATGTAGATTGCTAGAAATGTAAATTGCTAGGAGTGTAACATACCTGTGCTGTGTTTACCTGCAGAGGATCAAGGCTCGTGGGTCCACAGTGACTGTGGGCAAACTGTGGGCGTCCCTGCCAGAGGGACCGGGCGGTTTGCGTGCTCATATCGAGGCTATGGGGTTTGGCCCATTCTTTGACAGTGTCCGCATGGTTGGGGGCACCTTGAAGGTGGCGGCGGTGATAGAGGTGTGCATGGAATTCTGGTGGGACACCACCCATACCTTCCACTTTAGTTGGGGAGAGATTACCATCACGCCGACGGACTTCGCGGCTATCACGGGGTTGAGGTTTACTGCTACCCCTTTGCCTTTTAATGAGAGCTTGGCGGAGCGGCGGGACTATAGGCAGGCTCTGTTGGGAGTTGACACTGATCTGGGGGAAAGGTGTCAAGGGTTATAGAGTGGAGGCCGGGAAGGTGAACCGTTTGGTGGAGGTGGCTATTGAGGCCTTTGGTAGGGGGAGTATGATTTGGATTGTTTGGTCCGGCTGTTCTTATGGTACAGCTTTTCAGAGATCTTGTTTCCCAGTGGGGCTACCGTCTGCCGGTACTTACTGCTAGGGGCTTTGGTGGACTTGGACCAAGTCGGTGAGATTTCTTGGGGTGGATCCGGTTTGGCTGAGATTTACCGGGCATTGGACCATTGCTCGAGGGCTAGCTCGTCGGCCTTTGACGGGTTTTAGTTCGCCTTTGAGGTATGCTCTTGACTGCTCTTCTTTTTACTTATTGAGATTTCTGCTCTATCCTTTGGTCTGAAATGTCTCTTTCATTGTATGCACAGGCTTGGGTGTACGAGATCTTCGGCGTCGCCCCTTTTCAGTTGGTGATGAGTGCCAACAAGGTTGTTCCCATCATGTCGTACTGGTGCAAGGGCAACAGGGCTCCTCCCCGCAGAAACCGGGACAGGAAGACGGTGGATGCTGCTGATCTGAGGAGGATGTTCGCGATGTCTGAGCCTGTCGGGGTTAGATTTTACCCATGGAGTCCGGCCAATGAGGCTTCGGTGGGTCCTTATGTAGTGGAGTTGACCGCTTCTAGGGTTCTGCTTGTGGGTCTCACCGGGGAGGCCATGTATCTCGGGGAGAGGGTGGTTCGTCAGCACAGGGCTGGTGCATTACCGTGGGCTCCTTATGACCCTCCTAGGGATATGCTCCGTCCCGCGAGGTTGGTGACTTTCTTGGCTCCCACTCCGGCAGAGCATTACAGAGGGAGTGACGACTACGCCGGCTATGTGCGGACTCGGTTGATCAGCCCTCAGGTTCGGGCCAGGATGCTATCGGGAGAGGGATCGAGCTCGGCCCGGTATGTTGGTCGGAGTCGGCCTTTGGTTGACATGACCCTTCGCTCGAGTAGCGTGAGAGTGATGAGGGGCGGCCGGGAGGTGGAGCTGAGTTTGGAGCCGACTGATGCAGATCTTGTTGAGGAGACATTCATTCCTCCGCCCGACGCTGGGGTACGGCTTTGTGCTTTATATTAGTCATGTTTGCACACACTTATTTTTTCTGCATTATAATCATTGCCTTGGTTTCCCTTTCAGGTGACTCGGGAGGCATATATCCGTTCATCCCGGCGGGAGAACGTGTTGATGCGCTTATTGAGGGAGGCGTACCATTCATGTACTTGTCAGAGGGACGACGTTGCGTCATCCCAGCGTCAGGAACGGTCTCCGAATGGTGCGGGCTCTTCTCACACTGGTGGTTGAGCGGTCCGGGGACGGAGTTCGGGTGCCGGTAGCTCTCGAGCTTTAGCGCGGCGTGGAGACACTAGGGAGGAGGATTCTGATTAGGCGGGGCCCATCTTTCTATCTTTATTTCCTACACTGTTAGTTAGTAGAAGCAAATATGTACTGGACAAATATTTAATATGTATGCAAATGTATTTATGTACTAAAATGAAAATGATTTGTGATAACCTATTTGTACAAACTAATTACTTTACAATGTGCCTAATTTTATACAATGCATGAGCCATGGGGAAGGGTACGTTGCTTGCATGGATCCATTGCGGAGTGGGAGCATCAATCTTCGAATTTTCTGCATGGGGCAATAGTGGCCGCGTGGCTTAGGACGAAGTTGGCTGCCTGGCCAAGGACAACATCGGCCGCGTGGCCAAGAGCATATGTGGCCGCGTGGCCAAGTCCTGCGCCGCCTCCAGTTTTCCTTTTCCTGGCAAGAATCGGAGGTAGTGTAGTATTTAATGGGAGTTTGTGTCCTATTCAACTTCGTAACAGCAGCTCTTTTGGTCAATTTTGAGTTCCAATCATCAACTTGCTCTTCTTTTTCCATGGATCACAATGCAAGGCTTTCTAGACTTGAAAAAGGAGCTTTCATAACATCTTTGGAGAAGTGGGTTGCCAAGATATCCGGTCCTTGTCGTAGGAAGTTTCAGAAGTGCTATGGGATCAAATGTCTTTGGTCATTCTTGCACATGAACTCCAACACTAACCTCTTGCAAGCTTGTGGGAAGTTTTGGAACAACACCCTTCATGTTTTCAACTTTTCTTTTAATGAGATGGTACCCACTTATGAAGACATTAAGGCGCTTTGCGGTTGTGAAGGGAAGGGTACACTTGCATTGCCCTTTGATCTTATTTCTTTGCATGACAAGTTGATAACCTTTGGTGTGCCCGCAGATGACATTGGTAAGTATGCTAGAGGTGGCTACGTCGACCTTTCTTGGATGCCAAGGCACTTCATGCACGCGGATGTGACCTCGGACCGTTCTTTGGACCATCTTGCCATGTGTTTGTTTGCTTCTATTATTTTCCCTTCCGAAGTCGGATGTGCTAGTACGGGATGTTTGACCATGGTGAATGCGGCTCGTTCGGGACATGACATTATACCGGCCATCCTTGGGGAGATCATTTGTGGGATTCCTCATCTTGCGGTTTATGGCGGGATGCCGTGCGGAAGTGATAGACTTTTGACTATGTGGTTGCAAGAAAGGCTCCGAGTGAACAAGCCAGCGGTTTCTTCGGCGGTGGCCCCATGGATGCACCGTATTAGAGGTATGGAGGAGAGGTTCGAGGGCATGACTCTCAAGGGTTGGGAAAGGTACTTGGCGGAGATGGTGACCGATGATATCAAGTGGGTGGTGCCCCATTGGCACATTAATTTTGTGAGGGAGAAGCAAGTAGGACTGCACATGATTAAAGTTCCGTCATTTTCTGGGACCACTTTTTACTACCCCGCTAGAGTACTCCGTCAATATGGTCTAGTGCAAACCATCCCCGAGGGTTGGGATGAGGAGAGGACCCGTTTTCCTTTTGGCATACTTCATTTGGATGATAGCGCTTCGGTTCTCCTTTATCAAATGTGGGGCGAGGCCGGTTTTAACCATTGGACTCTCATCACACGCTCCAACAACACCTACCTATCACGAGAGTATTTGGATTGGTTTATGGAGAGACTTGGGCAAGCGGAGCAGACTCTAGAGACCCTAAGGGGCATTATTTTGGCATCCTGTGCTCCTAGTTGTTCATTGAGGATGAAGGAGGCGATGGCCTATGAGAGGAAGAGGAGCAAGAGCATGGCTAATGGAGATGGAGCGGGGATTTCAAGGAAGAGAAAGGATGGGGAGACTCCTAGTGTCAAAGCTAAAGGGGTTAGTGAATTTGAGAGGAGGTTTTGCGAGAACCCTAACAAGAAAAAGATTCGCCGTGGTCAAAGCAAGAAGAAAGAGACCGAAGGCACGAGTGGCGCTAAAGAGTAATTCCGAGGATCCTTCCATAGTCGTTGCAAACACATTGTTTTAATTTAGTTTACTTTTGTTTTAGTTTCAATTTCAGAATAGGTTATTTATTCAAAAAGTATGTCAAGCTTAGACTCATCAAATAAGTGTTAACATGCAATGAATATGGAAATAAAAGTTTTTGCTTTTAGAAAATACAACTTCTATCTTTATTGCTTTATGACAGGATTTGGATGTTTATTTGTTTTTTTAGACCGCACCTTTTGAAAGGCTGCCTACGTTCCCCTTTTACAAATAGGACTAAGGGGCTCAGGTCACCGTAGTTCACTCCAGTCGGACTAGAATGATTTTAGAGAAAGGGAAGATAGAAGGGGGAATGCTCTAACTTTTGCCTAGACCGCCCTTGCGGGTTTTCGATCTAGCGAGCTTTGTACGCACCCTTATTTTGCATAGACCGCCCTTTCCGGGTTTTCAGTCTATCGGGCTTCTTTTTGCATAGTAAACATTTTTTTTTTTTTGAGAAGGGGGTTGTACTAGTCGTAGTAGCGTCTGAGCTTGCTGAGGTTGACTGGTTCCTTGAACGGGCTGCCATTCTGTCTAGTCTTGTGGTGTACCTCGAGCTTTGGTCATTGCGTCGACGCGTTGCTTCAAATCCTCTATTTCTCTTGAGATGTCTTGAATCGTTTCTACAGTCAGGTGCGAGAGTACCTCTGGGCCGTTTCTCACATAAGGCTCGATTTCGTAGCAACCGAGGAGTTCTAAGTTTTCGTTTTCCCTATAGAACCAAAATCCTCTCACGCCGGTGAGCATGTTCTCGTCCATCAAGACTTGGATTTTTCTTTGTAGAGCGACACAGTCGTTGGTGTCATGACCTTCGTCTTGGTGGTAAGAGCAACTTTTGGTAGGTTCAAATAGTTGAAGGGGTGGTAATTCGGTGACGAGTGAATGTTCTCCTAGAGGTTGCATCTTGCCCATTTGTCTTAGTTGGTCGAACAATTTTGCGAAAGGGGTCCCTATTCTTGTGTAGCGGGGAACTGAGAGGGGGTATTTTTCCAAAAATCTCTGCATTTTTTTACTGATTTCCTTTTCCTGGTGCGAGGGCCACGATTCTGTCGTTGGTGTTGGAGTCCGAAGTATATTCCCATGTGCCGGGTGCAGGATTGGGGTATTCGCGAGGTACTCCTTCAGGCGGCATAATGCGAACTCACATCTCGAATTCCATTCTTGGTCGCGGGCCCTTTCTATTTCTCTGAGTGTCGGTTCCCCCACTGTTGTAAAATGGTTGAGGTTGTCACGACCCGAAAACTAGGCTCTATTTTATTAGTAATAAATAATTATTATTTATTTATTTGCTCATTTATTTATTTAAATTATTATTTAATTAATGAATTATGTGTGCACTTTATGTGTCATAATAAATTATGACTAGCATTTTATTTGGGTCCTTAGTGCTAGTGTAGTATTATTTGGCTTTGGTTGTAGAAGGAAGTAGTAGAGTTGTGTAGTTAAGTGTGGGAGGGGGTCTAAGTGTAAGTGTTGAAATAATTTCCCCTACTCCCTCCCTACTCCTCCTCTTCTCCCTCACTCTTCCCCTTCTCCCTCATCATTCCCAGCCATCTCTCTCTCTAGCTCAAAAATGGGTAAGTTTCTCTCTACCTTCTCTCTTCATTTTCCTCATCTTCCTCTCATAATCTCTCATTTCTTAAAACATGAATCTTGTTTAGATCGTCGATAGGATCGTAGGAAGCCAAAAATATTCGAATTCCGGCAACTTTGAGAAAATCCGGGTAAGTTGCTTTTCCCCTATTTTATGCTAGAAATGCTACTCCATGTTTATTTGATGTTATGAATGCTATTTATTGCATCTTGGGTTGATTTGGGTGTGATTTACATTTTGTTCATTTTTGTGAAAATTTGGTATTTGAATCATCTTTGATTGAGGTCTTGAGATGTTGTTCTAGTAGTCCTTTTGGTTCAAAATGGTATAGGTACCTTAGTTCACATTTTGGTAGTGTTAGAAATGGTGATTTGGGTTTGGTTTGAGTTTTGGATTGAAAATGGTAGAAACCCAGATTTTGGCCGGAAATTGCCTTTACGGGCAAGGAGGCGCGCGCACCCTCCCATAGGAGGCGCGCGCACCCTCTCCTCCACCAATGTTGATTTTCCCTCTATCGAAGGGAGGCGCACGCACCCCTTTATATGAAGCGCGCGCACCCTCATATACCTTTTGGCGCAATTTTCCTTCTGACTCCAGGAGGCGCGCGCATCCTCCCATAGGAGGCGCGCGCACCCTCTCCCCTGTTGTGAAATTTATTTCCCCTTTTGTCCAATCTTTCGAGGGCCATATCTTTCTCATCCGGACTCCGTTTTAGGCGTGTAAACTATCGTTTCGAAGCTATCTTCGAGTACTACAAGATGGTATAGGTCATTCAGTTAAGTTATAAGTTTATACTTCGGGATTTTATTGGGTGTTTGAGGTTAAGAGGAGTTGTATCGATCCATTGTGAACAAGTTTTGTAAATCCAATTGAGTGACTTTATTGAGTTGTTACGATCATCTTTGTGATATAAGTGAGGATTTCATACTTTGAGACCCTTTAATTGAAAGTTATTTTACTGATCGGATTGATTTTAGAATAAGACTTGGTCTAGGTTTTAGGTGATATCCTATAGTACCTAGAGGGTAGTTTCGGAACACTAAAGTGTAGGGTTTAGTCCGGTCGTGATCATGTTCTAATAAGGGTAACCTTTTGGATCCGTTTGGGGTGTTTAGAATTGGTTCGTTATGAACGGAGGTAAAGCGTGAATTGGCAATTGGGTACCACGGTTTGATTAACCTTATGGTGTATTCATTCTGATTTCCTACTTTGGAATTTCAGGTGTGATGATATGGTTGAGTTCATAGTCCTAGTACATCTTTATGAGTAAACGTTTAGGATAATTTTGGGTTATAGTCGTTGTACTATTTGTGAGCGACCGTTTGGGTTGTGTTCCTTATGAATAACTTGTGGGTATCATCTTTGGAATGTATTTGGTATGGTTCCTCTTTATGGAATTATCGTATTCTAATAATCATTGTTTTTGAGCTCCTTATGAGCAATTCCGTTTATCGTTGTTGTGCTCTTTCTGAGAAATTCCGTTTTTTGTTGTTGTGCTCTTCATGAGAAACTCTTGTTATCGTTGTTGTTAAACTCTTCATGAGTAACCGTTGCATCTTTATGGTGATTATTTGGTATGGTTCCCTACTTTGGAACCCTAAGTTGTTTAATTAAGCTAGTATTTATTACTTAGCATTTATTTGGAAGCCCAGCTGACATATTTGTTGCATCGGGCGATGGGAAAGATTATAATGGCAAAGCCAAGTCCATTATAATGTTGACCATTGTTTTGCCCTTACTATACCCCTTTTCCAAATTGGCCTTGGAAGAGATAAGTTAGCTTCCTTTGTGAATGTATCTAGCTACCGAGCATGACTTTGTGGCACGGCTCTTGTCCTTTGTGGCACTCTTATGGTTATTGTTCCGGTACCGGGGGATTTCTCTTCAGCTCTCATGCTATTATGAAGATGTTGATGGTTGATTATTGAAGCTGCGCAGCGATCCTTTATTTGGATGTATCGGTTTGGAAACCTTGGCTAATATCCTTTGTTATGTGTTTACTTTCCGCTGCTATCTGTTGACTGTTAATTGTTACATGCTATGTGATATTTATCATTGTTTATTGCTTATTGCATTATAGCATGTCATGTAGTTGCATTAGTAACTTACTGAGATTTTATCTCACCCCGTTTATTTCCATCCTTGTTTTTCCTTAACCCCCCCAAGGAGGAAAAGGATTAGGATTCGCGGATCGAGGAGGACGTCGAGAGGATTGAGATTTTGGGGCAGGTTGTTATGGATCGGTTTACATTATTTAAATGTATAACCTTTTGGGGGTAGTTTTACCATTATTGACGTCATTAAGAATTGTATATATTTTATTCTTTTGGGCATAAGCTGTGGAGCTTATGTTAGATGTACTTTGTGGATTTAAACTTGGATTTGTTAAACCTTGTGTTATCATCTTTTGGTTCAAATTGGAATTTTTAACTTCTATATTTTAGAGTTTTGGTATTAAGTCGACGTCCAGCTCGCGATCTCGGGCCCGCGGGGTTCGGGGTCGCGACAGAGGTATTGCAGTAACTTGATGAGTTCTTCCTTTTCGGCTTTGTCCGAGGAGACTGCATTCTCAACACGGCTCGAACTCGCCGACTGATGGTCCTCCCCGAGGTTGTGGAGGGGGTCGCTTCTTGGTCCTCCTCGGTTGTCTCGACCTGGTTATAGCCGGTAAACCCATCAACGAACGACTTGGCCTCATAATGGGCGGTCGCGTCTGCCAACATGTCGATATTTGGCAGGGGGAAGTTATCCTTCGGCGTAGCTTTGTTAAGATCCCGAAAATCCGCACACACTCTGACTTTACCATTGGATTTTCTGACAGTCACCAAATTTGGTAACCAAGTTGGATACTCGATCACCCTGATGAAACCAACACGGAGTAGCTTCTCAATCTCTTCTTTCACTTGCAAAGACCATTCCGGCTTAATGCGGCACAGCTTCTGTTTGACTGGCTTAGCGTCTGGTGCTGTCGGGATTCTGTGCTCTACGATCGAGTTGTCGAGCCCCAGCATGTCCTTATAAGACCATGCGAACACATCCACATATTCTTTGAGTAGTTCAATCAGTGCTTCCCTTTCGGCTCCGCTGAAGAAGCTTCCAATCTGCGTTTCCTTAGGCTCGGCTTCGGTTCCCAAATTCACGCACGTTAACACCTCATCGGCAGCTTGGGCCCGAGATTCTTTTTGATTAATAACCTGTTCTGAAATTTCTTTAATGTATTCATCATTTAATGTGTCTGTGTCCGCCTCTTCTAATGAATCATTATTAACTAAGTGTATATCATTAGTTTGATTATTAGCCAATTTATCAGTTAAAAGAGTGACTATGGAGGGATACTCGGAAAGGTCGAGGTTTTCATTCATGGCAAAAGGGAATATAGCGTTTGCAACAAGATCATAGTCTTTAGACGTAAGGTCGTCAGACTTAGAGGAAGACTCAAATTCAAAATGTAAAACACTAGACTCTGGGGACGGGGATTTTGGGTGAGTGACAGGAGATGCTGCAGGAGTGGTGACAGGAGAAATAGTAAGCCCCAGTGTCCCCACCATAAATTCTGGAGTAGCTATAGGTCCCCCAATGATGCACCAATTCTTGAGCTTGTCCCCCATGGGTACCACCAATGTCCTTGGGTCCACCTTATCTTCAGAATCGTCTCCAATGACGGCAACCATGTCTTCGTGCAGCCCCAGATTACCCAGATATTGAAGCAGATATTGGCCGTCCCACGTCTCAGTCAAACTTGGAGTTTCTGCGGCTTCTATTGCTGGCTTGTCAAGGATTGCGGTTGCCAAGTCATCTGCGACCTTGGTGGAGTACTCATGCCTGATGGTTCTAACTCTGCCCGTGGCTTTGTCATATTCCATGTAAGTCAGCTTCATGTTGGACCGATCGAATTCCACATCTCTGAAAATCTCGAACCCTTTCTGCAACTTCCCAGTGTGGTCAATCCATGGTTCGGCGAACTCGAAACACGAAAACTCCTCGCCTTCCCTGACAAAGTAGCTATTCAGGGACAGGCGGTATGGCCGCATTTCAGGCCTTTTGTAGGGAAGCTTCATCTTTTTAAGCAAATCCATCCTTTGTTTCTCCATCTTGTCCTCATGAGTAAGGGTGTATCCAAGACCGAACAATCCTCGGTGATCAATATCCCTAACCAGACTTGTGGGACCTTGCAAGTTCTTACCTAGCCCCAGCCCCGGTATGAAGCCCATATTACGCAGTATCTTGACAACAGGTGCCACTTTATCCGTTGTTTTGGTGAGGTCGATGGTGCAGATCTGTGCTTGAGCGACTATTTCAAAGCCATTGAAGAGTCGGCTCTCTTCCCCATGCTGAATCTGTAAGACAGGAACGCCCTTGGTGTCCGTCCCTTGGGCAGTTACGAGATCGCTGTAGATGATGGTCACTTCATTACCAGATTGAAACTTCACACATTGGTGCAGGGAAGATGGGACAGCGCCCGACTGATGTAACCATGGCCGGCTAAGGAGGAGTGAGAAGGTTGCGGGGATGTCTATGACGTGGAAGTGGGTCGGTAGGATCTTTGTTCCGATGGTAATGGGTATGGTGGCTTCGCCTATCACGGCGCGGCATGTAGAGTCACAAGCTTTGATGGTTTGCTTGGAAGGGCGTAAATCAACACCATGAACGCTAACCACATCCATCATCCTTGAAGGCAGGATATTAATAGCAGAACCATTATCAATGAATACACGGGGAATTTTCTTGTCATTTACCTCGACAGTGATGTATAAAGGCTTATTATGATTAACTCCGAACACTGGCTTGTCTAGCTCCGAGAAAGTGATGATGTTTCCATAGTGGATATTACCAATCATGTGGGTGACGTCTTTTGGGGTAATAGTGGATGGTACCATGGTGGCGGAGAGGTTTTGCTCGAGCATGAGGCGATGGGCTAGGGAGGAGGTGAGTAGGGACCATAGTGAAATATGGGCTTGGGTTTGTTTGAGTTGAGTGAGGATAGGGTCTTCTTTGTCTAGGTCGGCTTGCTCGGGTTCCTTCCCAAAGATTTTCTTTGCACCCTTTGGGTCGGATTGGTACACTTGACCGGATCTCGTAAGGAGACAAACTTCTGCACGTAGATCCTCCAAAGACAATGGCGTGTCAGGGCAAGGGGGTGAAACTTCGGTCTTTTCTGCCTCCTCGAAGATTTCGGCCCAAGAAAGAGGTTGAGAGGGTTTGGGACTATCTTCCTCTAGAGATTCGACTTCACTCACTAGCTCTTCTAAAGACAACAAGTAGCAAGAAGATTCTTTATTATTAGTTATTGAAATACAACCCATCTCATCACAGTCCGCCACAGCAGGCTCGGCCGGATCAGTGATCTCACTAAGTTCTACTATGAGTACATTGCTAGCTACATAATCTCTAGGGTCTTCGACAACTCCCTTGTGGATGAGTTCTTGCACGGCTTTCTTGAGTTCAAAGCATTCTTCGGTAGTGTGACCGGTGCACTTGTGGTAGTGGCAAAACTTTGATAAATCGCAACCAAGACGGGGGAGGTGTCCTTCCAATGGTTCGAGGATTTCTAACGTCACTAATGCCCTAAAGATATCCACCATAGTGAGCCCTATCTTGTCAAAGGAATCCATGAGCTCTAGGATACTGATCTCGCATGTTTGCACCATATTCACCCCACCCCCATTGTTAGGAAGAGGGTTATTCACCACATTAGGACCCTTCGGCTTCTCAATCTTCTTGTCATTGATCAACCCTTGAACTACGCGTTTCAGTTGGATACAACTATCCGTTGTGTGCCCGATGTGCTTGTGATACTTGCAGAACTTGGAGGCGTCCAAATCAGTTCTTGGGTAGGCGGGTTGGTAATTCTCTAAAGGCTTGATAAGACCTCTCTTGACTAACACGTCAAAGACCTTCCCCATGGGCATACCAAAATCATCAAAATGCTCCCTCTGTTATGGAGCCCCATTCCTGGTTACGGCTTGGACATCTAGCGGGACCTCTTTCTGGACCATATTCACTTGGCCGACGGCCTCCTTTCCATTCCTAGGAGGCGCAGGCGCAGTAGGAGCCTTGTAGCGGAAGGAGTTGTTGTTGTTGGTCTTTGGACTTTCCTTTGGCGGCACAATCCCAGTGAACCCTGCTTCGTACCTTACTCCGGCGTCAACCATTTCCCGCAAGTCAGGGAAGTAACCATTACCTATAGCTGCTTTCATCTCCGGTAGCAAGCATTTGTAGAAAATCTGCTTCTGCTCCTTTGCTTTTGGTGGGTATTGGACCTCGCACAACCGATGATTCCACCTTTTGTAAAAATCATAAATAGCCTCGTCGGGCTTTTGCATAGTGTTCTCAAGGTCGGTTTGATTCACATGCCAATCCAAGTTAGCTTGATACTTCTCACAGAAAATGGCACTGATTTGATCCCACGTTTGCCTTTCGCTTGGTTCTAGCCCCAAGAACCAACGCAGAGCTATACCATCCAAAGTGCTATGGAATACGCGAGCCATTTGTTCGTTGGTGCAGTCACGAGCCCTCATGGCCAACACATAACTATCCAAATGAGTCTTAGGACACGAGTCACCATAAAACATTGCCACTTTAGGCATCTTGAAATCCTTGGGGAGAGCCCCCACTTGGCTAGGGTTGATTGTCTTGGTAGTCGGTGCACTTTGCTTATCCACGGTCTCGATCAACTTGCGCATTTGCTCTTGCATGGCCGTGACCACAGGGTGATTGGAGATGTCGGGTATAGATTCTGACAGAATAACGGGAGGAGCGGTGGAAGTAGTAGCAACGGTGCAGGTAGTTTGCTAGCAGAGAGGTAGCCACCAAACAGTTCAGGGGAAGGTTCATAGACAGCCTTGTTCTTGCTCATGGTAGTGAAACCTTGTTGGGTGTAGAGAGAAGGAGGTGGAACATTGCGGTAGCTTGGGAATGGGAAGGCAGTGGCATTGGTGTTGGGGGGACAGTTGGTATTGACCTCTTCATCCTCGACATAAATGAAATTCTCACCATCGGGCACCAGTTTAGTTCCCTTTTGTTGAATGTGACCCTTCAACTGTTGGTTCTGGTCTTCCAACATCTTGTTTTTTTCTTCGAGATTCTTGATCTTGGCTTCGAGACCGGCGAGGAAGTTCTGGAGGCTTGGGGGAATACCATTGAGAGTGGTCTCGGTGTGGAGCTCGGCGACACTAGTAGGAGGAGCAGAGGCTGAAGCTGAAGCGGGAGTTGACATTGCTGATGACGAGACTGAGAACGTGGACGGAGTAGAAGCTTCACGTTGTAGTCGACCACCCGAACAGATCCAAACTTGCTTTGCTGAAAGGTTTAAGGGCAATAAAGCTTTAGGAGAGGGGGAAGGCTCATGCAAAGTATATTTTAATTTACAAAAACATACATTATTTACATCCTAAATGGTTGGAAGGGATACCCCTTTTCGCAACTAGTTAGAAGACTACGATCAGTGGAGGCCATCACTACGTCTATAGACCCGTCGTTTTTCACCTGCATTGCACACCCCCAAACGGACAATTTGGGCGAGGGTCCTATAGGGCAAGCGGCTTCCAGGATCCTACGACTAACCCTTCCTTAAAGGCATTTAACGTGATGTTTATGTTGTATCCTACGCAAGTTAACGATGAGCGGAGATCTTGACAACAAACTCTCATCTCACCATGGCACGTCCCTTGTAGGGAAATCACTTTTTTGTGGACTTTCTCTCAAAGATCTCGATTCATCATTGACTTGGGGATGACTCGACATAGACAGCACGTTAATTGACTATTAAGAAAAATCTAGCCAAACCAACCGGTCAAAACCTAGGTGTGTTACCTATACTAGTGTGGGTTGACACGGGTTAGGTAAAAGGTTCCCACCGTATACGGTGAGTGGAATAGACGAGTGACTCGAAAAGAGTGCGACAGTAGCGCACAAATTCCTTCATATCGAATACTCCGGGTAATGGGGACCTGTGCAGTGCTGACACGGACTGTGGTAGTGTGTTGTAAAAACTAATTATTTTTTAAGGAGAAAAGAGAGAAGTTTTTAATGTTAGGATGATGCAATGCAATGCATGAGGGAGAGAGAGAGAGAATAATGTACGAGGGAGCATAGCAGAGTTTTGTTTGACCCTAACACTAAGGCGAAAATAACAAGGGTACATGGTACAAGGTACAAGGTACAAGTATTAATATGGCGGAGTGTGCGGGTGCATGTGTAAACATGGTTTAACTGTAGGGGCACGTGAAAACATGGCAAGTGTGCATGTGCAAACATGGCAGGTGTGTGCATGTGTAAACATGGCAGGTGCGTGCATGTGTAAACATGGCAGGTGCGTGCATGTGTAAACATGGCAGGTGCGTGCATGTGTAAACATGGCAAGTGTGTGCATCTGTAAACATGGCAAGCATCATGATGTGACGAAAGTTAGACCCACTAAGTTCGAAAAAGTTTCAAAGCAATCCCCAGCAGAGTCGCCACTGTGAATACCCCTTTCCGATGAAGCGACGCATGGGAAGTATCTTGTGATTATTTTTATTTACAAAAGGAATATTCTTAACGACATTAAAATTATGAGAGTCGCCACGCCGTTTTAATTAAAGCCAAAACATTGAAAAAAGCATTTTTAGTGGGTTCGGGGGTCAAATTACAACAAGAGAAGAATATTGAACGTTATCACTCCTATTGCCCGAATTGATCGGTCTTTCTATCATGATGAATGTGTTAGTAGTGTGTTAGTGATTTAGACCGGATCCGAAGATTGCCTACGTTCCTCTCAATGTGAGAAGCTCAGGTCAGCGTAGTTCGCAGAGATTTAGAATAGGCAGAAGAATCGGGATCATGCATAATGAGGGGGGAATTACCTAAAGATTAGGGTGTAGAAGTAGTTCCTAGATCATCCTCGGGTTGATGAACCCTAGATCTTCATCGGCTATGAAATAACATGCAATTATGAAGATCGCAACCCTAAATATAGCATAAATAAGGCTTTAATCTATGAACACGAAGAACATGCGAAGAACATATTATGAACATATGAATGAACATGCAAAGCATATGAAGAAACCATGAATAAACATGCAAGAACATGAATATAAAAGATCTACATTAAAAATGATGCAAGAACATGAAGAAAAAGTTAGAAAACTTACCTATGTTGGCAAGAAATAAACCTTGATCTCCTTGAGTGTTTGAATGCTAATTAGAGAGAAAAATAGTGTTTAAGAACTCCAAAATTCGGACTTAGAGCTCTCAAAATCGGACCTTCAAACCAATAGCATGGGATTGGTTTATATAGTAAACTGAGGGGAAGATCTGACGGCTGAGATCATCCGGGACAAGGTTGGTCGCCTGGCCATGATTGAAGCCGGTGACAAGAGTGGCCGCGTGGCCAAGGTTGAGGCGTGGCAAGGTTGGCCGCGTGGCCAATTCTGCTGGCTGACTTGATTCTTAAGCTAGGGTTTCTGCATGGTTTTAAGGAAACCATTTATTACCTATTTTGATAGATTTTGTCATAAATGAGGTATTTCGGGAATCCGGGACAAGTCTTCGCAAGGTTTCTAATTCCTATAAAGTCCTTGTACTTTTGGGAAAGTCCTAATAAACTCATTTTCAGGTCGGGTACTAACAGTAGCCCCTCGGCGACGCTTCTTGCAAGGCAATGTGGGGTCGACGATAAAAGAAGGATCCGTCTGAAACATGAGTTTCAAAACAGATGAAAGGTAAGGGAACGGCTGAACCTTGACAGGCGACCTACGTATCCGCGGGGGAATCAAGCCAAACGTAGTTCAAATCTGATGGGGAAATTTAGAATGACTGTCCTCTGATGGGGAGCAACGTCTTCTGCCGGGGAAAATGCACCCGCTGGGGACGATAGATGACCATGTCGGTCGGGTGGCTGAACCTTTTCAGGTTTCCTACGTATCCTCAGAGGAATCAAGCCGGTCGTAGTTCAGATATATTGGGAAAAGACGAGACATCGAACTTCTGCTGCGGATAATAAACCTACGGATACTATCTTGTATGAAGAACGAACGTTCGTAAGCAATGAAGTTATTTGGGAAAAATGGAGACTACGTTGTCTAAATAATCCCAAGATGGAATGGTAAACGCAATCAGGATCGCCAGGGTTCCTGCCGATTGCGCTAAAGTAATAGATGCTGGATCTCTCGCGAACAGAAACGCCGAGGCTTCTGGCAATCGCGATCGATCTAGGATGCGAATGTCATAGAGGCGCCGAAGTCTCTGCAATCATACGAATCCTAAAGATAGATGCTGGATCTCTCGCCAACAGAAACGCCGAGGCTTCTGCCAATCACGATCGGTCTAGGAGACGTATGTCATAGAGGCGCCGAAGTCTCTACAACCATACGAATCCTAATAATAGATGCTGGATCTCTCGCAAACAGAAACGCCAAGGCTTCTGTCAATCACGATCGATCTAGGATGCATATGACATAGAAGCGCTGAAGTCTCTGTAATCATACGAATCCTAAGCAAATATTCGGTGAAGAATGGAAATTTTAAGGGGCTTTCCGTACCCAAAGGTAGCGAATATCAGTCAAAATAGTGCTAAGGGCACCTAAAATGAATTAAGGGAAAAAGATCAGGGGCAAAAATGGAATTTTATCTGAAGGGATAAGGTTGGCCGCGTGGCCAAGGTCTCTGAATTGCAATAGTGGTCGCGTGGCCAAGAACGCTGAGTGATCAGATCTCCTTCACGCGGATCGCTGATCCGACGGCTGTGATAGCGAGGGCATAAGTGGCCGTGTGGCCAAGGTCGCCGTCGGGCTGACTCCTTGGTCACATCACCAGAAACCCTCCCTCTTCTCCTTCCTTTCTTCTTTCTTCACCTTCCTTCCTCCATTGTTGACGAGTTAGAGAGATAAAATTGAGTAGAGAGAAAAAGCTTGGATTTTGATAATTTTGAAGTCTTCATTTCACATATTTCTTGAAACTATGGCAGATTGGATCAATGAGACATTATTTAGGGATTTTCCGGGCCAAGGTGGGTAAATGCTTCCACAACAAGATCAACAAGGAAAGGGGCACGGTGATGCTCAGGGCGAGGGAAATGTAGGGGCTGACCCAGGAGCGGGTTTTGAAGCGGCGCCCTTGATTCCACGGGGCGGTTTGAGACCACGAGCGGCGACTCGGAACTTTCGCGACGGCCTTCTTCGATCAACATTTGATCAAGACTACGATTTATACATCAACTCAGAGCATCACTGGTCGATGGGTCTTCCGGACACACGAGAGGTAAATTTCAAATTTTCGCTCCTCTCATTTTTACATTTTTCGCACTTTTGTACAAAATATATATTGCTAGAATCATAATTTGCTAGAAATGTAGATTGCTAGAAATGTAAATTGCTAGGAGTGTAACATACCTGTGTTGTGTTTACCTGCAGAGGATCAAGGCTCGTGGGTCCACAGTGACTGTGGGCAAACTGTGGGCGTCCCTGCCGGAGGGATCGGGCGGTTTGCGTGCTCGGATCGAGGCTATGGGGTTTGGTCCATTCTTTGACAGTGTCCGCATGGTTGGGGGCACCCTGAAGGTGGCAGCGGTGATAGAGGTGTGCAGGGAATTCTGGTGGGACACCACCCATACCTTCCACTTTAGTTGGGGAGAGATTACCATCACGCCGACGGTCTTCGCGGCTATCACGGGGTTGAGGTTTACTGCTACCCCTTTGCCTTTTGATGAGAGCTTGGCGGAGCGGCGGGACTATAGGCAGGCTCTGTTGGGAATTGACACTGATCTGGGGGGAGGTGTCAAGGGTTATGGAGTGGAGGCCGGGAAGGTGAACCGTTTGGTGGAGGTGGCTATTGAGGCCTTTGGTAGGGGGAGTATGATTTGGATTGTTTGGTCTGACTGTTCTTATGGTACAGCTTTTCAGAGTTCTTGTTTCCCAGTGGGGCTACCGTCTGCCGGTACTCACTGCTAGGGGCTTTGGTGGACTTGGACCAAGTCGGTGAGATTTCTTGGGGTGGAGCCGGTTTGGCTGAGATTTACCAGGCATTGGACCATTGTTCGAGGGCTAGCTCGTCGGCCTTTGACGGGTTTCAGTTCGCCTTTGAGGTATGCTCTTGACTGCTCTTCTTTTTACTTATTGAGATTTCTGCTCTATCCTTTGGTCTGAAATGTCTCTTTCATTGTATGCACAGGCTTGGGTGTACGAGATCTTCAGCGTCGCCCCTTTTCAGTTGGTGATGAGTGCCAACAAGGTTGTTCCCATCATGTCGTACTGGTGCAAGGGCAACAGGGCTCCTCCCCGCAGAAACCGGGACAGGAAGACGGTGGATGCTGCTGATCTGAGGAGGATGTTCGCGATGTCTGAGCCTGTCGGGGTTAGATTTTACCCATGGAGTCCGGCCAATGAGGCTTCGGTGGGTCCCTATGTAGTGGAGTTGACCGCTTCTAGGGTTCTGCTTGTGGGTCTCACGGGGAGGCAATATATCTCGGAGAGAGGGTGGTTCGTCAGCACAGGGCTGGTGCATTACCGTGGGCTCCTTATGACCCTTCTTGGGATATGCTCCGTCCCGCGAGGTTGGCGACTTTCTTGGCTCCCACTCCGGCAGAGCATTACAGAGGGAGTGGCGACTACGCCTGTTGGGTTTCGATCAAACATGCGCAGCGGAATTTAGCATTAAAAATTTTGAAACCCAAAGCCATGGATCCGTTCATACGATTAAATCAAATACAACATAAGAATAAAGGAATAAACTAACCCTTGATGGCTATCAAATTCTCTTGGTCTTTGGTGGAGGTTTGAAGACTTGATCACGATCACAAAGCTTGAACACGAACTTTGAAGATGATGATTTTCACCCTCTAGCGGTATCCACACTTCGAACGAATATCAAAGTAGCTTCTTTGATCTTGGTTGCTAGACCAAATTGTGAAACACTTTTTCACAATCAAAAGAACTATATGGAATTTATTTTGTGTATTATTTTGTTCTTCAACCAAGAATGTCTTAGAACAAAATAAACCCTCTCTCAAACTCTTTGAGACTCACAAAATCATTGGCCTAGAGTGCTGGCCGAATTTGGTCTTTTATAAACAAGTATGACCTATTCCAAATAGGAAACTTGTGTCAAAATCCTTCCAAAATTCGTTTCCAAAACAAATTAGGAATCTGCCACCCGACAGCACTGTGCGGCCGCCCAAAATCACCTGTGCGGTCGCACAACTATCTGAAGCAAAACTGGTACAAAACTGTCCTAAGTGTGCGGCCGCTCAGTCAATACTGTGCGGTCGCCCACTCTTCAGAATGTCCAGAATTTCCAAAATTCCAATATAGTCCCTTTTAAAGATTCGTTCTATTGTGTGTGACCCTCTAGGATTATACTAAGTTGGCAATGGACTCAAACATGATCCCATAAGATATGATTAGGTTCTAGCAAACCGTCATACCTACCCAAATAGTATAACTAGATACAAGTTCGCATTCCTTTAGAATATGTCACAATCCCTTTGTCCACGATGTCATTGAACACAAGTCATGGTCAAACAGTCAACTTGTTTTGTTCAATACTTTCTCGATTCCGAATATGTTGATAATCCAAATGACATTGATCCAATCAATTCATCTGAGTCCGGCCGAACATTTCATCAACATCATTCCTACGAGTGGCCCAAGCTTGACATCTCTCCGAGGAGGGACAAATCCATTTAGCTTATTATTCTTCCCAACGGGATTCCGATTATGCCAATCATACCCTTTATAACTACTCGGTTAAAAGTAGCGTTTGAATATGTCAAACATAATGTTCATCAAGTGGAAGACTATAATAACTTCATGTCTAAGGATTCAAATGACATAACTAATATGAGATATATGTACGACATAGACCATGACATAAATCTCATAGAGCGGGTCATGTCCAGTACCTTGTTCCAAACAAGTACCCATAAATCTAACATGATCATCCCATGACCATTTAGCCTTTATACTAGTGCTTAACAAGTACTAGGGACGGGGATTATTATAAGTAAACATGAACAACAATAATAATCAAAACATCTCTTTATTGATATGAAATAAATGATAACAATTACAACGTTTATTAAACGTGCCTAGGGCACCACTACCAACAATCTCCCACTTGCCCTAGGCCCAATCTCCCATGTATGTATCTAATACCCATGGACCTAACATGACCATCATGTTTAGCTTGTGGAAGTCCCTTTGTTAGCGGGTCCGCAACATTGTCATCAGTCGGTACTCTGCATATATTTACGTCTCCCCTATCAACGATCTCTCGAATGATATGAAAACGCCTAAGTATGTGTTTGGATTTCTGATGTGCTCTTGGTTCCTTTGCTTGAGCAATAGCACCATTATTATCGCAATAAAGGTCTATTGGATTAGCAATACTAGGAACCACTTCAAGTTCAGTTATGAACTTCTTAATCCAAACAGCTTCTTTTGCAGCATCCGATGCAGCAATATACTCAGCTTCTGTTGTAGAATCAGCGGTTGTACTTTGCTTGGAACTCTTCCAGCTTACAGCTCCACCATTTAACATAATCACAAAACCCGATTGCGATCGGCTATCATCTTTGTCAGTTTGGAAGCTTGCATCCGTGTAAGCATTTACAACGAGATCATCTTCCATTCCTCCATAGACCAAAAACGAGTCTTTAGTCCTTCTCAAGTACTTAAGAATCGCTTTTACGGCTATCCAGTGATTTTCGCCAGGGTCGGATTGGTATCTACTTGTCATGCTCAAAGCATAAGATACATCCGGCCTAGTACAAATCATGGCATACATGATGGACCCAATTGCCGAAGCATATGGAACATCATTCATTTTCTCACGCTCATCTTTTGTCTTAGGACATTGAGTCTTGCTTAGAGAAACTCCATGTAACACGGGCAAGGTTCCTCTCTTAGAATTTTCCATACGGAATCTTCTAATGACCTTGTCAATGTATGTACTTTGGCTTAAACCAAGTAGCCTCCTTGATCTATCTCTATAGATCTTAATGCCAAGAATATATGCGGCTTCACCCATATCTTTCATTGCGAAGCACTTTCCTAACCAAGTCTTCACAGACTGAAGTGTAGGAATGTCGTTTCCAATGAGCAATATGTCATCCACATATAAAATAAGGAATAGCACTATGCTCCCACTAATCTTCTTGTATACACAATGCTCATCTTCGTTCTTGATGAAACCAAACTCTTTGACCGATTCATCAAAACGGAGATTCCAACTCCTAGAAGCTTGCTTCAATCCATAGATGGATCTTTGCAATTTGCATACCTTAGAATCTTGTTCAAAACCTTCTGGTTGTGTCATATACACATCCTCTTGGAGTTTTCCATTTAGGAAAGCGGTTTTGACGTCCATCTGCCATATTTCATAGTCATGATATGCAGCAATGGCAAGCAAAATTCTTATAGACTTGATCATTGCTACGGGTGAAAAGGTCTCATCATAGTCAATACCATGAACTTGCCTATAACCCTTCGCTACAAGCCTAGCTTTGTAAGTATGCACCTTCCCATCCATGTCAGTCTTCTTCTTGAAGACCCATTTGCATCCTATGGTTTTTACACCTTCGGGTGCATCAATCAAATTCCAAACTTGATTGTCTTGCATGGATTGCAATTCGGATTCCATGGCTCCAAGCCACTTGTCCGAATCAGGAGAAGACATCGCCTCTTGGTAGGTTGACGGTTCATCATTCTCAATGATTTCTACCTCATTACTATCCGTTACGAGAAATCCATATCTCTCGGGCTCGGATCGTAACCTACTAGATCTGCGAGATGCTTGTGTATTTTGAACAGGTTCCACAACTCCTTGTGGTTCTTGTTCTTGTTCCACTATTGGTTCAATGTTATTTTCTGGGTCTCGAATTTCTTCAAGATTTATTTTACTCCCACTGATTTCTTTGGAGAGAAACTCTTTCTCTAGAAAGACACCAGTTCGGGCAACAAACACTTTGTTGTCCTCTCGGTTGTAAAAGTAATATCCTTTAGTTTCCTTAGGATATCCCACGAAAATACATTTATCAGATTTGTGTGCAAGTTTGTCTGAGATAAGTCTTTTGACAAAAACTTCACAACCCCAAATCTTCATGAAAGATAGACAAGGCTTCTTTCCGCTCCACATCTCATATGGAGTCTTTTGAACCGATTTAGTTGGAACACGATTTAGTGTGAAAGCAGCGGTTTCTAGAGCGTAACCCCAAAAAAGATATTGGAAGATCAACTTGACTCATCATTGATCGAACCATGTCTAACAAAGTCCGATTCCTCCTCTCGGACACACCATTCCATTGTGGTGTTCCGGGTGGAGTCAATTGTGAAACTATTCCACAATTCTTTAGATGATCATCAAATTCTTGACTTAAGTATTCACCACCATGATCTGATCGAAGTGCTTTAATGCTTTTGCCAAGTTGTTTTTCTACTTCATTTTGAAATATTCTAAATATCTCAAATGCTTCACTCTTATGTTTCATTAGGTAAACATACCCAAATCTACTATAATCATCAGTGAAGGTTATGAAGTATTGAAATCCTCCCCTAGCATTGCTACTTAATGGTCCGCATACATCGGAATGTATCAACCCCAATAAGTCGCTTGCCCTTTCACCCAACTTGGTAAAAGGTGTCTTAGTCATTTTTCCAAGAAGACACGACTCACAAGTATCATATGACTCTAAGTCAGATGAACCCAAAAGTCCGTCCCCATGGAGTTTTGAGATACGCTTCTCATTAATATGACCAAGACGGCAATGCCACAAATAAGTATGATTTACATCATTAGGTTTAGATTTCTTATTTACATGATAGACATTATTTTCATTCTTGACATCCAAGATATAAAGGCCATTAAATGAATTAGCAATACCATAAAGCACATCATTTAAATAAATAGAAAATTTCTTATTCTCAATAAGAAACTTAAAACCTTCATTATCTAAACAAGAAATTGAAATAATATTTCTGCTTAAATCCGGAACATAATAACAATTGTTCAAAACAAGAATTAATCCGGAAGGTAAAGTGACTTCATAAGTCCCTACGGCTAATGCAGCAACTCTTGCTCCATTTCCCACACGTAGATCTACTTCACCTTCTTTAAGCAGTCTCCTATTCTTTAGTCCCTGCACATTTAGACAAATGTGAGAACCACATCCGGTATCCAATACCCAAGAATCAGTGGTAGAAAAGAGAATATCTATCATATAGATACCTGAAGTCGACGCAGCCTTGCTGCTCTTCTTCTTCTTTTGCTCTTCCAAGAAAGCCTTGCAATTACGTTTCCAATGACCAATTTCTTGACAATGGAAACAAATTGCATCCTTTTGTGTATCGGGTTTTGCCTCAGAAGCCTTGGCAACCTTTGCCTTGCTTATCTTGGGTTTGACAACTTTTGCCTTACCCTTGCCTTTGGCATCAGGCTTCTTCCCATCATGAACCAAGAGCACGGGAGAACCTTTCTCCACAATTTTCATCTCTGCAGTCTTGAGCATCCCATGCAACTCAAAGAGATTCTTATCCATTCCATGCATGTTATAATTCATCACAAACTGATTATAACTTTTAGGCAATGAATTAAGAATGAGATCCGTGGCTAGCTCCAATGGGATTGGATAGCCAAGTTTCTCAAGGTGCTCTACATAACCTTTCATTTTAAGAAAGTGAGGACTCACTTGTTGCCCTTCATTCATTTTACAAGTAGTGAATGCAACAATGGTCTTGTACCTCTCTTGCCTAGCTTGCTCTTGAAACATGGTTCTCAACTCCACGCCTATCTCATAGGCTTCCAAATGTTCCAAACTTTGTTGGAGTTTTGAACACATAGCAGCAAGCATGAGACAACTTACATCTCTAGAATCATTACGATGTTTCTTGTAATTGTCTCTTTCTACCCTAGGGGCAGTAGGCGGTGGTTCAGCAGGGAGAGGCCCATCGAGAATGTACAACTTATCTTCTTGCCTAAGAACAATTCTTATGCTACGGATCCAATCCATAAAGTTGGTACCATTCTCTTCGAGCTTATCCTTCTCAAGGATCGATCGCAACGACATTGATTGAGTGTTATTAGTCATTATCTACAAATATGCAAAAATTTCCAAAATTTAATAAGTACCGATTTTCATTAAAGAGATAAATAGTGTATTTTTCAAACAAAATATTCCCACTAAATTATATAACCTTCTTATACATCCAATGTATAATATAATTTAATTGGGTTGAGATCCCGCTTTAATCTAATTTTGAGTACGCTTTGGCGCACCACTCAAAATTAAATCAATTAGGTAGACAACTCTTGTCAATCATATCTCATATGACTCTCAGTTATTTTCATGAGATTCTTTAAAAAATCCAATTTCAAAAAGCATGTTAAATCTCATCTTTGCCTTAAGCCCAAAACTGTTTTGATGCTTAATTAAGTCCAACCATTTTAAACGCATAGGAAACTCTTATTCACTCATCTTGCTCAAACATGAATAAAATCAATGCACCTCGCTTTGGCGAGCCCACATAAAATTACTCATGTATAAACAAGTGTTTTAATCATGGTATGGCAATAAAAGACTTAAAAATTTCTTTGAAGGTTCATCACATATAGCATATAACACATTTATGAGCACATAATATAAACATGTTACACATCAAGTTTAGCCACTAAATTAATCTCATTAATTTAAGCATGATATTTATGTGTCATTAGTTTCTCTATAATTATGAGGATGAGACTATTTCAACTTTGGTCATTATCTCCAAATCAAGACAACAAGAAGTGCGGTCGAACTAAGCCATTAGGCAACCACAATCCCGCACTAATTCAAGAAACCAAGAAAGTAGTCCATGTGGCCGAAACTAAGCAATAGATGGTCTCGATGAACGTAGGCCAATTGCATTCACAATTCCACATGGATCTCCAAACTTTGAATCAAGAAATTTGTTTCTCAATTTTAGCAATTATGAACTCTTCATAATTCTAACTTCGTTTTATCTTTGAAACTTTGATTGCGATCAATTTTGGGAAACACAATCTCGATGAACGCAGATTAGCCATCCAAAACTTGAACCAATCTTAGAATCACAAGACTAAAACAAATAGGAAAATCAAACCCCAAGATCCTCACTTAAACCAACTACCCAAAACCCATTCCAGATCATCAAGTCTGGACTGGTTCTGTTACTGGTTTTGTTGGATCTCTCGAAAATTCCAAATTCTGATTTCATCCAAAATCAGACAATCTGATCCTCATGTGCGGCCGCCCAAAACTCACTGTGCGGTCGCCCAAACATGTGCGGCCGCCCAAGTGATTTTGTGCGGTCGCCCAAACTGATCAGAATGTACAGAATTTTGAAGTTCGAAAATTTTGTCTCAAAATCGTTTTTCCCCGATTATTAAAACTTTGATCCAATCAAAAATTAATAATCAACAATTCTGAATCCACCATAATTTAGTTATTGCAATTGAATCGTGCGATTAAAGTTGCAAAACAATAAACCACATAAAATCACATAACACATAAACATCACATATTCCAATATTCATATCATGCAAGGCACATAAACAATTTATATACACATAACATGATCCAAGTATTGAATTAATCAACATGAACGGGGCTCTGATACCACTGTTGGGTTTCGATCAAACATGCGCAGCGGAATTTAGCATTAAAAATTTTGAAACCCAAAGCCATGGATCCGTTCATACGATTAAATCAAATACAACATAAGAATAAAGGAATAAACTAACCCTTGATGGCTATCAAATTCTCTTGGTCTTTGGTGGAGGTTTGAAGACTTGATCACGATCACAAAGCTTGAACACGAACTTTGAAGATGATGATTTTCACCCTCTAGCGGTATCCACACTTCGAACGAATATCAAAGTAGCTTCTTTGATCTTGGTTGCTAGACCAAATTGTGAAACACTTTTTCACAATCAAAAGAACTATATGGAATTTATTTTGTGTATTATTTTGTTCTTCAACCAAGAATGTCTTAGAACAAAATAAACCCTCTCTCAAACTCTTTGAGACTCACAAAATCATTGGCCTAGAGTGCTGGCCGAATTTGGTCTTTTATACACAAGTATGACCTATTCCAAATAGGAAACTTGTGTCAAAATCCTTCCAAAATTCGTTTCCAAAACAAATTAGGAATCTGCCACCCGACAGCACTGTGCGGCCGCCCAAAATCACCTGTGCGGTCGCACAACTATCTGAAGCAAAACTGGTACAAAACTGTCCTAAGTGTGCGGCCGCCCAGTCAATACTGTGCGGTCGCCCACTCTTCAGAATGTCCAGAATTTCCAAAATTCCAATATAGTCCCTTTTAAAGATTCGTTCTATTGTGTGTGACCCTCTAGGATTATACTAAGTTGGCAATGGACTCAAACATGATCCCATAAGATATGATTAGGTTCTAGCAAACCGTCATACCTACCCAAATAGTATAACTAGATACAAGTTCGCATTCCTTTAGAATATGTCACAATCCCTTTGTCCACGATGTCATTGAACACAAGTCATGGTCAAACAGTCAACTTGTTTTGTTCAATACTTTCTCGATTCCGAATATGTTGATAATCCAAATGACATTGATCCAATCAATTCATCTGAGTCCGGCCGAACATTTCATCAACATCATTCCTACGAGTGGCCCAAGCTTGACATCTCTCCGAGGAGGGACAAATCCATTTAGCTTATTATTCTTCCCAACGGGATTCCGATTATGCCAATCATACCCTTTATAACTACTCGGTTAAAAGTAGCGTTTGAATATGTCAAACATAATGTTCATCAAGTGGAAGACTATAATAACTTCATGTCTAAGGATTCAAATGACATAACTAATATGAGATATATGTACGACATAGACCATGACATAAATCTCATAGAGCGGGTCATGTCCAGTACCTTGTTCCAAACAAGTACCCATAAATCTAACATGATCATCCCATGACCATTTAGCCTTTATACTAGTGCTTAACAAGTACTAGGGACGGGGATTATTATAAGTAAACATGAACAACAATAATAATCAAAACATCTCTTTATTGATATGAAATAAATGATAACAATTACAACGTTTATTAAACGTGCCTAGGGCACCACTACCAACAACGCCGGCTATGTGCGGACTCGGTTGATCAGCCTTCAGGTTCGGGCCAGGATGCTATCGGGAGAGGGATTGAGCTCGGCCCGGTATGTTGGTCGGAGTCGGCCTTTAGTTGATATGCCCCTTCGCTCGAGTAGCGTGAGAGTGATGAGGGGCGGCCAGGAGGTGGAGCTGAGTTTGGAGCCGACTGATGCAGATCTTGTTGAGGAGACATTCATTCCTCCGCCCGACGCTGGGGTACGGATTTGTGCTTTATATTAGTCATGTTTGCACACACTTATTTTTTCTGCATTATAATCATTGCCTTGGTTTCCCTTTCAGGTGACTCGGGAGGCATATATCCGTTCAGCCCGGCGGGAGAACGTGTTGATGCGCTTACTGAGGGAGGCGTACCATTCATGTACTTGTCAGAGGGACGACGTTGCGTCATCCCAGCGTCGGGAACGGTCTCCGAATGGTGCGGGCTCTTCTCACACTGGTGCTCGAGCGGTCCGGGGACGGAGTTCGGGTGCCGGTAGCTCTTGAAACTATCAAAGGAGGATTTATAGGTGGCAAGTGGGAGTAGACATACCCTGGCACCAGGTTGCTTGTTGGGATATATGGTGGGGCAGTTTTGGATGTTTGGGCCATCGGGTAGTAGAGTGGGTAAGGCACTTCTCTAGAGATGGTTGGTAGGGCCGGAGGCGGCAAGCCGGCAGTAGATGGGGCCAAGGGTGCTTGACTGTTTGGGACCGTGTCATATAGATTGAACCCCGGTGGGTATATGGAAGCGACACTCGGTGGGACAAGGGGAACATGAGTGATGGGCACATTTTGATGAGTGGCGGTTTGGGATGTGGGACGTGAGGTCACCACATTTGGGTACGTTTGAGGGGGCGGGACCCGACTGTACCCTTGAGGCGGCACATTCTCAATTCCTTCTTCGTCAGTGATTTCCACAAAGCCTCCGTCATTTTCAAACACAGTGGCTACCCCTTTCTGTCTCATGATCTCCGTAACCCTATTCTGCATATCCTCGAGGCGTTTTCTGTCATTCTCTTCCCGGACCCTGGCGGCCTCTAAAGGCTATACCAACTCTTCCCTGCTAAGACCGTTCGGATCTGTGGCATTGTCACCCCCACTACTACTTCCTGCCGGGCTAGTCATTTGGAAAAACCTCAATGAAGCTGTCGATGAACTGTCCGACTCGGCACTAATCAGGCGATGACCCGGAACTCTGACCCACTTTTTATGCGCTGCGGAGAAGGAGGTTTATTTCAGACTCAGGTATGGACTCGGGTCGGTGTTTAGGGGCAGACAGGCTTTAGGCTCATGCAACATGAAAGTTTATTATTATTGATTAATTATGTTCACGTTTACTTAAAACAGATTTATTCCTAACTGGTTGGAAAAGATCGCTCTTCTTTTTCGCAACTATTCTAAATCCTGGATCAGTGGAGGCCATCACTATGCCTATAGACCCCTCGTTTTTCACCTGTATTGCACGCTCCCAAGGACGGACTATCCCGGGCGAGGGTCCTATAGGGCACGCGGCTTCCACCGATCAAAAGAAATGAACCTAGGGTCTAGTGCATCGTAAGGTTCTCAATACGCGGGTCATCCTAATCATGGTTAAGCCCCAGTCGGGATCGAGACTTTTCTCCGAAGGCTACACCGAAGGCTCCACCGACATTCCGACATGACCTCATTTTGAATGAGGCGTCTCGATCCTTGACCATAGGCTTAAGGATGATTAAAATAACTCGTTCATTAGGGCTTAACGACACAGTGTCACCCTATCCTTAGTACATGGCCCTTGCTAATTGCGGTCGTCACTAACACACGAGTTGGAGGCTGGTTAGGCCACGCTTTCATTTCATCAAGGAGTCACAACTCGGGCATTAATTTGGCCACAATTAGCTTTGAGCACGTATCAAGGATGTGGTAACGTGAACTAGACCAAAAACCAACCATAGTCACGGTATTTGTGTGTCACGGACAAGTGTGGTTGACTCAGTTCGGAAGGGAAGGTGGGATGGACCCGTGCGCGCATCGAAGGGAACAAGAGCGCCCAACGAGCTGCATCGTGGCATCCACCCCGGGTTTAAAGGGTATTTGGAACGTGCACGGTCAAGTGCGCGTGGTGTGAAGTCATTCTAAGCTCCTTTTTTGAGTAAAAAGAGAGATTTTCAATTCGTTTTTCGATAGCATGAGCATGGCATAAGCAAGATATGAACAAGTATGAACAAGCATGGATTGAGCAATTTATACACAACAAATCAAGGAATATAAGCAAACAAAGACCAAAACTTGTACATGTACCAAGTTGTGCACAACAAAGAATTTTGAATCAAACTTTTGCAAAAGAAATATTTTACATTGAAACCCTTTTGTACAAAGCAATTTGTGCACAACGGGAAGACTCAAGAAAAACCCTTACAAAAGGGATTATGCACGATGAGGTTTTGGAAACCATTTTATTGACAAAAGATCATGCATAACCAAGTTTTATTACCTTTTAAAGCCAAGTTTTGGCCAAAAGAATGAAGGTAATGTGCATAAGTAAGACTGTAAATTTGGAACCTGGACAAGTAGAAGCAGAGGGGCACCCAGGATGTTGCAGTCCTGCACCAAACTGTTAATTGGCAACATTCTGGCCCCTACCCAAAGTAGCCGTACGGATAAAGCAAGAGGGTGAAGATTTTTCTCAGTTTCTCCAACTTCTGATCATCAAGACCCAGTTTATTGTATTTCCAGAACGTATGTACTCAAAACAGTTCAAACAGAAACATCAAACACACACAAATATGCAAGAAGTCAACTAACGGGAATGGGAGTTTGACCCACACAAGAATGCCCCCGAACCTTCTAGAAAGAAGTCCGAAAGCACTCTAATCCCCAGCGGAGTCGCCATTGTAAGGATCCCTCCCCGCGCGGAAACGCGATGGTGTATGGGGCGAAACGCCAAACACGGGAACCGGTCAAATTTAACGGAGTCGCCACATTTTGTTAATTTTAAACCCAACAAAATGACAAAGGTTTGAGTTTAAAGGTTCGGAGGTCAGGTTACAACTTGGGAGGAGTTTTTACGTCCTCTCAAGTTTCCTCGGACAAAGCCGAGTCTCCCTAAGTTAGTTAAAATGTGCATATGTGTGTGTGTGTATTTAACGGAAAAAGTTCTGTTGTTGATTTTATTTGAGAAACTCGGCTGAAAAAGGGTCCTTGAGTGATAAGATAAAGGTCAGAGGGCAAAACAGGCAATTTTTCCCTCCTACCTAAAGTAGCCGTACGGCTAAAGGAGGTAATTCTGGGGTTTTTACAGTTTGCTCAAGAACAGTCCAGTTCAGAACAGAAACAGGGCATTCTGTCTGAAGCTGGACAAACTGTTTTGATCCCAGTTTGCAAGAAATCATTTTACAAGTTTTATAACATCATTCCTATGCTAAATGATCATCACTTGGTCCTCCAAAACAAGTATTTGGGTGTAATCACGAGCAATCATAGGAGAAAATCAAGAAAGTTGATGAATGTCCCCTTTGGACCAAAGTTGGTCATTTGGTGAATAAAGATTGGAACTTTATCACCAGGATGACATTTTTATGACTTAAAATCCTTCCAAGATTCAAAATAACACATAAAGATTGAATCTTTATGACCCAAAAGTGGGATTTTGAGGCTAAACCAAAGAAGAAAATGATGAACACTAAAGTTTCATCACCCTCATGATTATCATGGCCAAACAAGCATAACATTTAAATGAATAAGGAATGTAAATGACAATCAACAAGTCTATGAGTGTCAAGGTTTAGAACCTCTTCCATACAAGGTATAGAGGGCACCTTTGAATTTCTCATAGCTTGGACAAGATAGAAATGTAATAGATAGGTATATAGTGCTTGATAATGGACAAGTCTTGCAAGAAATAAAAGGTGCTTGAAATGGACAAGTCTTTGCATGAATGAAGAGTAAATACATGTATAAACAAGATATAAGAATGAAAATAGGAGTAAGATGAAGAGAAGGGAGGGGGGAGGTGGCTTTACCTATGATGGTTATGGCCAATCTTCCTTTCTTCTCTCTTTTTTGGTTTGTGATCACTCTCACTCTTACTCAGTAGTAATTCCAGCAGAGTGACCTCCCTACTGTGTATTTCTCCCCTGAAATGATCACCAAGGGGTTCTATTTATAGGTACTGAGGGTGCCCAAACCAGCCGTACGGCTAGGCCCCTTTAGTACCCAAAGCATCCGTACGGCTCAGCCTGGCGAGCTTCTGGATTTTTTCAATTTTATACCAGAGTAGTCCTGGAATTTATAGCTTATCCTAGGGAGGTCCTGGCCTATTAGCTTATCCCTGAAACGGTGCTAAGGCTACCTCCAAGATAGGTCGGTTTCAGATTGGGGTACTTACAGCCTCGGCTTGCCCATTACCTTGAGGGTGACTGACCGATGAATTTTTGTGTTTGACTCCTAGTCTGTTCAATTTTTCGGTGAAAGCGTCAGAGAACTGGAGCCCGTTGTCAGTCACAATAGAATGTGGGATGCCGAACCGACACCATATGTAGTCATGGATGAAGTTGATGGCGTTCTCCTCTGTGATCTTTGCCAAGGGCTTAGCTTCCACCCACTTTGTGAAGTAGTCAACTGCTACAATTACGAACTTGTTGCTTCCTTTTGCCAGGGGAAATGGCCCAATGATGTCGACTCCCCACATGTCAAAGGGCCACGTCGGTATGACGAGACTTTGCTCCACAGGCGGTACTCTAGGTAGGTGTAACACCCCGAAAAATCTAATTCCATAAATAACAAAATGTCACAATTTGCATTTCCAAAATACTATACAAAGCCTCACTAATAATTCCAAAATGATCCGAATCAATTCCTCGCTGCCCCGAACCCCGGTCAACGGTCAACTGCAAAATATCAAATTGGAGGGGGGTGAGCTGGGGGACTCAGTAAGAAAGGGGATACACAATATCACAGAAGCCAATGGAACACAAACACCAAATAACAATGTCCATGAAATTATAAATATGGACATGCCAATAAGACCCGTTTCACAATTGAAATTTCAATCAATCATATTTCACATTCCGATGTCCTAATTATGTCCAGGTCCAGTGACTCAACCAAATTAACCGAATTGTTGGCCGCCCTCGACGGAGCCGGACCCAACACAAACACAAGAACCGAGTCCACTGCGACCGTCACATAATTAGCTACATCGCAACTGTTCCATATAACAAATCCCATATTTGAACACAATAACACGTATAGCATGCTTCCAGATATAACCGTAATATTTACGGAGCAAATCCAATATCAACGCAATAATCAAGTGGGACCGAACAAACAATATACGTATCAATAAAATGGAATACTATGATAAGACGGGTATAAAAGAAAATGACACGGAATCAATACTGCGTAGTCTCCCTTACCTCAAAATGCTAAAGACGGATCACCAAATATTTTCAGGACCGAAACTCGAACTAAAACTACAAAATGTCTCGGGCTCTCTCTCTCAGCTTCTTTGCAAGGATACACACCAATATCAACTTTATAAGGATAATAAACGTTGATCAAGTAGATTAGTCACCAACTAGAATTTTATACTATAGTAACACCTCATACTCACATTCATACTACCTTTACACCTTATAGTAAAATTGACAACTTGCTATCCACAAGGGACAAAATAATGGGTCCCACCAATTCATGTAAATCTTACTAACAGAACTATAACATGCACCTAGTCCATCCGTCCCATTCTCTATTTCATTTACATTTTTGTTTTATTTTTTCGATTCGTCCCAAAATATCGTGCTTAATTTCGGGATGTCACAATCTACCCTCCTTAAAAAGAATTCGTCCGTGAATTCAACTTAATCTAGCTCTCGATGACCTTATACGAATACCCCAACATCTTATCCCCGAGCTAGCTCACAAGCCTTAAGGTCGGGGTACTGCTCTGATACCAACTGTAACACCCCGAAAAATCTAATTCCATAAATAACAAAATGTCACAATTTACATTTCCAAAATTCTATTCAAAGCCTCACTAATAATTCCAAAATGATCCGAATCAATTCCTCGCTGCCCCGAACCCCGGTCAATGGTCAACTGAAAAATATCAAACTGGAGGGGGGTGAGCTGGGGGACTCAGTAAGAAAGGGGATACACAATATCACAGAAGCCAATGGAACACAAACACCAAATAACAATGTCCATAAAATTATAAATATGGACATGCTAATAAGACCCGTTTCACAATTGAAATTTCAATCAATCATATTTCACATTCCGATGTCCTAATTATGTCCAGGTCCAGTGACTCAACCAAATTAACCGAATTGTTGGCCGCCCTCGACGGAGCCGGACCCAACACAAACACAAGAACCGAGTCCACTGCGACCGTCACATAATTAGCTACATCGCAACTATTCCATATAATAAATCTCATAGTTGAGCACAATAACACGTATAGCATGCTTCCAGATATAACCATCACCATCCTCTGATAAAAGTTGCGCCGGCATTCTTGAGGCCAAAAGGCATCATCACATAACAATAGATCCCTCCTGCTGCTTGGAAGGGGGTCTTTTCGATGTCGTCCTCGGCCATTTTGACCTGGTGATAACCAGAATACGCGTCTAGGAAGCTCAAGGTTTGGTGTCCAGCTATGGAGTCGAACAACTTGTCTATTCTGGGTAGGGGGTAGCTATCCTTGGGGCATGCTTTGTTGAGATCTGTGAAATCGACACACATTCTCCACTTGCCGTTCTATTTTTTCACCATTACGACATTAGCCAGCCACTCGGGGTATGTCGCTTCTCGGATGATCCCGGCCTTCATCAATTTATCCACCTCGGTCTGGATTGCCTGTTCTTTATCTATAGAAAAGACCCTTCGTCCTTGCTTGACGGGTTTGAAAAAACTGTCCACCTCTAGTTTGTGGAAAGTAATGGCTTCTTTAACTCCAACCATGTCTTCAACTTTCCAAGCAAACACGTCTAGGTTGTCTTTTAGCAGGTTGATGATCTCTTCTCTCTCTTCCGGGGGAAGTTGTTTCCCAATTCTTACCTTCTGTTCTGGGTAGTCGAGGTTGATGATGACCTCATCCAACTGGTCAACTGGTCTTAGCTAGGGACCGTCCCTGAACTCCAACGTTTCCACGATGATTTGCTTTACTTTTTCCATGTCTTTGCCTTTTAGGCTCAAATTCTCCATATCTAGATGTCTGTCAATCTCGGCATCCATGTGGACGGGTATTGTGGCCCCCGAGCTTGGGACGAGGGCGAGGCCCGAGTCACTCGGCTCGTCCGAAGTGTTCATGGAGATACAACCATATCCTTCCAACCCGTAGGTCACCTCGGTCTCTGTCATGGCATTTTCAGCATCCAGTACGACCCATTCCTCAGGTATGTCTACTGTTATCACGCCGATGTTAGGGGCTGATGTAGTAACCGTGGTCGACTTCGATATAGTAATATTTTTTTCTAGAGTGTCAATTTCCATCTTGGTTTTTGCCTTTCTTGACCTCATCACGTGCTCTAAGAAGTGTTTGGGGTTGCCGAGGACGCAGCCTACGCCTTCTGGGGTTGGGAATTTCACCCTTTGGTGAGGGAGGGAGGCAACCATTCCCATTTTTCCCTGACTAGGGGAGCCGAGGATGGCATGGTAGTCACTCGCCAAATCCATAACGACGAAGGTAATCGTTGCCGATGTTTTGTAGGGGTATTCGCCGACTTCTAGTACCAAGTCTACGGTTCCCTTAGCCTCGGCTTTGTGGTTTGTAAATCCTTCTAGTCTCCCATTGTAAGGGGTCAGCATGGTGTCTGGCGCCTCCATCTCTTTGAATGTTCTATAATAGAGAACGTCTTTAGCGGCCCCAGAGTCTATTAAGAGCCTTTCTGACTCGCAGTTGTCGATTCGGCCTGTGATGACCAACGGCTGTTCTCTCATGGCCCTGTTCCCGGCCAGCTCGTTAGGGGAGAAACTAATCACCTCCTCCCTTTTATGAATCCAAGGGGGGATATGGTAAACCTTGCTTAGCTCATAGATCTGCTCTTTTAACTTGGTGTTGGAAGGGATTTCCTCCCTAATTACACCAATAAGTTTCGCCCAAGGTGGCCTGTCTTCGCGGTCATCCATTTTCTCATCCTCTCTCGGACGTTTGTTGTCTTTATTTGCTAAGTATTCATTTAGTTTCCCCTGATCGGCCCACCTCTGTAGTATTTTCTTTAGGGCAAAGCAGTTATCCGTCTCGTGCATGTTATCTCGGTGGAAGGCACAGTACTTGCTGGTGTCTCGTGGGAACTTTGGGTTATTTTTAAGGGGTTTTGGATTTGGGAGATTCACCAGGTTCATGATCTCGGAAATCGTCTTGGTAAAGGGGGTAAAGACCTCGGTCGGTCTCGTTCTGTTCTTCCCTCGGTTACCACTTCCACTGGTACCCTGGACCGAGTTAGGAGTGAGTGGCCTACGTTCCCCTTCTCGGTCTCGATCTTTGTATCCGAACATCAGTTTCTTTTTTTCCTCAGCAGTGGCTGTCGCGTAGGCCATCTGGTACAGCTCAGATTTTGTAAGAGGTTCTTTTACCGACAATTCATAGGTAAGCTCGTCTGATCTCTGCCCATTATAGAAGCACATTATGATTTCCCTGTCTGTAAGTCTCTCTTCTATTGAGTCAGCCAAGTCTCTGAACCTATTGTAAAAGTCCATAGTCGACTCGCTCTTTCCCTGAACTATGTTTGCCAGATCCGACAATCTTTTCTTTCTAGCCCCAGCAGTGGCGAAATATTCTAGAAAACTTGACTTTAATTTGGAGAAGGAGCTGATGCTTCTTCTCTCCAAGTCCATAAACCAAGACCTAGCCGCTCCAACTAACGTACTAGCAAAGGCCTTGCATCGTACGTAGTCTTTGTTGGAAACCAAGGCCATCATTCCTTCGAAAGATTGTAGGTGGTCCATGGCATCTGTACTGCCAGAATACTTGTCCAAGTGGGGAAGCTTCAACTGGGGATTGGGTGGAGAATACTTTATCCACTGAGCAAACGGACGCATTGCGTCGTAGTCGGTTTTTGGCTTCCTCTGCCCCTGGTTCATCTCTATATTGTCCATCCTCTCCTGCAAATCCAATATGATCTGCTCACTGAACCCTGAGCTGCGATGGGAGCTTCTCGGCCTGTCTCTTTATCTGTCTCGGCCTCTTCCAACAACACGACTTGTGTCTGGATCATCACGAGGTCGTCTCGTAGGAGTATGACGAGGTGGCTCCTGTCTGGGCGGGACTTGATCTTGATTTTGCCATCGCCGCCTTTCTCCTAGAAATCTCACATCTGGAGATTCTGCCTCCTCTTCTCTCCTACGGTTTATTTGATCCCTCAGATCTCTTTGTAGACACCCCGCCTTGGACCTCTCATGTCCCGATTGCATACACATTCTCTATCTTCCTCTCTTCTGTTATGTTTTGTTACTTTCCGTTAAATTTTGTTACTTTCCGTTAAGTTCTTGACTTACTCCGTTAGTCTTGGATTTGGCTAAGTGACAAAGTCAACCTTGAGTCTTTGTTTACTTTGTTTTTGTTGACTTTCGTGGTGTTCGTTAAGTTTCTAACTGATCTCGTTAGTTTTGGGACTTAACTGCATAACGGGGTTAACTTTTGGGCTAAAATATGGATTTCCTGAAGGTGGGACGAGCGCGCCTTTGGCCTTCTTTGTGGGACGAGCGCGCCTCACATAGAGGGGGTGGGACGTGCGGCTTCCCACCTCCAGGATCCCAGATTTTGCCAAATTTCCCTCCTCTTCTGATTTGTAACCCCCAAAGCCATTATGTCTTGGCTTGATCCGGGGAAGGGCCATCTTTGTGACCACAAACACTTCCCTAACACCTATAAATACCTCTTCATTCCACCATGGAAAGGGAGGAGGAATTCTTGAATCAAAAACACTTTAAAACACATAAAATCCATTTTCAAAGGGTGGTCACTATAGACAATTTGGTTCTTCCCCATTCAAGCACAAGGTACAACTCTCACTTTCTCCTTCTAAACTCTTTGTCAAAACTCTTTACTTGTTTTCTTCATCTCTCACTTCTCTAATGAGTATGCAATCTCCATAAAAAGGGATACAACCAAAAGGCCACTTCACTATTGAAGTTTGGCCAATGTTACATCCCAACATTCCAATCTCTATTTCAATCATTGATCATTTCTTAATGTAATGATTTAGCAATAATTCAACATGTAATTCTTAGCATAAATCAATAAATAACACAATTCTATTTTTATTTCCCTTTTCTTTCCCTTGTAATCGTTAGCACATTTTCATATTAATAAATAGAAGGACTTTTTAGCATTAGAACACCAATTGTAGCAAGACCCGCGTAAGCGGGGCGGAGTGGGTGTTTAAGTACTTCCCACTCCGTCACCTATCCCCCGAACCCTTCTCTTCCCGAATCTTTGGTTTCGTAACATTGAAAAATAGGCTATTTCTAGGTTTTTCTTATCTTCCTTTAAAAACATAGGTGGCGACTCTACAAAATAAAATCAATTAGACATCCTAGGATCCTTCCACCGCTCTAGCCAAGCCGTGGGCTCTCACGGGGTATCTACAGTGGCGACTCCGCTGGGGATTTAATAGAGGGTTAAACTTGCGTTCTTAACTTTTGGTGTTCTTATTACTGTTTTCTGGGCATTCTGGTAAAAAAGGTGGGAAGCGCGCGCCTCTGGCCTTCTTGGCCTAAAGCGCGCGCATCCGACCCCAATTACCAGAATCGCCCACCTCCTTTCTTGTCCTTCAATTCCATGTTTCTGTGCTAACAATTACTGCAGGGGAAAGAATTTTTTATTTAGGGTCAAGGCAATCCCTTGAACCCACTGATTCGCAGGTACTGCCCAGAATCGGGTGCCTCTGCCCCTCTTTGTCTACCGCGCGCGCCTTCCGCATAGGCCACCCGATGCGCGCCCTTCTGGGCGCATTCCCAGAACAGAACAGTGCACAGAAAACAGAACAGAGCAGAATGACAATGTGTGGGCACCGGGCCTGCACAGAACTTCTTTTATTTTTTTGTTTGTTTTATCGGTCACACGGGTGATTCGAAAGTTGTAATTATGTGCTTATTTGTTTTTTTTATTTCTTTTGAAAAAAAAATGTTCTGTCACATGTTAGACCTCACACTACATGCACATATTCTTATCAATTGCTCACTATCGAGTCGCACAATGTTCAACCCCAAACCCGTCGAGGCCCGTCCTAGAAAGTTTCAAGCTCCACCCGACATTGACTCTTTCGAAGCGGCCAACCTCAGCCCGTGGCATAGTTCAAGACTACATGCCGGGGGTGACATTTAAGCCTCTCTTTAGCCGAGCACAAGCCACACAATTCTAGTCTAGGGTCTAACACTCCGTGACTCAAGTCGGTTTTCATGTACCGAGATTTCCCTAAACTAATGTCTTCAAATCATACATGCCAATTTGTTGCAATGGACGAAATAAAACTCCGTCCCCAAAAGTGGCTATCTTGGACGAAAATAAAAAATCCGTCCCCGCATGTATGATTTACTACATTAATTTAGTTTAATCCCGTCACATGTAGGTATCACAAGCGTGGTGGAATCCGATGAGTATATGGGACCGCGAGAAGGTCTATATACTAGTGTGACGATTCCACTATTTTTCTAGAAACCCCAAAAAGGACTCCGTCCTTCCGACTTTGTAAAAAAAAAAAAATAGTCATTTTTCTCTATGTGGTTGAGTCTTTTTCCTTGTTTGTGGGTTTAATCATATTACTCAAAAGGTGTTTGTGGGGCCAACCTAAGATCAACCGTGTTCTTCCAATAGGTCCAATGGCTTCCAACGGCAACAACAACAACGGTGGAAATGATTTCGTGTCCAACGAAGGGTTACTCAACATAATGAAATCAATGGGGGAACAAATGGATAGGATTGTCGAGGATGCCCGCCGTAAAGACAATTTGTGGCAAGCCCGTTTCGATATCGACAAGAGGATTCACAAAGAAGAGGTTTCTGAACTCAAGGCCCGTCTTGATTATGAAAGAAGAATTCACGAGGAAGAGGTTTCCGAACTCAAAGCCCGTTTGCAAGAGCTCACCGACGGCAAAGCAAAATTCAATGGTAAAGCATGCTTAAGTGGCCCGACCCTCAAAAGCTACAAAGGTACCACCAACAACCGAGTTTTCACTCCTCTCCTAGGAGTAACCCAAGCCGAGGCATTTGAAACTTTGGTGGCGAGTGGGAAGGTCAAACCTTTGGAAGGGTACAAGCCGAAGGCGATACTGAAGAATCATGCACATAGTGAATGGTGCGGCTACCACAAGCATAGTGGCCATACTACCGAAGGGTGCTTCCTTCTCCGAAACATCATCCAAGATTTGATCGACAATGGAGAATTTACTGTGGGTGAAAAGCAACCGCTAGAGAATGGCAACATGCAAGAACCCATCAAGGAAAAAGCTTGGTTTTGAAATGGGTCTTCAACAAGAGATCATGCCGCAAGGAGACTACAACGGCAAAGACGACGACAGCAATCTCCGTTTCTCTTTCTCTACCTAGTAGTAGGAATAAAAAAAAAAGAGTCAAAGTCCTCTTTAGTGTGCATTAATGTTTTCTCTCGTCCAATGTTGAATTTTGAGTCAATCATTAAATAAAAGTCGTTCTTGTCATCATACACTCTTCCAAGTTGTTCAATTAATTCTTGGCAAAATGATGAAAAGATGTCTAAACAAGTTCTAGAACGAAGGCCATCGCTTGAACGCCTAGGGGCTAAACATCGACGATGGCATCAACAACGAAGACATCAACAACGACGAAATCAAGACAAAGAAAGGTGGAACAATGATCATGAAGCAAAGTTTTCAAAAGGGGATATATATAACAAAAAAAAAAAAAAAAAAAAAAAGCTCGCTAGGTTGAAATCATCAAATCAACCTAGGCAAAAGTTAGAGCACAAAAAAAATCCCCCTCAATCAAAGAAGATCAACACCATCATCCACCAACAAAGGACGAAGCTACGAAGCAACAATTCCATCACGAAGAATGGAGAATCCACAAGAACTACGGTGACCTGAGCCTCTACACTGGAGGAACGTAGGCAACCTGTGGGTCCGGTCTCATGCAAGAAAGAAGATATGTTTAGCCCTAGCGCGTTATGGTGATCGGCCTTCATCTCGAACTTGTCAAAGACATCTTTGTACGATTCATTTGCCAATGAATTAATCACCAAAAAGATTGAACAACTTTCTTAGATTTGGAATCATTTCGCGTTCCTTGTCGAGTCTAGGGACTTCTATTCTTTCTGCATACTCCCAATTTCTTGCAATCAAATTGGGGCTTTCCTTCTCTTTTCTCTTAATGACTTACTTGCCTTCATGAGTCATTCAAAAAACGGTCAAATACATGAAGTCAATACTAGGGACACTTCCCTAATCAAGTCAATGTCACTCACCTTTAGTGACAAGAGGTCTCCACCGCAAAATCACATGTTTTATCTCCTCAGCTAGAGTCAATGCACACTCCCTCATTAACCGAGTCAAAATGAAGACGCAAAAGAGATGCCCGCTAGATTGAAAACCCGAAAGGGCGGTCTAGGCAAAAAACAGGGTGCATCATAAAAAAAATGAGAGAGTGAGAGAGAGAAGGGAAAGAGAAATGGAGATCTCCGGCCTCTAAAGAATACAACTGCACGAGCTCTTGGATCTCCTCAGCAAGTTAATTCCCCACCGAGTCAACTTTGGGATTGCAAAAGGCTCGACAATATATGACACCATCAAAGGTTGTTTTGGGTTATTGGCATCATTCTCCAGCAGTGTGCATTTTTGGGTTCATGAAAAGAAGGCCCGTGGTAGCCAAGACCCATCCGAGAACGAGCCCATCATAAAAGGGCACGAGGTTGCACAAATAATCCCTAGCTAGTCAATTGGCTTGGGAAACAAATAGCAACAACATGTGTCTCAGTTTCCAAAGCTTCTTCAAGTATGTTCTTCTAAAGTACGCCGAAAGGCTCCCGAGAAATGGAGTAGCTCTTGCCATGTCCTCTCATGTTTGTTCCCTCGCACGAGGATGAGTCACTCTTGCTTTTCTCAATAAATGGTGACGCCCTAGGGGCTATATGACTCAAGGACAAGGACTTCTTTTGCTTCACTTGACAATCAATACGCCCTAGAGGCTATATTCGAGAAAGATGTGTGAGACTATCCTCAAAGTCTCGCAAAAGGGATGTCAAAAAGCCCTCTTGTCGCGTGTGCCCGTGCTCGTTCCCCCAATCAAGGATGGACCTTTCTCGCAATCAATGATGGCACTTTAAGGGCTACAGTCAAGTCTTAAAGGCTCCCTCGGCAAAGAGCAATTAACTCCGCAGCAGTATCCCCAGCCGAGTCATGTGCAACATTGGAAGCTTCCTCAATTCGGCACCGAAGGTCTCAAGGGGCTTCGCAATCTACAATCTTTTGGGCTATGGCATTACAGTAATCCGAGCAAAGGGCAATATTGGGGCTTCGCGACCGACAGTCTTTTGGGCAACAATACTCGAGCAACGCAATTTGAGAGTAGTCTCCATGAAAGGGATCAAGCTTCAAAGGGTCTCTCAACACTTCAAGTCAAAGGCCTCTTGGTTTTAAATGAAGACTCCGATGTTATGAATGAAGTTGATGATTTTTGTTAGAACTCACAGCGAGATTTTGAAAGAAGTCTTAGAGAAAAGGAAAAAGATTCAATATGCTAAACTCTAATCAAAACAGGGTTATAGCGGGAAATACCACGGCCAATCCCACTATTTCTGCAATTCAGCACCCCCTTTTCCAAGATCAAAAGCACAAGGTGCAGCTCAGATAAAGTTGGGACACAGCACTAGTTGCATCCGAAGATCCGTCATTAGTTCAACCCAAGAAGAGTCAAGCAAGCATACTCATTTGGGACTTTATCACACCAAGACCTTATCCTCCGCGACTTCGAGGGCACCGCAAGACATTACTGCATCTTTTGACATAAGCCCTAAGCCATTTGGGTATCGACCACAATGAGGCCATTCATCTCCCCATTAAGAGCAAGAAGGAGATCTCTATCAAAAATTCTACCAAACGGTACATCCGCTCTCAATGCCGAACCGATCACAAGATAATTTGGGGCTTTACATCGAAAGGTATTCACACTCCACCGTCTTGAAGCTCGCAAACAAGAAGTCCATGACATTTGGGGCTTTGCAATCCCTCGAGGCTTGGTATCAATAATCTACTCTTGGGATTTGCTCACGCCAGCAACAAAAGGCGATTTATTTTAATGGGCCAAGAACTGATTTATCTTGGGGCTATGCAAGCCACTCAAAGTTTGGCATCAAAGGCATTCTAGGATCTTTACAATCAGTAACCCCTTATCTTGGCATCAAATGCCTTTTGGAGCCCCATAATCGACAAATCTCTTGGGGCTAGACATCAATTTCGTTGGACACCACAGCAACAACGACAGAATTTAACAAGACAATCCGGACTTCGATTGAACACGACTTGATCTTCGTTTGGCTTCACAAGCACACAATGGTTAAAATGGTTCACCCACGAACTAAAAAAAAAAAAAAAAATCTTTTCCTCACATGTGTGCATATTCTTTCCCTTCTAATCTAAAAAAAAAATTTCTTTTTCTCCTTCTATGTGCAAAAGTATGTGCTTTACTTTGCCTTGCTCCATAGCTTCTTCCCCAGAGTTCTCCATCATCCTTGAACTACGCTGGTCTGATTCCCTTCAAGGGATACGTAGGCAGCCTTTGGCACGACCAACCCATCATCCAGAGTACCATCTCGCCAACCCATCATCAAGAGCGTTCTCTCATCAACATCCAAAGAATGGACATTCTCCATCAAAGCATCCTCTGCGGACATCAGAAATCCATCTCCACTCAAGCGGCAATGGTAAGTGAAGGTATGAATACATCCAATGCTTTCCTCAAAATCACACCGCACACAAGATCACTCTCTACATTCTTACTTCTCTCTCATTGCAAGGGTGTTCCAAAATCCCATCACACCACGAGCACAATTTCTCTCTCTTCATTTCACACTTCATGCATCTTCTTGCAAGAACACATATACCTGTCAAGCACACACATAACAGGTACCACCACGAAGTCAACAGCATCCGCTACTCAAGGCACTTCATCCCCACCAGAAAGTGGTCAACCGTGCCCACACCCCACAAAGTCAACAACATAAGCAGATGCGGCTCCAAGTCGGCAACTCGGTCCATATCGAGACAAGCTCCCATGAGCTCCAAGTCGGCAACTCGGTCCATATCGAGACAAGCTCCCATGAGCTCCAAGTCGGCAACTCGGTCCATATCGAGACAAGCTCCCATGAGCTCCAAGTCGGCAACTCGGTCCATATCGAGACAAGCTCCCGTGAGCCCCAACTCAACAACTCGGTCCATATCGAGACAAGCTCCCATGAGCTCCAATACAACACTCCAGCAAAAGTCGCTCATGCAGGGAGCGCACCTCTATCTATCGCAATTTCAAATTCCTACTTTTATCGAGTCTTTGTTTTCTTTTCTTCCTTTTTTCTTTGTCGATGTCCTCGGCGGGTGTTTTAACATTTGTCGACGCGTTTTGCTTTGCAATCCACGTCGCCGAGGGGCTCTGTAGACACCCCGCCTTGGACCTCTCATGTCCCGATTGCATACACATTCTCTATCTTCCTCTCTTCTGTTATGTTTTGTTACTTTCCGTTAACTTTTGTTACTTTCCGTTAAGTTCTTGACTTACTCCGTTAGTCTTGGATTTGGCTAAGTGACAAATTCAACCTTGAGTCTTTGTTTTTGTTGACTTTCGTGGTGTTCGTTAAGTTTCTAACTGATCTCGTTAGTTTTGGGACTTAACTGCATAACGGGGTTAACTTTTGGGCTAAAATATGGATTTCCTGAAGGTGGGACGAGCGCGCCTTTGGCCTTCTTTGTGGGACGAGCACGCCTCCCATAGGGGGGGGTGGGACGTGCGCGCTTCCCACCTCCAGGATCCCAGATTTTGCCAAATTTCCCTCCTCTTCTGATTTGTAACCCCCAAAGCCATTATGTCTTGGCTTGATCCGGGGAAGGGCCATCTTTGTGACCACAAACACTTCCCTAACACCTATAAATACCTCTTCATTCCACCATGGAAAGGGAGGAGGAATTCTTGAATCAAAAACACTTTAAAACACATAAAATCCATTTTCAAAGGGTGGTCACTATAGACAATTTGGTTCTTCCCTATTCAAGCACAAGGTACAACTCTCACTTTCTCCTTCTAAACTCTTTGTCAAAACTCTTTACTTGTTTTCTTCATCTCTCACTTCTCTAATGAGTATGCAATCTCCATAAAAAGGGATACAACCAAAAGGCCACTTCACTATTGAAGTTTGGCCAAGGTTACATCCCAACATTCCAATCTCTATTTCAATCATTGATCATTTCTTAATGTAATGATTTAGCAATAATTCAACATGTAATTCTTAGCATAAATCAATAAATAAAACAATTCTCTTTTTATTTCCCTTTTCTTTCCCTTGTAATCGTTAGCACATTTTCATATTAATAAATAGAAGGACTTTTTAGCATTAGAACACCAATTGTAGCAAGACCCGCGTAAGCGGGGCGGAGTGGGTGTTTAAGTACTTCCCACTCCGTCACCTAACCCCCGAACCCTTCTCTTCCCGAATCTTTGGTTTCGTAACATTGAAAAATAGGCTATTTCTAGGTTTTTCTTATGTTCCTTTAAAAACATAGGTGGCGACTCTACAAAATAAAATCAATTAGACATCCTAGGATCCTTCCACCGCTCTAGCCAAGCCGTGGGCTCTCCCGGGGTATCTACACTCTTCCATCGGGATTAATTGGTCCAAGTCGACCTTCTAGTCGGCTTGGTGGAGCAGCTCGATTTCCTAGGGGGCGTCACCCGGTTCCTGATGACGTCTGTCCTCAGTGCGTGTGTCCCCCCTTCGGTCACTTCTTCCGCCTCCCAAAGCTCCTCTTGTGCCAGAAGGCTGGGCGAAGGGTGCCAAGGAGTGGTCAGGATCAAATTCTAGGAGAGCCCTCTGAGCTTCAGCTAGTTGCTGAAGGGTTGAGAGATTCTGGTGTAATAATGCCCTCCGATCAATTGGTGCCGGCCTAGAAGGGCCAGCCTCGGCAAGCTGAGGACGTGAAGTCGTCCGTCTCCGTCGTCCATACCGGTGAGCAATTTCAGGCGCCGGCCCTCTGGAACGGGTGTGCATCCCGCCTCCCTGAGGTGGAGGAGGGAGGCCTTGATTCAGAACATTGTCATTTGCCACGTTAGGAGGTGGCGGATTGAGATTAGCGTCTGGTGTAACGCTAGCTTCCCGACCGTCAACGTGAGTTTTAGACATGGGGAAATTTGTGGTTTTCCGAACAGAGATTCTCCAACGACGTTTCCCGGCAATGGAACCAAACTGATGCTGCCAAAAACGTGTCGGGTCAGCCCTCCGTCTAGCGGTTTGGATAAATCCAGCAATGAGATCTTACCCGTTCGGATCTGCGCACAATGAACAAACGTAAACTGCGCCGGGGCTTCACCGGCGAAGGCCCTTCGGCGTGAGAGTAAGAATACGGGTGAATGAATAGAGAAATCAATTGACTATTTTCGAGCCAAAGAGTTCATTACCCGTCTTCTGTTGTGAGGACCTGTTTTTATAGGCGCGGGTGAATGAGTCCTAACTTGTTAGAGAAGCTAGGGAGCCCGTATTACTGTGGGACTCGTATTCCTTGGAGATAGACTCCGGATAAGGATGAGTGGTATCCCAGTTATCTTGTAGAAGAGATATCCTTGTTTAGATAAGGATCTTCACTGTTAGAGTTGTAATCAAACCCTGTAAGTGGACTCCCTGTGATAATGGGAGATTTTTTATATAACTCGGCCCGTCATCCAGCTCGGCTCGTCCTGGAGGCCGGCTAGGGATTAGGCCTCTTGAACTCGGCCTAGGCAAGAGCTGCCAGCTCGGCCTACTTGATGTCGGCACATGAGATTATGGGCTTCAGGTGAATGGACCTCTCGGTATAGGCCTCCTAGGTGTATGGGCCCAAAGCATTTGGGTCCCACTTACCCAAGTCGGTTTATGTCATTCAGAAGCTTAAGTGGTTCTGTATAGAAACAATAAAAGTTATGGATAGTGTTTTTTACTGTGCAAGTGAGAAAAATAAATAAAAGAAAAATGATTTTTTTTTAGTTAAAGTGAGAGTATTTTTTAGTGTCAGTTCTAGTGTTTCTGATAACCAGTTTTTTTTTTTTTTTTTTTTAACACCACAGAACATATTGAAAGAACCTTTAAAGCTGAAAAAAACTTTTGAGACTGATAGCCAGAACCTTTGAATCGGATAGCCAGAACCTTTGAAAGTGATATCCAAATGGGTTTTTTTGAAAGGAAATTTGAAGAGAAACTGAAGTCATGGGCTTTGCCCCTGATTCCGTGTTTAAAATCGTCAAAAGACGTCGTTTAGGCCCTTAAATTATCATTTGAATTTTTTTCCAGCAATATCGCGTCGTTTTTGTAAAACACGTTTTTCCTAATCACTTGGTAAAACGCGTTTTACGAGAAACCAACTCGAAGACCAACCCGAATTAAATGGACGAATGACTTAATCCCATGATTGACGTACCCATGACTCCAAATGTGTTTGCCAGGTGTCCCACCATATAGATACACACCTCATTTGGACTCATTACTCACCAGCGAAAAAATACTCAACTTTTAATTCAAGAAAGGAAAATGGCACATAAAGATACTTACCCCTAAAGGCCAAAGCAGTTAGTATCTATCAATATCCCTTCACACCTTTCCACATATTCAATCCCATCCCCATATGTATATTCCAGAATCCCAACCTATCTTATCTCTTAATCCCAGAAAGAAAAAAAATAAAATACTAATACACCGCAATTCGTCTTAAAATAAATTTAATTTATTTTCACTAAAATAAATATATTTTTATATTAATTTATTCGTTTCAAAATGAAGTGTTTATTTATTTTTGAGAATGAGATTTTAAGAAAAATATTTGAAAAGTAATTTTTGTGAGTGGGAAGAAAAAAGAGAAAGTAAGGTATGAAATAACAAGTGAATAATTGTTGTGAGTGAGGAGAGAGAAGGTTGAGGGAATATTTTCTTTTACAAGTAAGTAACACTTTCCAATGAGATACTCAAAATGACAAATGAGTACTCTGTACTCCTTCTGGCTCAAAACAAATTACTGAAGTACTCATTTGTTTGTTTAGAACCAAGATTAAGGAAAAATGTTAAAAACAATAAGTATTGTGAGTGGACGGAGATATAAAGTGAAGTAGTAAAGAGTTAGTGGATATTTATTGTGAGTGAGAAAGTGATGGAAATCTTTTTATTTTTTCGGTAAGTGGTATTTTTCATTGAAACACCAAAAATTGATAAAATAAGTACTTTGTCTTGAAAGAGAGAGTATTTATTTTGAAATTAAATTAAAGTAATAACACAACATCAAAATATTTAACAATAAATTATAGCACTACACTAGAATTTAGAGATATGCTGAATATATTATTTAACATAAATAAGGAAACATTATTATGTATTCAATTTTTAAAATAAAGAGAGGATTAAATCAATGAAAACCATAATTCCCGAGATTAAATATTTCTCATTAGACAAAAACTTGTATGAGAACACCATGACCCGTCTCATAGTAGAGACGGGTCATTTTTGACCCACGACCCGGACCCATGACACATGGGCATTTTTTTTAGTTTTTATATTATTTTTTTGGTATTTTTTCAGTTTGCTAAAAGTAATAGTTATTATAACTAAATGTAACAAACGTGTTACTTATATGTAACAGTTTGTATGCATAAAAGTAATACATATATAAAGAAAAGTAACAGTGTTATATATATATATATATATATATATATTCTTCATTTGCTAATAGTAATACTTATTATAACTAAAATGTAACGAACGTGTTACTTATATGTAACAATGTTTGTACATAATTGTAACACATATGTATAGAAAAGTTATAATTCAACCATTTACACTTTAGAACTAAAAACACTTGTGTTAGTAACACTGTAAAAACAAGAAAGTAACAATTTTTATAAACGAATGTTACATTTTACTTGTACAATAACATTGTAAAACAGTTACATTTACTTGTATAATAGTATATCCATATGTTTTCAAATAATAAGTTACAATGTGTTCAATTTATCATGATACATGTAAAAGTATTACATTATCTATAGAAATCTGTTACAATTTCATCTACTAAAGTGTTACATTTACTTGTACAAATAATTACATTCATGTATATAAGTTGTTATTTTTCAAATGTTACTTTCTTTCAAAAAATAAAATCAAAATACTCAAAAATAAAAAATATTATAGTAAACATTATTACATTTCAGTATAACGATAATTACAGTTAGTTATTGTTAGTGTTACACGTATTTATAGTTAGTATTACAGTTGAAAGATGAGTTTTTTTTTTTTTTTTTTTTTTTTTTTTTTGTAAAACTGGTGTTACGTTTACTTATAAACAATGTTACTTTATAAGTATTACAGTTGTCACATTTAATTATACTAAGTATTACTTTTGAAAAACGAAAAAAACTATCAAAAAAACATAAAAACTAAAAAAAAACATTTTTTTTTCTAGGAAAAAATAATACTCCAGTAATGTTTTTTGGGCCAATGGGTCGCTACCACGTGGCAGATTTTGAGTGCAACATGTGTTGGGATCCTATGCTTCGCGGGGAATTGCTCCTATTGCAACCGTTCTCATCCATGAAAAAAAATAGGTGTTAAAATGGTTGTTGTCATAGGAGACCACCTCTTATCATTAACTAAAAGGGGCTACCCCTTTCAAAATATTTGCTTTTGTGTTCTTGATAATTATTAAATTAATTTAATTCACATTAACTCTGAAATATGGACATAGTAAAGTTAAACGCATAAACTGGCTATTAGGGCCGTAAATGGTTCGGTTTGGGGGTATTTACTGACCGAACCACTAGTCATCGGTTTGTGAAAATTCCAAACCGAACCGAACCATGAAATTTTTTCAAACCGAACCAAACCGTTATGGTTTGGTTCGGTTTGGTTCAAACCGTGGTTTAATTACATGGTTCAAACCATAGTTTAGACTACGGTTCAAACCACGATTCAAACCGCAACTCATTATTACATTTGTTTTTATTTTCCGTGATCACGGAGGAAGTGCGAAAGATGTGGATCTTAAAGAGGAAAGTCGGATGAAGAGAGAGACTAGACGAAGGGAGAGGCCGAAAGAAAAAAACACTTTATAATATAGATCAAGGAGAGAAATTGGTAATATATGTATCACAAATCGCAGTGAAGATAACAAACGATGAAAAATAATATTAAATAAAATACAAAATGGGAGTTAGGACTAGTCTATGTAATTATCTAATACGGAGTAATAAATTTTAATAAATATACAAAAATATTAAATAAGATGTGAAACTTGGGTTATGATTAGTTATGTAATGTGGTTTGGTATGGTGGTTTGATCTGGTAGTTTGGTCTCGCGGTCTCAAACCGCGGTTCGGTTCGGTTTGGTTTGGTCTGGGAAAGGTCAAACCACAAACTTAACCGAACCATGTGGTTTGCCAATATTTGAGACTGAACCGAACCATTGGTGTTTGAAATCCAAACCAAACCACATGGTTTGGTTCGGTTCGGTATCAAACCACGGTTTGAACCGAACCAATTACCCTCTTACTAGCTATACAGTAGTACTTTTTAAAATTTTAAATTAATAAAGCCGACCAAATAAAATACAGTACATGCCATTAAAAAATGAGGAAGAAAAAAGAAATCTGTTGTGGTAGCTGATACAGTATCAGCTTTTTCTCGTGCCTCTGTTTTTCTAAAAGGTTTCCACTGCACAAAGGAAGCCCTCCCAACTGAACCCGGAGGTCTCGAACACAAATGGGTAACCTGAAAACGATGACGTTCTAACGCGTTTTGCTTCATTCCCGCTATTGGTGCCCCTCTGGTAACCCCTGTCCCCCTTTTCACGGCGTTTTCTTGCTCATTTTTCACACCTTTTTTTTTTTCCTTTTTATTTTTGCATTTAAACACTTTACATATATAGATTGTATGTGCTGTGTGTGTGTTTTAATTGAATTCGGTGCAGTAAAGTGAAGATTCAAAAGCACAGTTGCTAGAGACAGGAAGAGAGAAGAGGAAGGCGGTTGTTTTTAGAGAGAGAGAGAGAGAGAGAGAGAAGTAGAGAGAGAAATAAATGGCGGAGAAAGTTGGGAAGAAGATAACAATTGGTGTATGCGTCATGGAAAAGAAGGTGAAATGCGGCTCCGAGGTTCTGTTCTTGTTGCTTGAATTACGCTAATACAGATGATACGCAGCTTCTGATCGAACCGACTAAATTTTTCACTGCTTATTACTTGAAATTTGATTTCGTTTTTTTTTTCTCTCGCCGGTAACGGCATTAGGTTTTTTCGGCGCCGATGGGCCAAATTCTGGACAGGCTTCAATCATTCGGTGAATTTGAGGTACTCATAACTATTATTTGCTACTTTGTGTTACTTTTTGATTCAATTGAGAGATATTAGTGTTGAGATTGTAGACTAGAACGAGTGGCTATGTACCTAGGAATGTTAGGTGACTACTAACAAGTCATGTGATAACTGTTTATCTGGTCATCTTGCTGGTAGTAATATACTTAGATTAAATTTGTTTGTTATTAACTTGCTATGTGAAATACTTCTGATGTGACTGGCTTGTGGTTGTTCTCTTGTAGATTAAATATTTTGGTGACCGAGTTATACTCGAGGAACCTATTGAGAGGTACCGTACTCCTACAGCTAGTGTATTATATCTATGTTCACTTATTAATAATGTTACTTCAATGTGGTATTTTATTTCTCTTTAATGTAGCAGTGATTACGTACCTGTACAATGTTATCAATACCTTGTGTTATACGTAGTTGTGATTATGCTATGTTTGTCGAAGAAACACCCAAGAGAATTGATTATCTTTGGTCGTTTATCCCTAAAATATTCTAAGAATCTAACGTACTCCTATTTAATGAAATATTACCCTGTTTGATATAGCATGTTAATAAAATGATAAGCGCACTTCCCTTTGGCCTCTTAATAAATTGTTAGCTCCTCATCATCTTCAGATTAGAAATCTTACGCGCTCAAATAATTCGGTTGTTAACAAACCATGTTGTGTGCGTTCTTTTCATATATTAGTCACTGATTATAATAGCTGGGATCAGACTGAGGACTGGTAACAGAAAGTTGATACCAAGTAGATGTTTCCCTGAATGAGGGGGGCACTTGTCTGGGCATATTAGATGCATGATCTCTTTCTCTTGTTTCCTGGACAAGTAGAAATTGAACTGGGAAAATGAAACTGAAGAAGAAGAAGAAGTAGAAGCAATATATATATGCTTCTGATGCCTTTCTAATTTTATGTGCTACTTCTTTCTAGTTTTATCTTGAATATTTTTGTTGATGTCTAAATAGTTCCTAATTGGACCTGTACCATATGGTTCTTAGATATCACGAATGGTTGATTAAGCGGAACATCTTATGCTGTATATCAAAATATAAATTACTAGTCGATTCATGATTAGTGCAGTTATTTTAAAGAGTCAATTAAATGAGGACTTCTCGTCTTTGATGAAATAAGCGAGTAAAAAGCTACACTGTAAACTGTTTACTAATGTATTAATATCTTTATAAATCTGTGTCATTTCACACTAAAGTATTTGATAACAAGCGTGTCCTGCTGAAAACCACAAATTCCTCTTTTCTCTGAATGATGTACTCGTACAAGTCATTTCAAGTAATAATATAATCACTCAAAGACTTCATATTCTTGTTACGACTTGCAAGTGTTACCTTAATCATATACATGATGTAATACGATAGTACAATGGGATATGGACTCTCTAGTTGGTTATTTTTCCTATTGACGTCATTATTTCAGGTGGCCGTTGTGTGATTGTTTGATTGCTTTCTATTCCTCTGGGTATCCGCTTGAGAAGGCTGAAGCTTATGCCGCATTAAGGAGGCAAGTATTTCTCGTCTATGATGCATTAATACCAGTTTAAAATGAAAAAGACTTGGTATATTTCCTGCAAACGAAGAGGCATCTGTATGATATTACCACTAAGTAAAGGCTTTCTGTCAGTTACCTATACTCCGTGTTCAGTATTGTTATGTTTATATTTTGGTGCTTACTACAATTTTTACCATGGAGTAATCCCTAGAGATTACAGCTGTGATTACTTATTTGATTATACCTAGCATGGCAGAAGATTGAAATCTGTAGCTACAATGTTTAGATTTAAATATATCAAATAGATTTAAATATATCAAACACAGGTTAAGTCATTCTACAGATACTTGCTTGAAAATATTGTTGTATAGACAGAGGATTTTAGCCAAAATAGGCAGAAAGAACGAAAATAAGCCGTACTGTTCAGTCAATCAAGTGGGAGTTGGAACAAGGAGATTTAGGGTTGTTGCAGCATACTTCTAATTGTTGTTGTAGCAAATGAGCCATATAATCTGTCAATACCAAATTCTCTTTATTTTCTATGAGTTGTTGTAGGTCGTATCATCAGTTGGATCTTAGAATGACTAGAATGAGGCTCTATTGGCAGTTATATGCAGTTACTGTCTACTTAGTTATTGCAAGTGTGTTACGCCAATCTCCACCTACCCATTTTACTCTTGTGCCCTTTCTACCAGGACTTGCTTCAAACACGGTATCTAGACCCTAAGAAGGACACTAATGTTTAAAGAGGAGTAGTTCAATGACCCAAGATCCATTGGTCGGATAGTAGTTTGGTCTTGGAATCACAAGACCTTGCCACTTAAAGAGGTATAATTTGTAAAACCGTTTCGGGTGAGGCAATTACCTATGCCTGAGTGTGGTCTGTTTCACTATTATGTTGCATCTCCCTCTGTCCCATAAGCCTCTATTTTATTTGAAGAATGCCCCAATTAAGGAGTTTCTATATGAAGACCAAGCAGACAGTTCTGTGAATTCTAACTTGAAATTCGTGGCCTTGTATATTATTGAACCTTTCGAAAATGATCACTGACAACTGTAGTAATTAATTGCTTCAAGTGTTCCTCTTTCTCGTTTATCCATTTTCCCACCCCACGTACACACAGAAGAGTTCAGATTTTTCTCTAACTTTAACTGATAGAGTATGGCAGTACACGTCCAGCCTGCATCTTCTGTACCAACTTATATTTAAAAAAAAATAATAATAAAGCTTCTGATTCTTGTTTTCTGCACTTCCTTCAATTTTTCAGGCCTTTCCTTGTAAATGAACTGGAGCCTCAACACCTGCTTCACGATCGAAGGAAAGTATATGAGGTATGGCTACATGAATTCCATCAACTGACAAGCATTTAGTCTTGAAAATAGCATAGAGCCTTACAGACCGACTGACTTAGTTCACCATATATATTTCCATGGAAATCACTCTTTTCGTCTACTGAGTTGGTAGGGTGGGTTGGAGAAATCTCCGTTCATTACAGGCTTCTACATCATTCCAAACAAGCATTACATTTTCTTGTCTTTATTCACCTACGATTGATCATTTTCTTATTTTGTTATTCCTTCTTTCATTTCCGTTGGAATTCTAGTGTCTCGAATTGTATGGTATTCCCGTTCCAAGATACGCCCTCGTAAATAGGAAAGTGCCATATGAAGAACTGGATTATTTTGTCGAGGAAGAAGATTTTGTTGAAGTCCATGGACAACGTTTTTGGAAGCCTTTTGTGGAGAAGCCTGTTCATGGTAAGCAGTTTAATTAATACTCCCTCCGTCCCTGAGTAAGAGTCCTACTTTCTATTTTGGTACGTCCCAGAGTAAGAGTCTCTTTCCTAAAATGGCAAAGAATGAAGAATCTTTACTATTCATCCCACTCATTCTCTCTCATACTTTACTTTTATACTCACAACACCAATCAACTTACTATTCTCTCCCACTCATTCTCTCTCCTACTTTACTTTTACACTCATAACACTTGCATCCCTTCCACCATTTCTTAATCTCCGTGCAAATGGGAGGTAGGACTCTTACTCCGGGACGGAGGGAGTACATATAAATTCGATTTTCTATTGTTCCAGTTGTTTTGTAGTATAATTTTAATGATCATATTTATAGAATTAAGGGGTGTTCTCTGGAATTTTCTTTTCGTTACTCTTGTTTTTCTCTTTTTTCTAACCTAGGTGTTTACTTTTGGGATGTCGTGCTTGTGTTATGTCTAAGCATTATGGAGGCGTACCAGAACTACTTGCCTTGAGCATTTTTTCCATGGAACTATGAGTTATTACTTTAACCGCACAAGGACTCCATGATGTGCAAATTGTACTTCTTAATTGTGCATGACTAGCTTAAGTTTTGTTTTTCTTAAGGTGACGACCACAGCATAATGATATATTACCCCAGTTCAGCGGGCGGAGGAATGAAAGAACTGTTTCGGAAGGTGAGAATGCTAGCCTGATTTTTCATTGTGTCTTCAGTCTGAGTAGTTTATTAATTTCATACCTCAAGTAATGTTGCAGAATCATGAGAAGCTTGTCTTACATGTTTGAGTAGTGAATTATAGAGATATATTTGCCGTTACAAGTTGTTTTGGTGGAAGTGACTCTGCTAATTATCCTATGTGGTAAAAGTTAAAATACCTCTCTTAGCAAAGGAAGAAACAAAGATAATCAATGTACTATTTGCTGGATATTTCTTGCATTTACCATTTCTGTGCATCTGTTTTAGAAAACAAATGTGCTCATCTAAGCTCAGTTACACAACCCGTGATGCATTCCATATATTTCCTCTTTCCGATAGTGTCTCAAGTGAGAATGACGTGGAAAAGTTCACTTCTGGTTCCATGAGTGGCAGTGGAAATCCCTTTTGTAGTTACCCAGAATGAAAGTAAAAGGGGCCCTTACTTCTTCTGTTTTTGCTGTATGAAGATGGATTTATAACTTGCTTTTTTGTGAATTTGACCATCTAAAATTGACATATTTAAGACCCTGTCACTGATTTTTGATTGGGACTTCTTCCCTACTCTAACTGAGTTATTCCATCCGTTGCATGTGTCCTTGTCCATTAATCCTGATGTGTCTTTTGAAAGTTAAATCTTGATTTACTTGCACAACTTTTAAATGACCTGAAAAGTGATCAAGAAAATTATTTATTTGCTTTCTTGCACATGAACTCAACACACGCACACACGCACGCACACACGCACACACTAACAGTACTGGAGCTGTTCTTACCTTAAGTACCTTTAGGCATCTTGTTGCTTATGAATGGTATAATCAAGGATATTAGATCACAGGTTTCCATTTTCTGCTTTCAGGTTGGCAACAGATCAAGTGATTTTCACCCAGATAAGAGAAGAGTGAGACGTGAAGGATCTTATATATATGAAGAATTCATGCCAACCGGAGGAACGGATGTCAAGGTTGTCTAACCTGTCACACTCCATTCGTTTCACGCCACCCCAACCTCCCTGCACACACACAAAAAAAAAAAAAAAAAAAAAAACTAAAAAACTAAAACCAAAACTAAAATTAAAAATAAAAGAACAACCAAACAGAGGTACAAGAATAAAACTATTATCAAAGACATGGATGCTAGCTATTGTTTTCTCTATTGCAAATCTTGTTTATAAATCAGTTCCATTATCATATTTTAGGTGTATACAGTAGGCCCCGAATATGCACACGCGGAGGCAAGAAAGTCTCCTGTTGTTGATGGTGTTGTCATGCGAAACCCTGATGGCAAAGAAGTAAGAGATCTCGATAATAGATGTAACTTTATATTGATTTACTTGTTCTATCCATCTATATGCAAATGTATGAAACAATAGGCATCTTGAAGTCTCTGTCTTTCCATCCTCTACTTATTCATTGGGTTTGTTTAGTTCATCAATTTTCTAGTTTCACTCAAATATTTTCCTAATGTTCCTTGATTAAATTGAGGTAGTGATTATGATTCCTGGGATGATGCTAACATCTGACCAGTCTGTTTTTAAGCTGAGAATCATTGGCGTCTATTTCAATAATCACTCTGTGAGCTGTAGCCATTTTTTATGTCATTCTTTCTAAGATACTTTTAATGTAGCGAATTTGTTTATGCTAAATCATGTAGTAACCTGCAGTTCCATGTAGTGCCTTTTCACATTTCCGTAGGTAATTGAAACTTCATCAAATCAGTACACTATAATTGAGTGCTCGGAAATATATACTAGCAATTAATTATTCTGGTAGGATTTATTACAAAATGTGAAAGCAGTCTTAAGTTAGTTATTTCTCAGGTAAGGTATCCTGTGCTTTTGACTCCTACCGAAAAGCAAATGGCTAGAGAGGTTTGCATGGCGTTCAGGCAAGGGGTAGGTCATTTGATCTGTAAAAGTTTATTTTTGTTTTGCAGCGACTCTCAAGTTCATGACTTAGTTTTACTTATTATTTGTTTTGATCATTTTATTTGTAGGTTTGTGGGTTTGACCTCTTGCGCTGTGAGGGGTGTTCGTACGTTTGTGATGTGAATGGTTGGAGTTTCGTGAAAAATTCCTACAAGTAAGTGTCAACATTCTTCTTTAATGCAATGTCTTTTTCCTAGATGGAATATGGAGTTCTGTTTTTTAGTTTATTGAGTTATGTGTTGATGCACATGCATAAGTGGTTGGTTACAATATCATCTCTTCCAAAAGTTTACATTTGAATCTGTTAGTGTAAAAGTTGTGTCATGATTATGCAGTATACTTCAATTGTTTCTTTTAAATTTCTTCTCAACTTTTCCTTTTTTCTTTAATTTCTATTTTTTCTTTTCTCCTTGCTCATATATTTTTTTCTTCTTTCCTTTTTCATTTTTATTCATTTCCCCCTATATATATTCTTTATTATTAATATTATTATTATTATTATTGTTATTATTATTATTTTTTTAATATTATTATTTTTCTTCTTTTCCTTTCCAAATTTTATTTCCACCTATTTCTTCTTTTAACTAACTTTTTTTTTCACATCTTCTCTGTCACGATTACATATGAGTATTCATGTTTAGCCGACCCCAAATCATTTTGGGACTACGGCTTTGTTGTTGTTGTTGTTGATGTTTATGTATGTGTTTATGCATATGTATTGCATTAAGACAAACCTGTTCCTTTTCCAGAAAATATTGCTGTACCCGTATTGCGTTTTTCTATTGTTGATCTGGTGAATGTTGCGGGTTATTTTGTAATTAACCTAGCTAAACAAGTATCCATGTGCCACAGCCACAGCCACAGCCACATGAATAGGTTCACTTCAGTGCCCAAAAGTGTGTAGGCAATGTTGATGGTAGTAGCTTACGAGACTGCTGTGTGAAGTCTTCAAACTGCTCTAAAGCTTTTGATCTCGGACTGGGTAGTTCTTTAGTTCCTTTTATTTTTTTGACCCAATATGCCAGCCTTACCCTTGCACTCATTCTATGTGGGTTGTGAACTGGCCCCCTACCATCTTTTTTCCTGAACAATCTGCTAAAGTTGTCACGGTTTTAAATAGTTAGGAAATTTTAAACTGTCAGCAGTGGTTCCTCTAAAACCATTTGTAACACCAAGATGCGGGACACTGTGGCCCCAACATCGTGAATTGGGTTCCCATGTTGCCAAACTGTTTTGGCCATGTTTATATTGATGGGAAGCAGAAACGGGTTACTCTCAAAATTAAACAGTATAATCGACAAATGGTTTTGAATACCTTCTAATAAAAGGAGAAGGGGACATCTTTCTAAGGACATCCTTGAATGGAATAATTGGATTATTGTTTGCGGATGTAAGGAGTAGATACTATGCTTGTGTCTGATAAAATCGTAGGGTCATGACGATTTTAACTAAAAGTTTGATGTTCTGTTGTGAAATGTATTGATTATATAGTTTCTAACTGCAGGTATTATGATGATGCTGCCTGTGTTTTGAGGAAGATGTTTTTAGATGCAAAGGCCCCTCACTTGTCGACAACCATTCCACCAATTTTACCGTGGAAGGTCAATGAACCAGTTCCACCTTCGGAGGGACTTACTCGTCAGGGAAGTGGGATCATTGGTTCGTTTGGACAGGCCGAGGAGCTACGTTGTGTAATTGCGATTGTTCGTCAGTAAGTTAGGCATTATTTATTTTGTGTGATTTTAATTGGGAACATTTTTAGCTGGCTGTGTGCTTATATTTTATATTTTGGGCAGTGGTGATAGAACTCCAAAACAGAAAGTGAAATTGAAGGTCACTGAGGAAAAGCTGTTGAATTTGATGCTAAAATATAATGGTGGGAGACCTAGAGTTGAGGTGATTTTTCTATCACCCTCATATATTCCTACCTCTTCGTGCATACTTCTTTATTTATGATCTATTTCTTTTTTTCTGGCAGACAAAACTAAAAAGTGCAGTCCAGTTACAGGATTTGTTGGATGCCACAAGGATACTAGTACCCCGATCTGGGTATGACCTCACACAGAGTTTACTTTACTGTGTGTGTGTGTGTGTGTGTGTTTGTTTGTTTTTCGTTTTCCCTTTCCTTTTTCTGCATTGGTGTTTTTTCTCTCTTATTTGAGCTCGTAGAGGCAAGTAAATATTCAGAACAGAGTTTGGGTTATTAGGATGATTGTCAAGCTTCTGCTGCTTCAGTGTGAAACATAGACAAAGTAAATCTAGAGTGTCTTATTAATAAAAGGGCAGCCCAGTGCACAAGGCGTCCCATCGGAGCGAGGGTCCCCACCAGAAGGGTGAAATGTAGGCAAACCTTACCCTGCGTATAATATATGCAAGAGGCTGCTTCCAGGACTTGAACCCGTGACCTCCAGGTCACACAACAACACCTTAACCGGTGCGCCAAGGCTCCCCTTCAGAGTGTCTATTAATACGGTTACTTTATTAAGGATTTCGTGTTTGACTTGGTATTCCAATTGTAAGATGCTTCTATTTTCCGTTCTCAATCCATGCGGGATATAATGTGTCAAATGGGGGGGGTATCACAACTAGAATTTTGGATGACCTTTTGATTGGTTATAGAGTTGGCTTTGTATTGAAAGCTGCAGAATTCATTGCTGTTTAAGGAATTGATTATTTTGTAGCCAATGAGCGTTTAATGTTCTCTCTCTCTCTCTCTCTCTCTCTCACACACACACACACACACATAGATACATACATACATATATATTAATAAAGGAATTTTATATACAGGCCAGGAAAGAGTAATATTGCCGAACTAAGTTATTGAAGAAATCCTGAGTTGAGCTGTTAATCAATGAATCATTTTGGATTAGTCACAATGATCGTGAACTTACAAGTCTGCAGAAATTGGTACTGCTTTTAGTAAAGAGGCTGTTAGACCCTTGCTGCTCCATTATTTTATGCTCCCTTATTATATATTTTTCTAACTTGGCTTGATGTTCTCTTTGGTTAGTTCTTGAATACCTCCTCCCTCGTCACTGCATTATTTTATGTTCTTTCTGTTTGATAGACAGCTGCTAATTAATGGCTTAATTTTCAAGTAATGGTTATAATTGGGTACTAAGTAAGAATTCAACTTTCTATAGACCTGGTCGGGAAAGTGACAGTGAAGCAGAAGATATTGAGCATGCAGAAAAACTTCGTTTAGTTAAGGCAGTTCTTGAAGAGGTGATATTCAAATTTCTCTTTAGTTTTTTCTTTTTTGTTCTCTCCATCTTAGTTAATTTCTAACATCTCAAGATTTTAGTAGGTTTTTAGATTGTTAAGTTTTCTCCTTATAAGTGTATGAGGTTGTTAGAAGGGGATGTTTCTTCATGTTCAGGGAGTAGTTGAGTCAAATATCTTACTCGAATGGCTTAGTGGTAATGGTGGTATGTTGATTGTGTGTCTGTATCTTTGAGTGTGCGTGTATTTATGAATCTTTTGAGTTGTTCGCTGGGGGCAGGCATAGCAGTGGTTGAGGGGTCAGAAAAGTTTATTTGTGTTTTTATCTGAATGAGTTTGTTATATGCATGATGAAGAAAAGTAAAAATGGAGTACACATAGAATTTACATTCACCTGGACAGATTATTGGCAGTTTTTATAGTGACAACTTAATGAAGCAAAGTCTTGGTCAAAGTGAAATTAACCTCTTAATTGACCTGAACTTGAGAATCATATACTCGCAACTAAAGTTTGTATACTCCCTCCGTTCACCTCACTTGAGACTTATTTCCATTTTGGTCCGTCCCACTTCACTTGAGACTCCCCAAAATGGTAATCTTTCTATGATTTTATATTCAATCTACCCCACCCACTCATTCTCTCTCATCATTTTCCATCACACAATTCATTCAACCAACCTACTATTAGCCCCACTCATTCTCTCTCTTCATTTTCTACCACACATTTTCTTTATTTTATTCTTTTTTCCTTAGTTATTGTGCCCACCTCTTAGGTCTCAAGTGAGGTGGGACGGAGGGAGTATATGTTAATGAGAATATATTGCTGACACTCAACGAAGATGTGATAAGACTTTTCTACATCTCTTCAATCTTTTCTTTGAATTAGGAAATAACTACGGTTTTAATTTTCAGGGCGGGCATTTTTCTGGCATTTATCGTAAGGTACAATTAAAACCACTAAAGTGGGTGAAAGTCTTAAAAGGCGATGTTGAAGAAGAAAGACCAATAGAAGCATTAATGGTTCTTAAATACGGAGGTGTTCTGACACATGCTGGCCGAAAACAGGTATTCAACTTTAGGGATCACACACAACTCTCTCTTTTTTTTCTTGATCTGTCTCTTGGATGGAGCACGAGTAAATCATGCTTACGAAGTAGTTTATGCTGTATAAGTTTTTTCTGCCTGTCTAAATTAATTTGTGCTTTCCTCTTCCTTCTATTGTCAGGCTGAAGAACTAGGCAGATATTTTCGCAACAATATGTATCCAGGTTAGTATATTTCACTTTTTGTTCAGATTTAATCTATAATCATTTGGAGTAAGACAACTCTTTTATCTACTTGTACTAATGCTTTAGGTATAATTTCCAGAGAAAAAAGAGTGAGAAATAACAAGTAAAAATTGAAATGAAAAAAGTACAACAACTGTGAGTGAAAAATCTGTCGCTAATTTTTCGATAGTAATCATCCATAACGATAGGCAATCACCTAACAGAAGAGGCCATGCAGATCAACTAAAAATACACAAAGGATCAGAATTGGGTCAGTGGAGAAGCTACAATACAACAAGGGCGTCACACTGACATCCTCTAGTTTGGAGTACACTCAATTTACTCCCTTGCTGTTTCAAAAAAATGCTAAACGTTGAACTAGTAAAATTATAAATTTTATCACTTTTCACCCTCTTTCTGTTTAGAAAAGAAATGCATTTTTATCTTGACTCCATTTTGTGCCAAGTTCAGACTCTACCATGTATTGTTGTACCGCCATAATAATTTTGACCTGTTTTATGCTAAATTCTAGCTCCACCTCATTTCGGTTAATTTCAACACTTCAATAAGATCCACAAGGATCAAGATGCTATGTTCAAATGATTTTTTGTTGAATCTACTCTGTAGCAGAAATGGTAAGTTACAGTGTGAACAACCTGGCTAAATGTTAGTGAAGAGAAAAAACCCAAGAACACCTGTGAAGCTGTATGACTTTGCTGGCTAATCTCTCATATACACCCTACCTTAGAGTTTGCAACTTGAAAATATTGTTTGGTTTGCCAATGCTTGTGGGCCTTGGGCTTTCCCATAGAACTCATCGAAGATTTATTCTTAGGCAAAATGTATAACCACATGATTAATTCTGGGGCAAGTAAGGCGATACTACTTTTGCACCACTTGATGTGGCAACATGTCCCACGTTAAATTCACAGACACCGAGAAACACAAATTAACGGGTTTCCTGGTTGTGTTAGCCCTAATGGATAATATGGTCCAGCTATGAGCTAAGCCTCACTAATATAACTCTATTTCTCTCCATCCCACTTCTTAGGTGAGGGTACTGGACTGCTGCGCCTCCACAGTACATACCGTCACGATCTTAAGATCTACAGCTCAGATGAGGGCCGCGTACAGGTACATCCTTTTAATTATCTATTGTTTATTTGGAATATACACACATATACTCCCTCCGTCCCAAAACAACTTGCACCATTTTTTTCCAACACAAGAATTAAGGAGAGAGTATATATATTCAAAAGTATTGTGAGTGGGAAAGTGGTTGTGAGTATGATAATTTGAGAGTGGGACCCATAATTTAAGTGTGTGAGTATAACAAGTGGGGTAAGGTGAATACAGAAGGAATTTTTTTTGGACATTTTAGGAAAGTGGTACTTACCAATGGGACACCCTAAAAGGAAATTGGTGCAAGTTGTTTCGGGACGGGAGGAGTATATATTAATTCCTAAGCCATTTTTTAATTAGATCTTCATTAGATTACGTAGCTCAAGCCGTATTCCTTTCTAGTTTGTTTTAGTATGTGTGTTCGCTTTTGGTTGTTAATCAATTATTTTGCTGTTTAAATTTGTTGCAAGATGTCTGCTGCTGCATTTGCCAAGGGCCTCCTTGACTTGGAGGGACAACTAACTCCAATCCTGGTTAGTAGCCTGTTTTGCAACACGTACTCATTTGACTTGCTGGTTTTGTACTCACATGATTAAGATGGTCATTGTTCTTGAAGGTCTCACTTGTTAGCAAGGACTCTTCTATGCTGGATGGACTAGACAATGCTAGTATCGAGATGGAAGAAGCTAAGGTTTCTCCTTTACCTGCTTTCAATATACTTATAAGCTTAAACATTAACTTGTATTCTTGGATATACTGAAGTATCCACTACCCGATATATCCACAGAATGAATAATCATTCATCATTTTTTCTTCAAAAAATAATAAATGTAGTGGATTTACAACGTTAAACTTATTTGCGTACAAATTCTCTTAGATTTAGGAAGTGAAGATTTAGATCAAAGAAGCACCCATTTACCCTGACCTTGTCAGGCTCTGAATATATTCGTGTATGTGTAATAAATCTAAGCATTTATGTTGGTACATACTTGTTCAGGTTCCACTCTCCAGAATTATTAATTAATAACTTATGTTTCATGTGGTGGTTATAATATTCCCATTTTCTTTACAGGCTAGATTGAATGAGATTATAACATCTGGAGCAAAGACAGTACTAGCTAATGGATCCCCTAACAAGCCTTGGATGATAGATGGAGCTGGACTTCCTCAAAATGCTTCTGAATTGCTGCCACTACTGGTAAAAATTTAATATCGGTCACTTGCAAGATTCTTGTATGTTAAAAAATTTCAGATCTATTATGAGTAACCATCAATATAACTGGTTATACAGAATAAATAGTGATTTTTTTTAATCTTTGCATATTGCTGCCAATTTATGCAAATTATTTTTAGTTGGACTGGCAGAGTGTTCAGAATCATATGTTTATAGTAGCTGATACGTATTCCCGTAGAAGTGACTTACCGTTTATGGTTTAAAATTAATTTTTTATAAGAACGCTGAGCCTAGTATTTTTCTCATTCGATCGTTTGATAATCAGAAGAGATAGTGTAAGAAAAGATAGTATTTTTCTCATCTGAGCGTATGGTGCGGGACCAATGTAATTCTAGCCTCTATGATGTTGGACCTATGAAATCAGGGTATACTGGACTATCAAACAGATAAAAATAGGACCTCAGGGAAAGATGGTTTGGAAATAATGCAATTTTTGATTGATGACGTTGGTGGGAGAGTAAGTTTGCCTGATTGAGATAAGTGATGATGGTTGTAGCAAGCAAAGTTGTTGGATAAAGAAAGATGAAATTGAGAAATAATCGGTAAATAGCGGTAAGTACGATGATTCACATGATTGGAAGCATATTGGGCTGGATCTCAAGAGTTAGTGGAGAGGAAGAAGCATCTATATGTACATAAATTATTGATCTATCTTTTCAAGTTTACTGGGTTTGGATGAGGTGAAACTGAAACCAGTTTTTACTGAACAAAACTTATCACGTGATTTGCCAGTAGTTTATGAGACGCTCCTGTTCCTTATACACCATAATTGGTACTCCTCCATCCCAAAGTGAATGTCCAAAACAAGTTTAAATTTACTCTTTATCAGGAGCAAATTTTAAATTTTTTGGACAATTATTTTGGGACGGAGGTAGTACTACTTATGGGCTCTTCTATTTTCTGTTGTAGTTGAAGCACTAGGTAGGTGCGTATTTTAAGCTACATCAAGAAAGGTCAATGTAATCTACCTTTGACATACGAGAAAGGATGACTTTCTCCTTTTATTGATGCTTCAATTTCTGTACTGACTGCATACCTACCAAATAGGTGAAGCTGACCAAAAAGGTTACGGAACAAGTAAGAATGCTAGCCATAGATGAAGATGAAAAGCTTGCAGAGACAACCTCTTATGATGTCATTCCTCCATATGACCAAGCAAAAGCACTTGGTAAGACAAACATAGATGTTGATCGTATTGCTGCCGGATTACCTTGTGGAAGTGAAGGATTCCTTCTGATGTATGCGCGGTGGAGGAAACTGGAGAGAGGATTGTATAATGAACGTAAAGAGTAAGTATTTACTGTCTTTGATAGTCTGAGTAATACCCCCTTCATTCTCATCAAAGTGTCCATAAAGGGATATATCAATATCCTTGAAGTTAATTATATTAAAAAAAAAATGTTTGAGCATAACGAGGATCATATCGAACATGTGAAGGCGGCATAAAGTTGAAAGGTTAGGACAGATGTTGGGATTATTTTGAATGCTGACTCCATGAGTGGAACTTTTCGAAATATAGTAATGGACTCTTCGATTTGAACATAGCGAGTTTAGGTTCTCAGGATGAGCAGGTTCTATCAGATCGTCAGGAAACTCATCTTGATTGATATATGCATTAATATTAGAAAGTTCTTCTCCCAATTATTGCATGTGATTCACTAACATTGTTGAATGAACTTGCAGCCGCTATGATATAACTCAAATTCCAGATGTTTATGACTCGTGCAAGTAAGTTTATTAGCTATTAATAATTTTTAATTTAAATGCCTTATTTTTGGAAAGTTTTGTTGTATACAACTATAAATAGTTTTCAAAGGTGTTATTGTGTATGCATTCAGTATAAAAGAATTGGCTGAGTGGTGCTCGTGGTCTTTGTTTGGTTCTAGTTTGGGTTGGTAGGGTCAAGTGTTTGCTACTCCCTCCGCCCATTAGAAGAGGTGATTATTCCTTTATAGGCCCAATTGAAGAGTAACATTCCCCTTTAAGGATTTTTCTTTCACCACATATTGGTTATACTAACATTCATTAACACTTATATGCACATTGGAAATATTCCTGCCTAGTTTGACTCAAACTAGCTGCCAATGTTTTGAGGAGAAAATTTAGGATTATAATCCTTTTCAACTTGTTTTTTCTGTGCGTTTATCAAACATTACTCTTTCTATTGGGATTGAGACATTGTACTTCACCCTATTCGAATTCACATGTATGCTGCGATTAGGATCTTCTCATTCTGCTGGAATTGAAATGTTAATAACAAATAGGAGTAGTTACGGCATCTTGTTAAATCATTGCTATAGATCAGTGCTAATACATTTTCTAAAAATGGTTCAAATGCCTATATTTGTATTTCATGCCATTCTCACTTGCATCTTGATTTACCATTACAGGTATGACCTCTTGCACAATGCACATCTCAATGTTGAGGGATTGGATGAGCTTTTTAAAGTTGCTCAGGTACAAAGATTATTGCTTTGTATTAGCTGTTCTGTTGGCAGATGCTCTGTCAACCTCGCCCATGTCCCTTTGATGCATGACATTTAGTCATCCACATCATGCCACTCCATGAGTACTTACCAAAATAAATGGCACTATGTGAGTGCCTTGCACTTATAGCTCATTATAAAGAGCATTAGTAGCTTCAGGATTCATACATTTCTTATGATGTCAACTATATCCTAAGTTTTACTTGTTGCTCGTCTGTGACTTGTTATGCTTCACCTTGTTCATTCCACCTTAGAGGATTTAGTTTTATACTCCCCCGTATCGAAGAGACAGTCCCTTTCGACATGGCACTTTTTAACGTCATACTTTTGCTTTTTTGTAGTGTCCCTTAGTTGCACGAAAGCTATATATATATATATATTTGAAAAAAAAAAAGAAGCAAAAGTTTGAAAATACATGGAGATTTTAAGCTTGAACTTTCTAAACGACTTTCCTTTTTTCTTTTTGGAACAAATCAAGATGGAAAGAATGACTCCTTTTCGGAATGAGGGATACTCCCTCCATCCCAAAATGATCTTCCCACTTTTTTTGTCGTTACCTTTAAAAAATATTGTTTTTTTATTAATGAATGCCTTAAGCTATTACAAGAGTACACTTGAAAGTGCATTTAGTGGGGATTGAACCCCTGACATTCCATATAGAAAGTAATACCGGATACCGCCTTGAGCTAGACCTTTTTGGCAAACTTTTTTTGTCATTACGACGAATGAAGTTTGAGTAATAATTTTAGGTTGATTTAATTATCCTAATACAAATCTAAAACTTGTTATTGATAGTATTGTTGATGGTGCATCAATTACAAGTTTTAGATTTTCATTAGTATAATTAAATCAACCTATAATTATTGCTCAAAGTTTATTCGTACTAATGGCAAAAAAAAGTGGGAGGATCATTTTTGGACGGAGGGAGTAGGATTTAGCAGTCCTTGCTCCAATTACAAATGATAATTTATAGTGGAACACATTTTTTCTTCTTATATATTGTCTTCAATTGTTAACCAAAGGAGGTTAAATTTCATTGTAATAGGATATAATTTGTCTATCCTATGTATTGTATTTCATCCTTGAAGAGTGCCAAGATAGGTGATGTGAAATATTATAATTGGCAGGTCAAAAGTTAGTGCCCAACCAGAACATTTTACATGCTTAAATGTACTTGTATTGTACTTACTCTTTATTGTTTCAAATTATCTCATGGCACTGATATAATATCTCCAAAGAAGAGGGGGGAAGTTGATCCGTACCCGAATCCTAATGGTGGTTGTGTCCACATCCTTTGGTCACTCTGCAATTTTTCTAGTCATGAACTCATTATTGGCCTTCATGCTCTGTTGTTATTTTTCAGTTACTAGCTGATGGTGTTATTCCAAACGAATATGGAATCAATCCGAAGCAGAAGTTGAAGATTGGATCAAAGGTATACTGAATGATATAGCTTCTGATTCCCCTTCTATCAAGTACTTTGTCTATCCTATGTACTGTCTTTCATCCTTAAAAAGTGCCAAGAATGGGGATATGAAGTAGTAGTCAGTAGGTAAAAAGGGCCTAACCATAGCATACAGAAATGTACTTTTGAATCTTGAGATTTGATAGCAGCTAAGGAGGAAGAAATAGAAGTTTCTTAGTAGAATTTCTGTTTCAATGGTTTTATGTTTCGTAAGTGAATTAATGACCTACTGGGGACTACAAATGTGCTCTCTCTCTCTCTCTCTCTCTCTTTAAACCCACAGAATCACATTAATTCTTAGTTATTGCTCTTTAATTCTTAGTTATTGCTCTTTATTGGTTTTGGAACCGGCTACCTCCACCATTGCCATTGATGTTTTTGAACCATTATTTTCCTAATAGCTGGTCCACATTGTATATGACCTAACAATTTAAAACAATGTTTCTCACTTCAGTACTCTGAATAATTTAATTAATGTCATCTTTTTTGCTTTACTCCCTTTGCAAATGTTGACGAACTTATCAGAAAACTGTATAAGACTGATAAATATTGGACCTTGATGAATATTCATGGATTGACACATCAACCTTACACTTGTTCGTGACTCCTTAGATTGCTCGTCGTTTGATGGGTAAAATTTTGATCGATCTGCGGAATACTTGCGAAGAAGCAATAAATGTTGCAGAGTTGAAGAGTAGTCAAGATCAACCTTCAACATCTATCAAGAGTGTGAAAGACGATACTGATTATCAACCAAAGCAGCTTCATATTAGGAATGAAGACTCAAGAAGAACTAGTTTCACAAGTGAAAAGTCAGTGGATCTGGATGATGATGATGACAAAGAGGTCAAGTACCGATTGGATCCAAAGTGAGTTTGCGCCAAATAAAATTATGAAGGCAGTATAAAAAGGCTTATTTAATATTCCTATATTTACTTTGTAGATATGCTAATGTGAAAACACCAGACCGACATGTCCGGACGCGTCTTTACTTTACTTCGGTTAGTAAAAGTATCCTTCATGATAGTGTTTCATTGTTTATTTCATCGATGTAGAATAGATTTCCCCCTCCCCTTCTCTCTCTCTCTCTCTCTCTCTCACACGCATAGATTTGTATAAGGTACTGCAAGTTATTTGCTACTCCGTATCAAGATATTTTTATGGGGTGTCTTTTAATATTCATATTTATGATAAAATCTTATGAAAATGGAGTTGCCATGTTGTGCATTGAACAGTATGTATGCGTTTTATGGTATGAGGTTATTTGGGTCTTTATATTATTATTTTTGCTGTCCATTTTTGGTAATGTCTCTTTTACTGGATTCTGCAATGAGAAATTCTAAAAACACGATATATGAATGTTTTAGTTATATGTGATATAATCAATGAAAATGCTACCTGTATTGCGAACTCTGTTTTAACCTATGCAGTGGTCCAAATGATGCAGACTACATACAAAGGCACACACCCCTAAGTGTCTCAGATTTTTCTCTCTGCTGTTTTATTTGGATGCATACTTTCTAATCTTCTTCCTTGCTTGTTTGCTAGAGATGACCTTTATTTTTGGATTCAGATTCTGTTGTGCCTAGGTCGCTAATTAAAAAAAAAATGCCTTACAAGTACGAACATGAAAATTGACTATTGAAACAGATTGCAAGTCTCTGGGGGAAACAAAGTTGAGGTAAACAGCAAACAGGCTTTTATGGTGTGACAGAATAATGGAAGAGTTTAGTTGTTTATTGCCATGTCAAGTTATTACTCCCTCCGTCACAAAGTGAATGCCCAAAACATTCCATGATTAAGAACTAATTTGAATTTATTTCGGACAATCATTTTGGGACGGAGGGAGTAGCATTCAGAGTATCATATAGATAATACTCTCCTCTACATACTTTGAAGACAATCAGACATTTTCAGAGATGGTGACAGCTGATCCTCCTTGACTATAATGATCACGTGAAACAAAGGGGATTTACTTATAGTAGAAACCCAAACCTTTTTTAATCACAATGACTGATAGACAGATATTTGCATTGACCATTGCACGTCATTTACATGATGTGATTGCCTTCTTTTGCAGAGAAAACCTCAATGATCAGACATTTCTATCCATTCCTTTGTACCTACTCGTATCTTAGTAATATGTTTTGTTTGTGTGGCTGGACAATGTTCACTCCGTTTCTGCAGTGGCAATGATTTCATGTTTTACCTAGTTTAATTTGGTGATTTTGTTCACTCTATAAATTTATCTCTCACCCCTAGATTCATTATGTTCATAGATTGATCTGTAGTGGAGTTTGTTTGTTTTTTTTTTTTTTAAATAATAAATAAAATTGATTTCTTCACTCCAAATGCAGGAATCCCACATTCATTCTCTAATGAATGTTCTCCGATACTGTAACTTGGATGAGTCTCTACAAGGAGAGCCCAGCCTCATTTGCGACAGTGCTTTGGAACGCCTGCTGAACACCAAGGAGCTTGACTACATGAGTTATATTGTCTTGAGAATGTTTGAGAATACAGAGGTGAGTATCATGATTTCTTATGGTAGTACCTAGAAACTGAATTGAGAGTTAATCAAATATATGTGACGCATGTCTATGTTCTTCTGGGTTAACTTCTTTCTTGGAACCTCAAACTCTGATGTGGTACTCTAGCATTTGCATATTTCCATGATGAAGGATTACTCACCCTTGATTATTCAAGTTCTTCATTAATCCAAATGAGTATGATACACAGATGTGGACATGAACTCAATGTATTCTTGAGCTAATGTTATGTTGATAGCTGAACTAGTTGTTACTGTATATGCATACTTGAATGCAGGATTTATACTTTCTCAGAAAATGAGTGTTTTCTTGAAAAGCGAAAAAGTCAAATGAGTTTGCTTAAGTACCTAGTTCTTTACCTGCTAACTTTATTACAGAGTACTATTGTTATGTTTTACTTAGGTCGTTGTGTTTCTTATGTCGAACTGTAGGTGCCTCTGGAAGATCCGAAAAGGTACCGGATAGAGATGACTTTCAGCCGTGGTGCTGATTTATCCCCCTTGGAGGTAGCTTGTTACTACATATTAAACACTTGTGATTTTATGCCCGTGATATATCAGCTATGGTGGTGTTTTATCCCCCATGGAGTACTAACTAAAGGAGGTTATGCTTATATCAAGGCTTACATATTAAACAGTAGAGTTTTATACCCGTGATATAATAGCTCAACCCATTTGAGCTATCCTTATGTGTGTGCTTTGTTTACTTGCATCTTCAACTTAATGTTACCAAGGGATTTTACTGCATTTGTTACTTAGCTAAAGTAGTCGAGTTTTTTTTTTTTTACCTATAAAAATAAAAAAATTGTTACATATTAGATGCCTAATTTAAAGATGAAAAGGCGGAGAAGTTTTGTTTAGTTCTCAGGTCTATAACAATGACGTTAATAACCAAAAGAAATGCTAGCATGCTGTAGAGTTTTTACATTTCTTAATCCTTCTGGATTTGTTATTGCATTGCAGAAGGACGACAGTGAGGCTGCTTCATTACATCAGGAGCACACTTTACCAATAAACGGCCCGGAGAGGCTGCAAGAAGTAGGGTCATACCTTACATTGGAGAATATGGAAAAGATGGTTCGCCCATTTGCCATGCCAGCAGAAGATTTCCCCCCTCCATCGATTCCCCAAGGATTCACCGGCTACTTCTCCAAAAGTGCAGCCGTTTTGGAGCGCCTGGTAAATCTTTGGCCCTTCCACAAGCATGGAACTGCTAATGTGAAGTAATGACTTGGTTTTTCCTTTTCATTCCGTGTGTTAATTTCAAAATCCCTTCGATTTCTGTCTTTCGCCCACCATCAATGCTCGTACTGTGGTTGGTTTGTTTTTTGTAACCATTAGTTATACAGGACAAAGGCTCCTGGTAATAGTAATATTTGTAAAATAATTATTAACTAACATTGTTTCCTAGTAATTTGTGTTATTCATTCGTGTAGGATGATCCAAATTGCTGGTGGTTTCACTTTTAGTCAACCATCAAGAGATACATTGCGTATGTACTATATTAGAGTCTCCATGACTAAACAAAAAGTCAGGAAGCAATGTTTTGGGTTGTAGAGCTTGGGCACTGTTACGGACATTTTAAGTTGATAACAACCTCGGAAATATCAGATGGAAGAGTTGTGTTGTAGTCCATCTTTTCCTAATTGCGCATGGCGTTTGTGTTGTGTGTGAAACGCTCCATATACATATTTCTTCAACCTCTTTGATAGTCAGAAGAAATATGGATACCGACATGAGTTGAGCAACATAGAGTCTGCATGCACGACTAGATTCTGGTTGATCTTCAAAAAATTGCTCAAATGTGCCATTCTCCCTTCGCTTGTGACGGAGTCCTGCAATAATTGAATTGAAACTATAGTAATTATTTATCAGTATACACAATAGAAATAACAATCTCAAGAATATTGTGATTGTTGTGCGACAACAGTTACTAGACATGGCCAGAGAAGGAGGGATTACTGTCGCAATGAGAAATGACACCTACTACTGGCTACTCTGATTGATCATTGATCAATGATCATGTGTGGTAGGTGTCATTTCTCCTGCGATAGTAATCCAATCCTCTCCATCTCTTCTGTCTCGTCCCTCGCTTTCTCATATCTGATATAATGGAGTGTGTACAGCTTGTTAGCTTCCCTCTCCCACAACTTCTCTCCACCCCTTGTATTTATAGCGACAAACTCATATCTCACATGTATACATACTGGCCCATCAGGCCATCTAATTTAATTTAATTTAATTACTTAATTACTATTCTATAATCTTTTGACACTTATATTGTGAGAGTCCATGTTCAAAACAACTTTCACATTGGCAATTGCTGGTCTGGTCAAACCTTGTACCCTCCTCAAATATTCTTCAGTCAATGATATTTCTATTCTCAAGTTGCTTTCCTCCTTGGTTTGGTCAGATCACTAAAGAATAAATGACATCGAAGACTAGTATTGCCTTGACATCACTTAGTGTCTGCTCCCGAGTTCTAAAAACAAGAGAAAGGAAAAGAAAGGGTAGGAAGTCTAATATATTTTCCTTCCCAAGGTTGCTCCACAGTTTTTTTATGAAGGAAGTGGATGAAAAAAAAAGGATTTTTTTAAAGATTTTCCCTCCTGCACAATCCTCTCAAAAGTGGGAGGAAATGGAAGGAAAGAAAGTCTTATAAAACAAAATTTTCTGATAAACCTATTTTTATCCCTCAAATATACTACCATCAAGAATTTATAAACTACCATCAATTTATTACACTTAATTAATTTAAAATTTATAAAAATTGCACTAGTATTTTTTTTTTGGCAAACGGGGACCGCGGCCCCCTTACCCCAAAGGGTAGGTCCGCCTAGGGATGGCAAAACCGAACCGGAACCGCCTTGAACCTTGACGAAAACCGGAACCGTGAGAACCGGAACCGTTTGCAACACGGGCCGGTTTCGGTTCATCCCCTCTAAAAACCGTGAACCGGCGGTTCCGAACCGCCATGAACAGCCTAGACCGAAACGGAACCGGAACCGTTAGCAAAACCGTTAGAAAACCGTAAAAAACCTTCAAAATCGTTAGATTTCTAACGGTTTCATCAGAATTAACCGTTACTAACGGAAAGTTCACATAAAAAGTTGAGTTTTGACTGAATTTTTAGCCAAATTCAGTGAGTAAAAATACTAAAAATTTGTTGAGTATATAAAAGAAAAGAGAGACGGACCTCTTTAATTTTTCAAATATTTTTGTAAAAAAAATCGGCAAAAAAATGTTATTATAATTGTTTTTTCTGTTGAAATATATATATTTTTTTAAAGGAAACTGTGGGACCGGCGGTTCCGAACCGTAACCGTAACCAGAACTGTGTTTGGTCATCCCTAGGTCCGCCAGTGAATTAAATTATTAGAAATTCGTTAAATTTCAAGCAAGATACACACCTCCATCCTGTACTAAGGTTTTTAGTTCGATTTTACACGGAGATTAAGAAAAAATAAATTTCGTGAGTATGAAAAATAAGTAGGAGAAAGAAAGTGGGTAGACAGTTTTTGTTCTGAGAATGATAAGTGGGTCTCATTGTCTATTTTAAGTAATAAAGCAATTAAGAATCTTAGTATGAGACAAACGAAAAAGAAAAGTAAATTTTTTAATCCGGGAGGGATTTTTTTTTTCTTTTTTTTTTTTTTACAGAGCGAGTATATATTCGGCATAACATAGGCGGGAGGGCCGAGCTACGTGCATGTAGCCACTGGTGGAGGTAGGGTACTATGAGGGAGCAACGGCCCCTTTTAGTTTTCTAAAATGTTAAATCTCCCTGTACAATTTTGAAAATATACTCCCCGGTCCTAGTTTAAGATTCTTATTTGTTTTTTGGTATGTTCCTGTTTAAAGTTTTTAGTTGCTTTATTCCTTAATGACAAATGATGAATAATGTTTTGGATAATTTTGTCATCATAAAGTTCATATATTACAAAAAAATCCATCACTAGCCAATCTACTTTTCACCCACTTGCTTTATGAATAGACAATCCTCCACCCACTACTATTCTTGACTCAATTTTGTCTTGATTCCTTAATAAGCGTGCAAAGTCAAACTAAAAACCTTAAATCGGGGCGGAGGGGGGTAATATTCTATTATACCTATTATCTCTTTTGTTCCTTTTTCTATTAGGAAAAAATTGAATTGCATAATTTCTTTCTCCCGTTAGTGTCAAATTTATACTCCACCATATTTTTTTTTTGAACAAATTACCTGTTATTATGTTATTAAGAAAGTAGGCTCAGGGCCTATAAAGTGTTGTGGAAATCGTGGTAAATTTGTGCAGTTCTTGCTCATACAATCTATATTGCTCATACAATCTATAACTTTATAAAATGAAGAAAGTCTTGTCATTTTTAGAATGAGGCCTTATGCACATTTAAAATAGGAAAGTTGGGTAAATAAGTTCAAATATGTCATTATCTTTAATTTGACACAAGCAGTCAACTTTGCAGGTGGATTGATTTTTATATGATACTTTTTAATTTTTTTTATTTAGTGAACAAAATGAATTATGATCAATATATAATGAAAAATTACTAATTGATGCAGACGGATCGCGTTGAAGTTTTTTGGGAACAAAACAACGGCGTAACCCTTTGATGCAAGGTTTAAAAGGGCCAAAAAAACATTGTTTAGGGCCTCAAACAGGCTTCTATTTTTTTTTTTTTTATAAGTTTTTGAACTTTTTTTTTCCCCATAATTAGGGTTTATTCAGTTTTACGGTTGCAGAACATTTAAAGATTTCGTTTTAGGATTTTTGGAGCCATTTTTTTATCGTTTTATGATATTGATTTTTTTTCAATATTGCTGCACGTTCATAGATTTGATAGTCGAGTTTTTAATTGTGAGTATATTCTTTTTGTTTAAGAGGTCGGAAAGATGTTTCGTATTTTGCAGAAATGGCAGTTTTCAACTTTAGATGTTGTTACTGCAATTAACGAACATAGGGTGACATTAGTGTTGATCTTTTTTTATTGGAGAAAATGATGTTTTGTCATGGTCAACTATATGTAGCCCTATCTCGCGGTAGAGATGCAACTAAACTAAGGATATTGATATGTAATGATATATTTTCTGGCCAAACTGATGTTATCATAGACAATATTGTCTTCAAAGAATTTTTTTTCACAATTATAATGTGTCATTCTTATTCAACTCATCTAAATTTATACAAATTAAGTATAAGTAACCGCCCGTGCATCGCACGAGAGTAACACTAGTTTTTATAATGGTGAGACACAACAACCATGCATACGGATAATATGAAAGTAATCAACAAAAATAGAACATAATAATTGTTAACTCAGTTCGTCACAACAATGACTACCTCTTGGGGCACTGTCAAGCTAAGATATTTCACTAATATCAACAATATGTGTCTGTTTACAATAAAGCCTATGCTCTATATCGCAAGGAGATAACTTCTCCATGTAAACACTCCCATCACACATGAAACCCTAGACATGCTTCTACCCATCCATGGAATACCCCTAAGGGCACCCCTAAAGGGCCAACACTCCATCGGCTTCTTTGTGACTCACAGATTCTCTATGGCTATTTTTGGCACCACGTGTGTGTTCAATAATTATGACCATCACTTGGTTTATATAGGCATCACGTCCAAAACCTAAACTAAGTAGGAAACCCGAAATAATTAAATTCCTAAATCTACTTAAACAAGGAATAACCAAGGAAAATTAAATCCCAACCTAGTCAAAAAAGGAATTCCATGAATTCTTATATGACTCAAATTTAATTTCCTTTTTCTTCTAGGTGTTGTCTCCACAACCCAACAATCTCCCACCTGGAGACTAAACCAAATCACGTGACTACCATCTCCGTTAAAACTCCCACCCGAGAATGAATTGTCAAACATTGTCACCACTACATTCAAGATTCTCTAAAAGTCTCATCACTAGGATCACCAAAGCCCACACAAACGAGTTAAAGCAAAGCGTAGGTCTTCAACATAATTGTCGGAAACTTCTCTTGCCCTGAGTCTTCAGTTCTCCAAGTGATCATCCCTGCAATCATCTCCGCTCGTCTGTCCCTTGTTTCTATCCACAAACCCCTATACGACCACGTGCCTTCACAGTCTTGGTCTTTCAGTGTACCAAGGCAACCCATCTGCAACTTAGTTCTGGATAACGCCCATGTTAGCCAAGTTGTCTCTCGCTAGCGCTATCCTTCACAACCAACTTTCTACCAAGATACCGTTCCTGATGATCTTGGCCCCCGCCATCTTCGCATTCTAGGCAACATCCCATGGGAAACATGTTGTATGTGGTGTACAACATCATATGCCTCACGAGCTACCAAGTTAGCTACCACGGTAATTCTCCACATCTCACAGCCGAAGGCGACCGCAACCACACAACCTTCCTCCTAGTTGCTCAATGGCCAATCAAGTTTCACTTGCACATTTAAATGCTCTTTCACATGAAGCAACTTCTGCATACCACATACGCTTGCTGCACATATTCTGTACCCTTTCTGCATGCCCTCTGCACAAATTCTGCACGTGCACTGCATAAAATCTGCACGTTCCCTCCACGGAATCTGCACATGCGCTACACAAATTCTGCATGGGCATTGCATGAATTCTGCATGAACTATGCACATCTGCTGCACGTACCCCGTATGCCTATTGCCTGTGCCTACACATGATCTGCACACCTATGCAATCAATCATCCATTAAAGTCTGGAAAACTAGAATCTTTCTCTCTTGCAACTTTCATAATCCAAACTCGTTTCCCAAATTCGAACCAACGAATTTCTATGTTGATCAATCTCTGCCCATTATTACTGCACCCACAAATTCTCAATAACTTTATTCGTCTAGATACCTGCAAACCCTAGCAACAACCAGATTTTCCAACCATTGATCTTGGATCCAATGCCCTTCCATTATTATGTTAACTGCAACCTTGATCTGAATACCTGCAGTCCCAATTCATCCGAATTTATGAAACCTTGATCCTCCTTGGTCTAAGTAATCATAAAATCAAATTTATTTCTGCAACCCCTAATTCTGATCCATGTTTTTTCTGTCATTTCCAATCAACTCGGACAGCCCTGATCTTCCTAACCTGAAGCTCTGATACCAGTTGTTGTGGAAATCGTGGTAAATTCATGCAGTTCTTGTCCATACAATTCTAATAATGGTGAGACACAACAACCATGCATACAAATAATATGAAAATAATCAAAAAGAAAGAACACAATATTTTTTAACCCAGATCGTCACAACAATAACTACCTCTAGGGGAACTGCGAAGCCAGTATATTTCACTAATATCAACAATTTGTGTCTGTTTACAATAACGCCTACGCTCTATATCGCAAGGAGATAATTTCTCTATGTAAACACTCCCATCACACATGAAACCATATACATGCTTCTAGCCATCCATGGAATGCCCCTAAGGGCACCCCTAATGGGTAAACACTCCCTCGTCTTCTTTGTGACTCACAGATTCTCTCTGGCTATTTTTGGCACCACGTGTGTGTTCAATAAATATGCGCATCACTTGGTTTATATAGGCATCACGTCCAAAACCTAAACTAAATAGGAAAATCGGAATAATTAAATTCCATATCCAGTGAAACAAGGAATCCCAAGGAAAATTAAATCCCAACCTAGTTAAACAAGGAATTCCATGAAGTCTTATATGACTCAAATTTAATTTCCTTTTCCTTCTACGTTTTGTCTCCACAACCCAACATAAAGTAATGGTACAAATTCCTATAAAGTCGCATTATTATGGGCTAATCGAATTACATTTCTATCAATTTTACTAACATAAGTCCTATTACAATGATTCAAAAGGCACCGAATATCCGATAGGATATCTTCTAGAGTAAAAACTTTCCAGTATGGATCTTGTATGTTGTCTCTAGCTTGCGTTGAGTCTGTTAAGTTGAGTATGTCATGATAATCGTGATGAACTGTCCATTCAAGCCCTTTCCAGATTGCTAAACTTTCTGCCTGAATACTTGAGTTCGCCTTACAAGAGATGCTTCATGTGGCTATACTGCTTGAATCTGGGTCCCATAGTTCCCAACCAAGTCCAACCCATCTCACATTTTGTTTCCATGAATCATCTGTGATTAAGATTTTGAAGTTACTTTGAGTGCATTTGTTGAGGTATTTCTTAAGAGTCTTTCCATTCCACGAATCAAGACTCTGAAACAATTCGGTAGTTGGGGTAGGGTGGGTAGGTTTTGGTTTGGAGGCTATTTTTGTTGACATGTTTGTTTTAGTTTCTGGAGTTTTAGGAGGGCAAGCGGAATAATGTCATTTATGGAGGGGTAAGCATTGTTTAACACAATGTTATTCCGATTTATCCAAATTTCCCAAAAAATAAGCAAGGTCAAGCAATGTCTAAGGTGGGGATAGGTTTGGAGATCCAAGAGTTGAACCAATCTTGTAGGTTTTGAGGGTGGAGAGTGGATGGTTGATATGGGTGAGCTAAAGGGGCTTGATTCCAGGTTAACTTTTCTAGTCAATAAGAAAAGAGTAGGTGGAATTCTGATTCTTCTGAGCTACCACATCTGTTACAGTAGGTTAAATTTGTGCATTTTCTGTTGTAAAGAGCTTTTTGGGTAGGAAACGCATGAGAGAGGGCTCGCCATATAAAGTATTTGATCTTTGGTTCAAGGGGAAGCTTCCATAGAATTTTCCAGCTTTTCGAGGAGTTCAATTCCGTTCTCTCTTTAATTAAAGCATCCATGTCTTTGTGGAGTGAAATAGCTGTGAAGTAACCAGTTTTGTATAGAGTCCATTCGTGGTTAGTTTCCAAACTTGTCTGTTTTTTCCTCCTTCTCTAGGGATATGAATTGAGAGAATAGAATCAATCATACGCTGGGGGAAGAGTGTTTTTAAAAGATCCTCTCACCATAACTTGGTTAAAGGATTAAAGAGATCCGAAACTAGGAGATTTGGAAGACTATTGGAAATCAAGGATTGGTTAGGGAAATTATAGTGGTTGGGAATCCAGGGGCTTGAAAGGGCTCTAACTTTTACTCCGCTCTTTACTAACCAGACTAAATTGGAGTTAAGTAATTCTTTTCGCCAAGAAATTCTTCGCCAACCCCATGAAGCCTTAGTGTTCAGTTTGGAGTCTAAGAAATCGATACGGGGGAAATATTTTGCTTTGAGGGTAGAGCTAAGGAGAGATGAAGGTTGGGTAAAAAAAATTCCAAGCTGTTTTGGCTAGGCAAGCTTTATTGAATGCTCCCATATGTCGCACTCCTTCTGAATTTTTTGGGAGGCAAACTTATTCCATGCTACCCAATGAATCCCCGATTATTTATCAAGTCTGAGCCAGAGAAATCTGTTGAAGATTTGGTGGAGTTCTTTGATTTGGTAAATTGGGAATTTGAAGCAAAACATGGCAAACCCCGGAATGGTGGCTATGACGTGTTTGATAAGAATGTCTCGTCCCGCTAAAGAGGGGAATTTACCTTGCCAACCTTGGAGTTTAGAACGGACTTTGAGGATTATCTCTTGAAAGATTTGATTTTTTATCCATAGAACATTTTCTTGAGACCTAGGTATTTTCGTCAATTTCTGTGTTTTGAATTGAGAGGATTGATAGGGCTTGTTGGCGTAGATCTTTTGAGGAAGAAGGGGAGAAATAAATGTCACTTTTCTGGAAGTTCATTTTTTCACCAGGTTTGGCACTAAATGAGTCAAGTGTCCATTTAAAGAAAAACAGGCATTTGGATTGAGTTCAAATGGGATAAGACAATCATCAGCAAAAAGAAGATGGTTGATAGGTGTGGCTGATCTGCCCAGTTTGATTCCCTGAATGATTTTTTCTTCATTTAGGTGATGGAGAGTTGCTAAAAGGGCTTCCGCACACAGGATGGAAAGGTATGGTGAAAGAGGGTCACCTTGTTGAATTCCTCTAGTAGGGGTGAAGGGGGGAGTTGAGGAGCCATTTAGGATGATGGAGTATGAAACAGATGAGATACATGACTGAGTTAAGTTGATCCATCTAGAGGGGAATCCTAATTTCAGAAGGACCTCAAGTAAAAATCTCAGTCTAGTCTGTCATAGGCTTTGCTGATATCTAGTTTGGCTAAGCAAAGAGGATTGTTAGTGTTTTTCCCTTTTCTGACTTGTTCAGAGATTTCACGAGCAAGAATTATATTATCAAAGATGAGGCGACCTGTGATGAAGGCATTTTGGTTAGGGGAAACAATGGTTGCAATTATTGGTTTGAGTCGATTCACTAGGACTTTAGATAGAATCTTATATAGAGTGTTACAAAGAGTTATAGGTCGAAAGTGTGTTGGAGAGGTGGGATTTTTGGTTTTTGGGATGAGGGCAATAAGGATTTTTAACATAGAAGTTTGGGAGTTGAGGATGTTAAGGAGAGCAATAGTTACCTTAGATTTGACTGTTGTCCAGTTTTGTTGGTAGAATTCCGCTGTATAACCGTCTGGCCCAGTGGATTTGAGAGTACCAAGTTGGAAGACTGTAGTTTCCACTTCCTCAGGTGTAAAATTATGATCAAGAGTCTGAAATTGTGTGTCTGTAAGATGGTGTTTAATGTGGGAAATTGTATCTATATCCGGTTGCAAAGAAGAGTTGTTCTCGGTGTGAGTGACCCTTGGTAATCACCTACTTATCCACGTTACTCCCTCCATCCCATTTATATTGGCTATGTTTGATTTTTTCGGTCAACACATGTCAACTTTGACCAAACTTTAAATCAATCTAATCATCTTAGTGAAATTTTAGAAAATGTTAATGATAAATTACTAAAATATTTATTAATATCAATTTTTAAAATTTAATTATTAGATTTACATTTATATTTGGTCAAAGCTCATTTGTTTTGACAAAAAATTCAAACGTGACCAATATAATTGGGACATAAGGAGTATTTAATTTTTAGAGTTTTAGTTTAAGAAACAGATCTTGTGCTCCATTTCTTCAAGGTGAAAAAAATCACTAAACTATATTTTTCTCCTCCCCCCTTCAATTTGTAGTGTCTGCACATTCAAAACATGCGATTTTTATCAACCTTTATAATTTTTTACCTTCGCCAAGTTTTTTCTCCAAAGAAAGTTTTTTTTTTTTTCTGAAAGAAGCTTCGCCAAGTTACTATGTTAGGCACATATTTGAGGTTGCGTAATTGTAGGGGCACAAAAGAAGTTTATAAAATGATGGATACAAAATAAGGTGACGATATTTTATTGGTTGCATCGATTGTGGACCCGCCACAGTCTAATTAAAAGCACCTGAAGAGCCCATGCCAGTCGGACCGGGCTCAGAAGATAAACCGGATACGAGCCAACCGGAGTCATTCAAGAACCGGTTCAAGACAAGCAAATACAGTCAACCTCATCTCTTCTGTGGCGATGTCGAGGTCAAGCAGCAGTTACGAGCCGAGATGGACTCTTGGACTAGTTCTCAGCCTCCCGAGGCAGCCACCTCGGCGAGATCGGAACCACCTTGGCGAGTTCACAATAAAGGCAACATTAATGACCTGCAGAGATCCATCATGTCGCATTAAATTCCCGATGGTATTCCTTGACTACCAACCCCGCATGGCGCCGAACCTATCACGTCAAGACATCCTCTGGTCAGAGCCTGTCCTGTCCGAACTACCGACCTATCATAAGGCGACACGTGGCCTGGTTGGTAAAGTCTATGCCTAGACCCAAATTCGGACCGCTGGACAAAGGGGATGATATATAAGTCTTTATCTACCTCTCTCTCTCAGGTATGAACAACATACCCTACACACACTCAAAACACGCAGAGAACCCTAATCTTCTCTCCCAAAGCATTCAAAGCCTTGTTCTTAGTCCTTCAAGATAATCTTACTCTTACGCCCGAGGGTCTAAGCTGGGATCAAACCCGGCCTTGACCTTAACGGTTTTGTTCTCTTTGTTGTGTTACAAGTGAACTGTTGATTAAAGCCAGCTATTCATTCATTATATTGACCCCGATTTCCATGGCGTCATCAGCACCAATAAAATCTTGACACATCATTTTGTGAGCCAAGTTTTGTGAGATTTTTTGTGACTTTATATTTACCCTTTAAAGGTTACGAGGTTTGAGGGGAACAAACATTGGCCAACTCTTGTCAACGGTTAGGTCACCATCAGAGGCGGACCTAGAGTATTTTGTGGGGGATGCACAAATTGTGAGGGGGTGCACAAATGTGCACTATAAAACTTTATACGAAAAAATAAATGCATTACATGAGACTAGATCCAACAACCTCTTGCTCAAATTCCCAACAACTTAACCACTATACTACACACATTCTTTGGTTAGAGGGGATCACCAGCACACCTTTATGCAACCTTGGGTCCGCCCCTAGTCACCCTTCTTGCTCCTGTCCACACTAAACTCCAAGCGTGGAAGTCATAGGTGAAAGGTCCATTCCATCGAAATGTTTAGTAACTTTGACCAGCTTCTCCACATGCTTTTACCAGAAGAAAATTAAAAACACAACTTATATCTAGTTACCGCGGTTTCACATTGGCTTGGATTATTAGTCAAAACTTTTGTTTTTGGTCGATAGCATTTGGAAAAGGAAGGAAATAGTCACAGACTCGATGACTTGACTTAAATGAAAAGAATGTATCAATCACTCCTCCAGTACTCCTTGCCATAAACTATTGCATTTTTTATTTATTTGATAAATAAGTATATCAAATAACAACTAGTGTTACTTCTATGCAATCCAATGCACGAATCATTAATATGAATTAGTGTTACTAAAGTGCGATGCACGGGATGCCACTTATACTCAATTTGAATAAATTTAAATGAGTTAAATAAGAATGACACATTATAATTGTGAAAAATTTATTTAAAGACAATATTGTCAGTGATAACATATGTTTGGCTAGGAAATGTATCATTACATATCAATATCTTAAGGTTAGTTGCATCCCTAACGCGAGATAGGGCAACATATAGTTGACCATGACAAAACACCATTTTCTTCAATAAAATCAACACTAGTGTCACCTACTCCCTCTGTCCCATACTAATGGGCACTTTTGGTCAAACCAACTTGAACTTTGATTAACATTTTATGCCAACTTATTAATCTCTATACAAAAATTAAAAAAGTTACTAAATTAGTAATAGAAACATTATCAATAACTATTTTTAAATTTTTATGGAGATAAATTTATTTAGCATAATAAAATGTTAGTCAAAGCTCAAGTAGGTTTGACCAAAAGTGCCCATTGGTATGGGACGGAGAAAGTATATTGTAGTAACAACATCTAAAGTTAAAAATTGCAATGTTCACAAAATACGAAACATCTTGCCGACCTCTTAAACAGTCAGAACATACTCTCTAACAGTAAAAATATTTCTAAAACTATGAATGGTTTTTTTTTTTTTTAGAAAATTAACATAATTAAAAACCCTACCATCTAATCTATGAACGTACACCATCTAATCTATGAACGTACAATAATATTAAAATAAATAATCAATATCATAAAACGACAAAAATTGCCTCCAACAATCCTAGAACAAAGTACTTAAACCTTCTATTTGATATGCGGTTTGTTCCGTGGTTTATCCGGAGTCAAAAGTTACGACCGTATCTGCGCACGCACTCATGAGAAGTTCAAGCCACTACAATCATTTTTCATCTACCGGGTAACAAATTTCTTAACTTTCTCTCTCTAAAATCAGCTGGGTTTTCTTGCTCTGGTTATTATTGCTTGGATTTGGGTTTGTTATTGTTGAAACTATGGAAGGTAGAAGGAGTATCACTAAGGGAAAATCCATACAAGGAGGTCCTAGTAATCCCCCGCCCCCTAAAAAAAATCGTCATGGAAAAGCATCTAGTTCCGGTTTGAATGTTCAACTAGACAATCTGGGAATCATTTTTGAAAAAAAGTCTGAGGAAAATAAGTTTGCTTGGCTAGCTTTGAAAAATATTAAGCCCATGCAGTTTCCGGATTATGGAGCAATGATAGCCTTAGGAATTCAGGGAAATATTTGGGGTCTGCACCAAGGGCTAAACGCAGAAAATTTCACCCGTCTTAGGGCATTCACTTATAAGAGGTTAACCCTAGAGTTCCTAAGCACGGCATGTAAACGTAGAAAGAGGGTGCTTGATAGTGAAACCGGGGAAGAATTTGAGGATATAGAACTACATTTTCGTCTCCTAAACAGAGCCTATTCCCTAGACCTCGAGGAGATCAATAGTATCCTGCAATGGCCCAACCCGAGAAACTTCAAAAATGAATTTCCTCTCCATTTTAATTCAGATTTATTTTGGGAGCAAATAACAGGGGAACCGCGTTTCATTACTAAAAGGGCCAAAGCATCCCAAATAATCCATCCCGTCCTCCGCTACATTCATCGAATGTATGCTTGCACCATTTTTGCGAAGGAAGAGAAGGGAGCCATAAATAAGACATAATTATTTTTACTTTGGGCTTTTGTAACAGGTTACGATGGAATTAACTTGGGGAGATGGTTAATTGATAGACTAGAGGAGCAACTCTCCCAAAACACGGGAGACATTCGTATTGGAGGGATTATTACTCTTTTTGCAATCTACCATAGGATTAATATACCCGAGGATGGTCCCGAGGTGTAAAATGGCACTAACATCTTCCGCCAAAGTAAAGTTCTCAAATTCTTCTAAAGATTTCTTCTTAAAAATCATTTCCTTTAAAGGTTTTGCATAAGAAGGTATTTCTTTTATATCATCGGAATAAGGAACTCTAACATTTAAAGACTTCAAAATTTTCAAAAATTCGGCATGTTGATCATTAACCCCTTTCTTGATTAATCTTTGAGGATAGGGTATCGGAGGTTCAAAATATCTATTGTACTTAATCTCGTTTTTAATTTCTTTAGTCTCAACCTCTAATGGGGTTGGACTATTGTTCTCCTCTTCTTTGCTAATCGAGATTATTACATTAGCGTGCTCATTAGGCCTTTGGGGTTGACCGGGAAGATTCCCTTGTGGTCTATGTGATGCGCTGGCCTGTAGAGCTTGTTGGTTCTCAAGCATCTTATTATGTGCGGCTAATTTATCAAACTTAGCATTTACTTTCTTGATACAATCCCTAAACTCATTATTGATCTTTTCTTGGTTATTATTATTTTCAACAACATAGTCCATTAAAAGATCTAATTTAGATTTAGGGGGAGGGAAAGAATTATTGAAACTCTTTGGTGCGAATCCCGATGGTTGATTAGAAGGTTGAGGGTTTAAAACGTTATTGCTTCTATAGGAAAAATTGGGGTGATTTTTCCACTCAGGATTGTATGTGTTTGAATACATACCCCCTCTTTGACCATTAGAAGCAATGAAATTGGCTTGCTCACTAGAAGTAGTGGCAAGTAGTTCACAACCTTCGCTACTATGTGAGTTTGACCCACATAGTTCACAAATAACGTTAATATTAGCAACGGGATTCACATTTAGATTTTCAATTTTTTTTAGAAGCATATCGACTTTAGATGAGAGAAGAGTAACAACATCTACGTTATACTTGTTGTTCAAATATATGCTTAGGACATAGAATTGCTTAATCCCAATCATAGCTATCACTTAGAATCCCCCAATTTTATTAGAACCCTTATAAGGTACTCTTAGGATTCTTGGTGACCAGCACAGCACAGGTGTATTCCAATTCTTCAAACAAGGCAAACCAGCAAGAGGAAGCAAATCAGCAGACCAGTAAACTAGTTGCCGATCAACTTCATTCTCAACTTGCCGATAAAGAAAGACAGTCTGTACTATCAGTCAGGTTACATCGTTTCACCTTTAAGTCAACCTTGCTGATTGTCCCTGTCCTTTCTTACTGTTTTATCTAAAAGTAGTTTACCTGCTCTGTAATGATTGCTGCGCCGTCTGACACATAGCTACTTTTAGCTATACTCTGTCTCTACTTGCTTTTTGCAGGTAACCGGTTGAGACAAAGGGGTCTTTACCCATCAGACTTTTGCGAGCATGCGTGTACCACATATTTTCGCCATTAATGCTAAAGATACCACATTTAATGCTCCTCAACTACCCAGCTGGATATTCAAAATAGCAAGCCTTCTTCTACAAGACTCAAGACATTTACTCCTCTTATAAATAGTGGACTTGGAGCATTGAAGAAGGTTGGTGAAAATAGAGCATTGAAGAGAGTTGAATGTTTTTGAGTATTCATTAAAGACTCAAACATTCTGTGTCCATATAATCATTAGATCATTTAATAGGACATACACTTGTGCACTAACTCAAACAACATTGTTAGTATTCCCGAACTAGATTATATAAGGAATACGTTGTTTAAGTTATTCACACACCCACCTGAGTGTGATAAGTTCTCTTGAACTTGCCGCTCAAATACACTTGGTCAGAATTGTTTTACGATCCATTAGAAATTTCTAGAACTTAGTCTTTGTATACCGGCAAAGCTGTGCTTGTAATAGACTAGAAAAATCTAATAGTACTCTTAACCCAAATCCAAGTTCTGACCAAACTTGGTAGAGGACGTAGCAGTATTTACACTGTGAACCTCTCCAAATCCTTGTGTCTCTGTTGCTTGCCTTATCATTGCCGGTTGGAATTCTATCACCGGCAGATTGCATATGCTTATAGTGATTCATTGTAATTTCCATTGACCAATCTCTTGAAACTGCATTGAACTTTTAGAAACAACTTTGTGTTTAAACTAAGCTCTGAAAATCTTTTATACACTGATTTTGTGTGAGTTAAAACTAAGTCATATTTTACCCGCTGCGCTTACTGATAATAGTTTACAAACTGATAAGTGACTTTGCATTTATAAGTGGTTCTTTGTAAAAGTTTTAAAAAGGCTATTCACCCCCCCTCTAGCCTATTTTCCTACCAATTGGGCCTAACAATTGGTATCAGAGCTTGGAATTTTGAAAGAAATTTCCAAGCTTTGCAGCTTGTATTGCCGATACCATGGCAGGAGAAATCATGCAGTCATTTAACATCACCACCATACCGTTGTTAAATGTCAACGAGTTTGGTGTCTGGAAATCTCGTATGATAAAGTATATGAACTCAATCGATGATCGGTTGATGAAGGTCATAGAAGGTGGTCCAATCATTCCTTTAAAAGTCTCAACCACCTACAGACCTATTCCCTCCACTCCGCTGACACAACTTGCTGATCGTGACACTGATCAAGAAACCCATGTTCAGATTGAAGAAACCTTGGTCGAGAAACCAAGAGAGGAATGGACTGAGGACGACAAACTTTCAGCTGCTCTAGATGGAAAAGCTTGCCACATTATTTCTTGTGGTTTGGACGACAAGCAATATAAACTCATTGACTTGTGCTCCACGGCTCAAGAATGCTGGAACAAGCTCCTTGCATATTTTGAAGTTGATGAGCAGGTAAAGGACAACAGACTCTACGATTGTATCGCTGAGTTTGAATCCTTCAAGAAACAAGATGGTGAATCACTAAGGAGTGCCTACGACAGATTCTGCGAGGTAAGTAATTTATGTACTTCATTAGGAAAGATTTATACTATGAAAGACCTGAATATTCGTTTTCTAAGTTCTTTGGGAAACGAGTATCATACCAAGGTCACCGCTGTTAGAGAAGTGAGAGACTTGAACAAGACTTCTATTCAGAATCTTGTATCTAGTCTATTTCTGTATGAGAGAGAACTGCAAAAACTTAACGTTCTCGATAAAAATTTCAAAAACTTGTCTCTATCAGCTCAGTCACAGATATCCTTCCCTTCAAACAAATTCCCTCCTATATATCCCCATCCTATACCCTGCAGCTCCAAAACCCCTGCAACTACCTCAGAACAGCCTATGGAAGAAGACGAATTTGCCGCCTTCGCTAGGAACTACAAAAGGTTTAAGGACTTCAAAAGGATGCAGAAAGGAAACTACCAGCAACCAAAATCATTCACACCAACTTTTCAAAAACCAGCAAGTTACAACAAACCATCAACAAGTGCTACCGACGGAAAGAACAACAAAGGTGATCTTGTTTGCTTCAACTGCAGAAAACCTGGTCACTTTGCTTCTAAATGTCCTCAACCAAAATATGAGTATGTGAGGAAGTCATTCAACAAGAGACATCCCAAGTCTCGAAGTTTTGTTGCCGATGAAAGCACAGAAAAGGCCTTGCCGGTTTGGTGTGAAACTGACTCAGATGAAGATGCCGATGAAGATGAAGATGCCGATGTAAGCTTTGTCTCCCTAGACTTGGAAGATGCCGATACATCCACATTGCCGACTCCAGTCTACCGAGATCCATCCCCTCCAAGATCTCCAGTCAGAGAAGAAGCTAGTGGAAGACCTCAACCACACTTCAAAGAGATTAGTGTCAAAGCTGAGAACCCAAATGGATACAGAGTTCACCAAGTGGGAACCTCTCTCTATGGTCAGTGTAACTCTATTCAATTCACTAGCATCACACCTAAACCATTACCGATGACCAGAAAATTCTCATTCACCGAGCATCCCAGCATTGCCAAAAGCTTATCTAAACCCATCTCTTCTCTACCTGAATTCTCTCCCAAACCTATTCCCTCTGCCCCCAAAATTTTAGCTGATCCCTTTCCTGAAATATCCAAAGCTGAAATGGTAGAGACAATGGATGAACTTTTTATTGATCATGAGAAGCTGAGTAGCGTTCATAAAGTGATGGCTGCTGATTTCAATAGAATTTCTGCAGAGAATGACTTGCTTGTGTCTAAACTTAAGGTTATCAAAGGACATGAGCTTGAGTCTGTTCTTCTAAAGAAAGAAAACCTGGATCTCAAAAGCCAAGTAGCATTATTGATAGCTCAGATCGAAGATCTTGTGAAAAGAAACAATCATCTCTCAAGGATTGTTGATTCTTACACAAAATCTAGAGTTGCTGTTGAAACAATCCTACAGACCCAAATGTCATATAAGGACCAATCTGGGTTAGGATTTGATTCCAGCAGCAGTAGCTCTACTGAAACTTGTGTGACCGAGAAAAAGGATGAGAAAGTTGAATGTAGTCCTGTTAACTCAGTGCATAAGGATGCTAAGCCAATATACAGTGCTGTGGCAATGAAGTATCCTAAGAACCAGAACAAAAGGAATGACAAGCACAAACAAAAATATGTTAAGGTTGCTGATACTGAGTCTGCCGATAACGGTATTCTTGGTGAATACATCAGCAGAGCTAGTACTGCCGGTCTAACCACATCTGCTGCCGATGGACAAGTACCTAATAAGGTAACTGCCAAAGGTAAACAGAATGGAAAGAAAGGCAATACTAAAACCTTTAAACCTACTAAGTTTGTGCCTGCTCAATTCCCTAGTTCTGCCGATGCATTGACTAAACAGAATGACGTTCTACCGACTCCACAGCCTATCAATCAAGTGAGATGTTGAAATTGTTCTGATTATGGTCACAAGGCTCATGAATGCCTCTTGAAGCACCTATCTGGACCCACTGAGGTTACATCCTCTAGTGGTGGCCAGATGTGGTTGCCAAAGAGGAACTAACCCTCGGACCTAAGAATAAGGGGGACCATAAGCATACCGTTTTATTTCAGGAATGCTTCATGGCCTCAACTGGTGCAAGCAAGGATTTGTGGATTCTAGATAGTGGGTGATCAAGACACATGACAGGATTTGCAGATCTACTTGCCGATATCTCAGAAGCATCAGGTCCTCCAGTGGTTTTCGGTGATAATGCCAAAGGAAAAATCATCGGTATAGGTACCATCAAGAGAGGTGCAGTTACTGTACAGAACGTCTCTCTTGTGGATGGTCTGAAACACAACCTTCTATCTATATCACAATTCTGTGATAAAGGAATGCAATGTGTATTTACTACTTCCAGTTACTATGTGAAAGACATTACTTCCAATGAAACTCTTCTCACTGCCAAAAGAAAAGATAACATTTATGCAGTAGACTTAAGTGCTATTACTGGTGTTGCTAATGTTTGTTTTGTAGCTAAGAACATCAGTGAGAACTCATGGCTATGGCACAAGAGACTCAGTCACTTGAACTTCAAATATCTATCAAAGCTTGCCGGTTCAAATCTGGTTACCGGTCTGCCTCAAGTGTCTGCTGATCAAGCAAAGAAATGCAAGGCCTGCCAGCTTGGAAAACAACATAAATCATCCTTCCGAAGTAAGCCCTGCATGTCAACATCTAAGTGCCTCCAAATGCTACATATGGATCTATTTGGCCCCACAACTACAACAAGTATTGGGGGAAGTAGATATACCTTGGTTGTAGTAGATGATTTCTCTAGATATACTTGGGTGGAAACCTTCAGTCACAAAGATGACACATATGCCGTTGCTACCAAGTTATTCAGACAACTACAGACCCAGAAGGAGAGCGATATCATCAGCATGAGATCAGACAACGGCACTGAATTCAAGAACAATGGTATTGCTCAGTACTGTGATGATCATGGCATAGACCACAACTTCTCAGCTGCCGGTACACCTCAACAAAATGGTGTCGTTGATAGAAAGAACAGAACTCTCATTGAAGCTGGTAATACCATGATTGCTGAAGCCAGGCTGCCGAAATATTTTTGGGCTGAAGCCATCAATACCGCCTGCTTCACTCAGAACAGATCTCTCATCAATAAATTCCATAACAAGACTCCTTATGAACTCTGGAGAGGCAGAACTCCCAACATTGGATTCTTCAAAATATTCGGCTGCAAATGTTACGTGCTTTACAACGGTAAAGAGCACAGAGGTAAATTTGATGAGAAAGCTGATGAAGGAATCTTTGTTGGATACGCTAAACACATTAATGCCTTTCGAGTTTTTAATAAGAAACTTTTAAAAATTGTTGAATCTGTTCATGTAACCTTTGATGAATTTGATTTGTTAGAGTCTGACAAGGCTCCAAATAGTACTAATGCTTCTAGTGCTCATGAGACAGGCGAATCCAGTAATTCTAACCCTACAGGTCAAGTACCAGCTGCTGATCCAGTCATTTCAGTGGAAGAACCAGCAGATACTCACTATTTCCCATCATCGGCAGAACATGATCTTACCGATAACTTTCATAATCCATTTGCCGATGCAAATTCTGCTGATCATCCTGAAGACAGATCTAGCCCTCAACCAATTTCTGTTATAAGACCCTTCCCAACAAGCTCTCAATCTAATCCACCTCACACACAGAACTCTAATTCTCCTTCTCCATCTGATGATCTTGATCCTCCTCTAGAATCACTCCAACAAGATACAGTCAGACAAGATGTGCCGAGAGAAGTTAGAACAGTTCGTGATCATCCATTAGAAAATGTGATTGGTGATGTCTTTGGACCAAGATTGACAAGAAACCTTAGTAGAGCATTCGCCGAGAGTCTCTTCTCATCTGCTATGGTTTCCAATATAGAACCAAAGAAGACTGAAGAAGCTCTTGCTGATCCTGGCTGGGTGGAAGCTATGCAGGAGGAGCTAAATCAGTTTGAAAGATGCAATGTGTGGGAACTAATGCCAAGACCATTATCTCAACAAGTGATCGGTACAAAATGGGTCTACAGGAATAAATTGAATGAAGCTGGGAATATTATTAGAAACAAAGCAAGGTTAGTTGCTAAAGGCTACCGACAAGAAGAAGGAATTGACTACGATGAGACATTCGCTCCTGTTGCAAGATTGGAAGCTATAAGACTTTTCCTAGCCTATGCTGCCTTCAAAGAATTCAAGTTATATCAAATGGACGTGAAAAGTGCCTTCCTAAATGGAGAACTCCAAGAACTTGTGTATGTTGAACAACCACCAGGTTTTAAAGACTACAAGAAGCCTAATCATGTCTACCGATTGAAGAAAGCTCTCTACGGCCTAAAGCAAGCTCCAAGGGCATGGTATGAAACCCTTTCTAAGTTCTTACTTAGTGATGGCTTAGGTTTCACTCTAGGTAAAATCGATACTACTTTATTTGTTGCCAAGCACAAGGGTCATTCATTGTTTGTTCAAATATATGTCGATGATATTATTTTTGGTTCTACTAATGAATCACTTTGCAAGAGATTTGAGAAGCTAATGCAGAGCAAGTTCGAGATGAGCATGATGGGTGGACTAACATATTTCCTTGGACTTCAAGTCAAGCAATCCAATGAGGGAATATTCATCAGTCAAGCCAAGTATGCAAAAGAATTAATCAAGAAGTTTGGCTTTGACAATGCTCACTCTCAAAGCATACCTATGGGCACTAACATTCACTTAGATAAGGACGAGTCTGGTAAGAAAGTAGATATGACACTCTACCGAGGTATGATCGGTTCACTCCTCTATCTTACTGCCAGTAGACCAGATATTATGTTTGCTGTTTGTGTTTGTGCCAGGTTTCAAGCTGACCCTAGGGAATCCCATCTGCAAGCTGTTAAACGTATCATTAAATATCTATGTGGCACTGCTAACCTTGGATTATGGTATGCTAGAGATTCATCTTTTAATCTAATAGGTTATTCAGATGCAGACTTTGCAGCTTGTAGGGTAACCAGAAAAAGTACTAGTGGAACTTGCCAATTTCTTGGTGATAGATTGGTGTCTTGGTCCTGCAAGAAGCAAGCATCAATTTCCACTTCTACTACTGAAGCTGAGTACATAGCTGCCGGCAGTTGCTGTTCACAGATCCTTTGGATGAAGCAGCAGCTTGTTGACTATGAAATTCCATCTCAAGTTTGTCCCATCTATTGTGACAATCAATCTGCTATCTCAGTTTCCAACAATCCAGTCATGCATTCCAAAACCAAGCACATAGACATCAAGTATCACTTCCTGAAGGAACATGTTGAAAAGGGAAACGTGGTGCTGCTCAAAGTTCATACCGACTACCAAAGAGCAGACATACTGAAAAAACCCTTAGATCAGAAAAGATTTCAATTCCTCAGAGGTGAACTAGGTATGATTGATTATTATGGTTAAAATGTGCTGACTTTGCTATTTGTGCTAGTCTTGCCGATCTCATCAGCAAGTGTGAAAATTATGCCGACCAAATTATATTGCCGCACAAAATATTGCTGACAACATCATGCCGGTAAATATCTTGCTGATCAACAACTTGCCGAACCATGTCTTGCCGATTTGTCAAAATTCAAAATTCAAAATTCATCGGTAGATCTCAATTCAAAAGGATAAAGATTCTCTGACACATGACGTAAGCTTAGTCAAATCAAAGGTACAATCGGTCACACCTCCTCTCTGACACGTGTGTGCTCCGCCTTACCCAAATCGTGTCAAAGATTTATCCCAACTCTCTGTGATAAATCAAAAGGTAACCTAAACTTTATTGTTGCCGTTTCTACCCTTTCTCTCTCCTAAATTTAACCGTCTAATTAAACTGCCCGGTTCGTGCATTTAATGCATTGTGTGCGCACGTTCTCCGAGGTATTTGCTACAGTTAAACTCATCATTATTTCTCTTTCTCCCATGCAAACCCTTTCTATTCTCTCTATTCTCTCTTTCTCTCTTCCATAACATATATAAGCCTCACTTAAAACCCTATTGGTCTTTTCGCTCTTCACTCTCTCTTATCTCTACTGCTTGTGTTGGGTTGATCATCTTATTTCATTCTCTCTTACGTTCTTCAACCAGATTCTCACTATTTTCTGGTAACTACTTGATGATTTCACACTTGCATTTCAATCTATTTTGAACTAATTTATTCTAACTTGTGATATCTTTTGAGTGATTTTGCAGAAAATGTCTAGCAACGAAAAGGATATCTATGGAGGCTATGTTGACTCCACCTTCTTCGACGACACCCTTGACGGTGAATTCTTGAGGAATCTTCTAATTGGTTCTCTTCTAGACTCCTTCATCTCTCCAACCGGTATTGATTTTATATTTTTGGGTCAAGTTCAAGAGTTCTTCTCAAATGCCTCCGTCATCACTGATCGCAATGACTCCTCTGTATTCGTCTCCATCGCCTCAACCGTCGCCGGCGTGCCTATCTCCGTTACTCCCTCTTCTATTCATGAAGTATTACCTCTGCTTGGGAATGAGGGTGCTGACTCCATTTCTGATGAACAGACTTTGGACAAGGCATGGACCCTTATGAGGGGAACCGGTCCTAGACTCAGTGGAGACAACCATCTTAAAGCTCACTACAGAAGAAGATTCTTTGCCCTTGCAGAGATTGTGGATAGATGTTTGGTTTGCAGATCTGGCTCTCACAGCCATGTTACTGATGTCCAGTTTGAAGCAATGGCAGCCATTGTGTTGCAAGAAGAATTCAACTGGTGTGCCTACCTGTTTAGGGTCATCGCCATTGCTGCCGTTAATTATAAGGAGGATAGAAAGAAGAACAAAGCTCATCCCGGTAAAGGATGCCACTACATGCTGATTAGCACTATCTTGAGGCACAACTCAGCAATTGTTAGAGCTTCACCGGCACCCCCTAGTCTTGACTTTGATAAACTCAAATCATTTAAGCTTGCCGATTGGAATAGGATTTCCAAGAAGGCTCCTACCAGCACAATTGTTGTTCCTGCTGCTGGTACCCCTAAAAAGAAGAAGGCAAAGAAAGTTGTCAAGGTTGCTGATGTATCCCCTGTCGATGTTTCTACTCCTGCTCCAGTTGCCGACAGGATTCTTGCCGATTCCACTCCAGCAGCTCCAAAGAAGAGAAGGCTAGTCAAAGCTGCTGATAAACCTCAAGTCAAGAAGTCAAAGGTTGTATCTTCTGATGATCTCCCTGCTGCTCCAAAGCCAAAGCCTTCAGTTGCTCAAGTTCCTTCCTCTCAAATTCCTTCTACTGATCCAAGAGCTAAGCAGATCAGGTTTGCACCATCTCTCCTTGCCAGTGCAACACTTACTGCTCCCTCTGTGGTTATCAAGTCTGAAACCGATGCTGCCGATGAAATGGCTGAGAGAAGAAGATTGATTGGTTCTGACTTAAGGGTGAGAGTCCCTCTTCAAAAGGGAATTCTAGATCTTCCATACTTGCCTGAGCTCCATGCTGCTGCTGATGTAGCCTCTGGACCCTCCGTCAGAAAATGTAAGCCAATCAGAAACCCAACATTTCATATATTCTTCAGAAACCATTGGTCCTTCACCAATAAGGTCTTATCAAAGAATTGGGTATTCCCCATTGATCATCTCCATCCGTTTGTTCGCCGGTTACTTCAATTTCATGAGGAAAGGAAGGAGACAGTTCCCCCTGGCAATCGTGCTGATTATGTTGATTTAACAAGTCTGAACAGGGTCACCGATATGTTCAAAGAAAAGTTTGTGCCTGTTCAGAAATTTCAAAGGTTGTCTGAAAGTGAGTTGAGATTAAACTTTGGAAGGTATTTTGATTTGCTACCCCTTCCTTGGAATCAAGTCTATCTATTTCAAGATAGGATCAGACAGGATCTGATGGTGCAAGACGTTTGGGTTGCCTATGCCTCAGTCTTCAACCAGCTGATGAACTTTGATGAACAAGATCCTTATCAGTTGGGAAGACCAGAAGATGAGGATGATTTGCTGAACTTCAACGATAATGAAGGGCTGGAGAAGAGTGCTCAAGCTACTCAATTTGTGAAGAATGTGCAGAGGATTACACTGAATCTGCTGAACGATTCAGAGGCTTTTATTAAGGCTAGAGCTGCTCCTACACCAGCATCTACATCTATTCCTGAACAAGTTCCCTCACCAGCAATCTCACTTATTCCAACTCCAGTCAGTTCTGTTGATACTGCTGATTTTGTTTGCTCTCACAAAGCTGCCGGTGAAACAATCACTTCTTCTGATTCTATCGGTGAGTATGATAAGATGCCGATAAGTATTGTCTTCAAAAAGCCCTCTACTGATCAAGCTCATGCAGTTGCTGCTCCCACTTCTATATCTTCTACTGAAGCATTTGCTGACTCAGTTTTAGCCAGTGATGGCTCTGAGCGTGGCTCTGCTGATAAGTCTGTTGAACAGACTGTTGAGAAAACTTCAGAAACTCAACCTGCTGATGAAACCAGCACTGCTGATGAATCCTTTGTGAATCAAGTTGAGGAAACTATGGACACTCAACCTCTGATTGTTACAGAAGACCAACTTGCATCAATTGAGGAAACTAAAGAAACTCAATCTGCTGATGAAGATGGTGGTTTGCTGATATCAGGAGGAGAGTGTGCTGATGAAGAGGTTATTGCTGATGTGTATGTTGATGAGCCAACTACTGACACTCATCCATCTGAGCCAACTGCCGACACTCAGATTATTAAAGTCCCTATCTCTTCTACTGATGTGATTCTGGTAGCTCCTACTGGTGTTAGAGAGATTGTTGAGTTGGGAGGAGGTGCTGATACAGAGATTGCTGATCAAGATCATAATGCTGAACTTGATGCTCTGATTGCTGCTGATCTACAATTTGAGGAATTTCAGGATGCTTTATTTGCTCCTATTTCTTTTCCTTTACTTCCTGCTCCCGAGGCCTTCATTGCTCCAGTTGTTGCTGATGAAGCACAACCTGTTCCTGTTGCTGCAGCTGCCGGTGGAAATGACAGCTCAGATGAAATAGATCCTGATGATTATATCGAGCTGCCGGCAAATTCTCTCCGATCAATTCCAAATCCTTTTGGCCCCAATCACTCATTTCTTCCAAGCTCAACCAGTGAACGGATTACTTTCTTGCCTTGGATTAAACCTGAGTTCAAAAGAAGGAAAGGGAAAGCTCCCAGGGTCTCCAAGCTCAAAGTGAAAGGACCACCAGCGTTTGAACCACTCCATTGCCGGCCTGGTAAGCTCAAAATTGGCGGCAAAATTTATCTACCTGGTCCTTCACCCAAGGAAGTCAGCATCGCCACGATGGACTGATGATGAGATGCATGATGATAAATGATGAACTCCATGACATCCTTGAATACCGAGCCACTAATTCTCGAGGTCTTTTTCGCTTGGTAAAATCTGCTGCTCTTGCATTAACTCTGCCGATGTTCCATCCAAGACAGCGTGCTGATCATATGGTTTATACCTCAAGGCTGATGAATGCCGGGTTAACGACCATGATTCTTGAAGGTTGTGCTTATCTAAATTTTATCCTGGCTATCTTTCTTTCTCTGGAGGACAATGGTGTATTCCATCTGCCGGTTGAACGTGCCGTTATTATTCATCCTTCATTTCCTTTGCCGATCGTCCGTGCCGATGTCACTTCTGCCGATCTTATTGCCTCCACATCTGTTCCTGCTGAATTCCTTCTTGCCGACAGATATGCTGCTGATGCTTATTTTCTTCAACAAGCTTTGCCTCTGCCAGCTGCTCCCTCTCCTGTGCCAGCTTCTCCGTTACTGATTGTTCTATCTTCTAATGACGAGTTGACTGTGCCTACTCCTGAAGGTCTCGTAGAAGATGCTGATATTATCAATGAAGACTTCATTCCTTCCTTCCTGATCCATTCTTCTCTTGGACTGTCAAAACCCGTGGTACTGAATAGTATGTATGAATACTTCAGTTACCTTGAAGGGGATACCGAAAATATGCAAGTGCCTGTTACTCGTGCCGATCTGGGCGATACTGGCCTTTTCCTCCTTGACAAGTTGAACCGTATTCATGAGGATCTTTCTGACAAAATCCTTAAGTCCAATCAGGAGGAGGAATGCAAGAGAATCCAAGACTTGAAAGATCTGCTTGAGGACAGAGAATCTAGGCTGATTGCCCTTTCAGAGAGTTTGGGGAGTATGCATTCTATTCAACAGCGACTAGTAGATGACCAAAGGCTGCAGATCAGAGATCTAGAAAGGACTGAAAAAGAATTATCTACTGCCAACTCTGCTCTTGCTGATGCTCAAGTAAAGATAGCTGCTCTGGAAGCCAACAATGCAATGCTGACTGAAAGGCTGGAGAGCACTCAAAGAAGGAAGAAAAGAGAAGCTGAAAAGAAAGAGAAGAGAGCAAAGAAGAAAGCCAAGCTTACCGACTCTACATCAAAGGCCATTGACCAGCAAGAGGACCCTCCTGTTTCCTAGTCAATATAGCCAATGATATAGATATCCAGAAGAACTTCAACGTTTTATCAAAGACTTCTTTGCTAACCATTACTGTTTTATGTGTGCTTATTTTTATATGTTATATTCTCTTATAATATCTGCTGCTATTCATGCTAACTTTGTTTTGCAGATTATTATTCTCCCTGCTGATCTTAAGCGATCAGCAACTCATTCTTTTTTTTCTCTCTCTTACTTTTATCATTTTGTATTTTTACCTCTTTAAGTCATCTAGTGTGTGACTTGGCTTAGGGAATGATAATAAATAGACATTACATATACATTCTTTTACTAAGCTAAGATAGATGTTCTTGGATAGGGTGATTGGACTTAAGCAATTAGGAGGAGATTGTTGTTTAAATATATGCTTAGGACATAGAATTGCTTAATCCCAATCATAGCTATCACTTAGGATCCCCCAATTTTATTAGAACCCTTATAAGGTACTCTTAGGATTCTTGGTGACCAGCACAGGTGTATTCCAACTCTTCAAACAAGGCAAACCAGCAAGAGGAAGCAAATCAGCAGACCAGTAAACTAGTTGCCGATCAACTTGATAAACAAGTTGCCGATCAACTTCATTCTCAACTTGCCGATAAAGAAAGACAGTCTGTACTGTCAGTCAGGTTACATCATTTCACCTTAAAGTCAACCTTGTTGATTGTCCCTGTCCTTTCTTACTGTTTTATCTAAAAGTAGTTTACCTGCTCTGTAATGATTGCTGCGCCGTCTGACACATAGCTACTTTTAGCTATACTCTGTCTCTACTTGCTTTTTGTAGGTAACCGGTTGAGACAAAGGGGTCGTTACCCATCAGACTTTTGCGAGCATGCGTGTACCACATATCTTCGCCATTAATGCTAAAGATACCGCATTTAATGCTCCTCAACTACCCAGCTGGATATTCAAAATTGCAAGCCTTCTTCTATAAGACTCAAGACATTTACTCCTCTTATAAATAGTGGACTTGGAGCATTGAAGAAGGTTGGTGAAAATAGAGCATTGAAGAGAGTTGAATGTTTTTGAGTATTCATTAAAGACTCAAACATTCTATGTCCATATAATCATTAGATCATTTAATAGGACATACACTTGTGCACCAACTCAAACAACATTGTTAGTATTCTCGAACTAGATTATATAAGGAATACGTTGTTTAAGTTATTCACACACCCACCTGAGTGTGATAAGTTCTCTTGAACTTGCCGCTCAAATACACTTGGTCAGAATTGTTTTACGATCCATTAGAAATTTCTAGAACTTAGTCTTTGTATACCGGCAAAGCTGTGCTTGTAATAGACTAGAAAAATATAATAGTACTCTTAACCCAAATCCAAGTTCTGACCAAACTTGGTAGAGGACGTAGCAGTATTTACACTGTGAACCTCTCCAAATCCTTGTGTCTCTGTTGCTTGCCTTATCATTGCCGGTTGGAATTCTATCACCGGCAGATTGCATATGCTTATACTGATTCATTGTAATTTCCATTGACCAATCTCTTGAAACTGCATTGAACTTTTAGAAACAACTTTGTGTTTAAACTAAGCTCTGAAAATCTTTTATACACTGATTTTGTGTGAGTTAAAACTAAGTCATATTTTACCCGTTGCGCTTACTGATAATAGTTTGCAAACTGATAAGTGACTTTGCATTTATAAGTGGTTCTTTGTAAAAGTTTTAAAAAGGCTATTCACCCCCCCTCTAGCCTATTTTCCTACCAATTGGGCCTAACAATACTTACCTGGAGTCCCTTGCGGTTTCTATCTCTCATTTGACCACTGGTAGTGGTTTAGTGCAATGTTCTCGATCAGGTCATATGCTTCATCCACTCCCTTGTTCATCAATGCTCCTCCCGCGGCGGCATCGATGGTCTCTCTTGTTTTGAATGTGAGACCGTTGTAGAAGGTGTGGACAATTAACCACTTCTCTAGCCCGTGGTGTGGGCACATCCTTAGGAGTTCCTTATACCTCTCCCAAGCATCATAGAGCGACTCGTTACCGTTTTGACTAAAGTTGGTAATTTTAGTCCGGATTTGAGCAGTCTTGGATGGCGGGAAGAAGCGTCTAAGGAAGGCCTCTTGAACTTGTTCCCATGTTGTCAAGGAGTTGTGGGGGACCGCGTTCAACCATTGTTTTGCCTTATCCCTTAAAGAGAATGCGAAAAGGTGCATCTGCATCGCTTCAGGTGTGACACCTAAGATTCAGGTAGTGTCACAAAACTCCAAGAAGGATTGGATGTGAAGGTGGGGATCTTCAAATGCCGAGCCACCTAATTGGTTGTTCATAACCATATGCAAAAGTTGTGGCTTGATCTCGAAGTGGGTTGTATCAGCATTTGGGATAACAATCGGTGTCCTAGAGCCTGGGGTACTTGGATTTACGAAGTCCCGAAGGGTTCTAGGTGGAGGTGTAGTGGGTTCTCCATCTCCGTTCTGTGCCATTTCCTCTTCTATCACTTCTCTCAGTCTTCTTAACCTTTCGTGAAAGGTCCTTTCGGGTTCCGGATCAAATTCTTCAAGAACAGTCCGGGCTCTTTTCATATACTCTCGAAAGTACTTGAGGAAATTTTTAAAGACAAGAATTCTTCGAAGGAGATTTTAAAATAAAAATAAAGAAAATAAAAACAGAAAAATAAAAAGCAAAAATTTAAAATAAAGATAAACCGTTTGTCCCCGGCAGCGGCGTCAAAAACTTGTTAGGCCTAAAGCGATAGGCTTAGTTTATAAATACCGCAACTGCACGGTGTAGTCGTAATATAGGTAAAGGAAAATACGGGTCGATCCCACGAGGACAATGTTTATTATTAGAAATGATTGCTTTAATAAAGAAATAGTAAAAAGGTTTGATTGGGGGTAAAATGGTTTGTCACTTAACTAGAAATAAATTGCAATGCTTTAACTTTGAATTGAAAACTTCTTATTTTGAATGAATTCCCGGGATTGGGACTCGAACATTCACATGTTCATCAATTAATCCTGCTCTCTAGATTTAAAGATTCATTTTAAAACAAGGGTGGTACGCTACGTTGTGTCAACTTCTCATAACCAAGGCTTAAAACACATGTATTTTAATACTAACACGGCATTTCTCTCGATGGTTCCGTTCATTAGTAAAAACCCATTAAGTTCTTTTAAAAAATCCACGTACTTCCACTCAAGGAACACCCCTAGGCCATTAACCTACTCTCGTGGTTAATAGAAACCCAGTCAATTCATATGGTTCCGTTAGTCAAGATTCCACTTTCGCTCCATCTCTTGACTAACTAAGATTCATACAAATCATGGAGCTCATCATGGTTGTAGGCGTTTATGTGCAATATGAAGAGACTATTTAAGATGAAGAGTAGAAGAGAGAGCATAAAATTAAGTGATAAATATGTAAAATTGAGTTTCCAACCCCAAGGAAAAGGGGGGATTACTCACAAGCCATTTGTGAAATCAAACAATGAATAAGGTGAATAAAATAAGAAAGGATGAGAGATACTTATTCAGAAATAGAGAAGATAAATGACTTAAAATACTTCACTTTTCTTGCTTCAATATCACTCAAGATTTCCCTCTATAATTCACTCCAAATCTGGAAATAAATAATATTTTCAACTTAGAATTCTCTATAGTAACTTTACAATCGTTTCTAGCTCCTTTACAAGGCTGAAAAGGCCTCTTTATATAGGCATTGGGGTTGAAGTATGTGTCTATTCCCGGATGTCAGCCAAAAAGGTGCCTTTTGGAAGGCATTTCTTCAGAACAGGTGTGGAGGTCCGGGCGGGTGCACGTCTTGGTCCGACCGGACCTTGAGTGCAGGTCCGGCCGGACCATTGCTCCTGGCAGCTGATTTCTTCCTTGTTCATGGTATTGGCTTCAATCCTCCTTTCAAGTATCCCTTTTAGACCAAAATACCTCCAAAATGGTACCTAAATTTTGTCAACAGAACCACAACTATACCAACCACATAATATCCGCATATTTAAATACAATAGAATGAAATGAGACCTATTACTACTAAAATGAAGTTAAAAAGACATTATTTTAGACCTTAAATGACTATAAAATAGTCATTTATCACAAACCCTCCGTGGTACACAGACATCATGAATTTCCTCAAGGATGGCACATTTCTCGAGGACAGTAATAAGAAATATCAAGTAGAATTGCAAAAGCTAGCATTGAGATATGTGTTGATTGGGAACCGAGTTTACAAGAGACACTACGAAGGGATCAACCTCTTGTGTGCTAATGAGACCGAAGCTCAAGAGATAATGCACGAAGTCACGAAGCGAGTGTGGACCCCACATGAATGGGATCATATTAGCCAAGAAAATACTCCGTATTGGCTATTATTGGACCACCATGGAAAGAGACCGCATCGAGAAAGTCAAGAGGTGCACCAAGTGCCAGTTCCATACCAATTTACAACATGCTCCACCTTCGCAACTATACAACATGACCACGCCATGGCCTTTCTCTTGTTGGGGAATAGATATCATCGGCAAAGTCCATCCCACGGGAAGCAATGGGCAGTCATTCGTTCTAGTGGATGTGGATTATTTCACAAAATGGATTGAAGCACAAGCTTACCGAGTTCTCAACACCAAGAAAGTGGCCGAATTCGTGAAGACCAACATCATGTGCTGATACGGCGTCCCTCACGAGATCATCTCTAACAATGGTTCTCAGTTTGAGAGAAATGGATGCACTTTTGGTCAATTACAAAATTACCAAGCACAAGTCATCCCCGTACCATCCCCAAGCTAATGGAGCAGTCGAAGCAGCAACAATATGATTGAGACCATCATACAAAAAATGGCTTCAACAGGAAGGGATTGGCCTGAGAAATTGCCTCTAGCATTATGGGGCTACCGCACATCAATCCGATCATCAACGGGAGAGACCCCGTACACATTGGTTTATGGTTCTGAAGCCGTACTCCCGGTCGAACTTGAAGTTCCCTCTTTACGAGTCTTGCTCGAAAATCAAGTCAATGAATTTGAATGGATGCAGAGCCGATATGAACAATTAACTCTACTCGACGAAAAGAGGCTAAGAGCGTTCGAACGCACAAGCGCTTATCAGCAGAGAATGGAAAAGGATTTCAACAAGAAGGTAAAGCCTCGAAACATCAAAGTGGGAGACTTGGTCCTAAGACAGCATCCTCCCAATGCCATGAATCCCCTTGGGAAATGGGGACCCCGATGGATCGGTCCGTACGTAGTCAACAAGATACTAGGCGGCGGTGCAGTCCGACTCGTAGACTTGGATGGTGACCAATTGCCAAAGGAGGTCAACCTCGACAAGCTCAAGAAGTTCTAAGCTTAACAAATGAAGACCATAAAAAAAAAAAAAAAAAAAACTCACTAGGTTGAAAACCCGCAAGGGCGGTCTAGGCAAAATTAGAGCAAAGTGCAAAAAAGAAGCCCGCTAGATTGAAAACCCGTAAGGGCGGTCTAGGCAAAAAACAGGGTGCAAAAAAAAAAAAAAAAAAAAAAAAGGTCTTCATTTGTTTGAACTACGGAGACCTGAGCTTCCATACTGGAAGAACGTAGGCAACCTTCGGGTGCGGTCTAAAACAATCATTTTTACCCAATCACTTCATAAACATGATGCAATTTTATTCATTCCATAAATCGTTTTCACCATTACAATGGACATTTGTTGAGCAATAAAAGACATTAAAATGCTAAAAATCCTAACAAGTGGTCTATTAATTGCAATCTTGGGGTACTAGGAAAAATCTAATTTCTTCTTAGCCTTCAAAGGACGACTCGGGTGTCTCTCACTCCTACTCCTTTTGGGTGGCCTACGAGCACTGAGATGGACCACGGCCTTCCTCGCAGCAAGGCGCCTCCGAGCATAAAAGTGATCCAAGGGAGTGCCGAAGGAGTCAGCCAAAATGTTGTTCAACTCAGCGGCAGCTTCCTTGTATCTCAAAGCACTGTTGGTCTCAAAATCCTTCCCTAGCAACTTATCCCGAAGAGTGTCAACCCAAGTGATACCGCGGTAGAGGGTGCCGAACAAATAATCCAGGTAACTCTCAGGAAGGAAAATTCTACCCCGATGAGTAGGGACAGAAGCCCACCGATGGCGGTCACCTCCCCAAGCCAACTGAAGTTCCCTCGAAAAGTCCGGACCCATGTATGAGACTGGACGAAGCACTCCACTCCTCGGAAAAGGAACTATCTGCTGACGACCAAACTGCCTCAGAACTCACTCCAGCTGATAAAATGAGGAATCTCTGAGACCGGGAAGGACCACATGCCCAAAACCCAAGGTCTATTCCACGAAAGGATGAAGTCCCCAAGAAGAAGGACACCACTCATTGTCAGTTGATGAGAGAGATGCAAAGAATTTTCTCTAACCATCCTCAGTTAAGTCTCGAACCAGCAATTTCCTCCTATGAACAGCGAAAAGGGAGAGATCACCATCCGGAGAATAAATCCTAAAATTCTCCCGAAGCCATATGGTCAAAAGTAAAGGGCTTCCCCAACGCATCTCACCCGTCCGATGCAACTCGTCCAGACCATGCAAGGTTTCCCCCACTATAAGAGGGATTATGCTGAACTGTTGCCCTTTTGCCTGCAAAACGATCTCAGCCAGCTGTGCATCCGCGGTACCAAGAGGTGTAATAAAAAAGACCTCATTGAAAAGACAAAATGCCAAGGAATTCCTCTTAAAGGACTGAATCGCTGTGTCCTCTGAATGCAAACTGAAGAACATCGGCAACTCAGTTATGTCAACTACGGTACAGTGCAACATTTTCTTCACATCTTCAATAGGAAGGTTCAACAAGCCAGACCAAGAATCAATCACGCCCCGATGTTACTTAGGGACGGCAATCTGACCCGCCAGTGGCATGTCAAGAATGGAACCAAAGTCATCAACAGTCGGCACCATTTCATTCGCCGAAAAGTTAAAAGTGTGATTGTCACTATTCCAAAAGGCTGCAGCAACCTTCAACAAATCCCAATTCGGCTTCAAATTCTATAACGTAAAAAGAATACAGAATATAAATCTCTTGATGAAAGCCTTCTTGGGATGGGTTTTGAACGAGTACACAGAGGTCGACAAGTCCTTCTTGTAGTCACCGACAACCTTGGCATCAAGGGTGAAAGGGTTGGAGGCCATGGAAAATATGGGTTATGAGAAAAATCAAGCAAGGAAAAGTGTTCAAGAATGGCAGAAAATAGTTGTTGGGATAATGGTTTCGAGCAGAGGCTGATATTATAGCTGTTGGGGATCTTTTGTCAAGTAAATGTCAAGCCCCAGAATTCGCTCCACAGAAGCGCGCGCCTCCCGCCACCTATATGGGAAGCGCGCGCTCCCTGCCATCACAAGTAGAGGCGCCCGCTCCCCATTTAAGAAATGTGTCAACATGCCCTTGTCAAAGAGGAAAGCCATGCAGGAAAAGAAGTCCAGACGTCCTCAGAACCAACCAGATCGAGACAAAAGCTCAGCCCTTGAACGCACAGTCAAGCACACATTATTTTGGTCCGCCCCTAAGGCATGTCTAAATTGAAATAAGATAAAACTCCCACTAAACTTAAAGTAGGGCGTCTCTTTATATTCAGTCAAGGCCAATCTCGGCATCTTCTCTCGAAAAGGGAAAATTGGTGGTCCTCGATCAACTATTCCCGCACCCCACAAAAGTCAACAGCAAGAGCAGCTTTAAACAGCAGAAGCAAGCAAGTACGGATTCAAACAACAAAAACAAGCAAGTGCGGCTTCAAACATCATAAACAAGCAAGTGCGGCTTCAAACATCAGAAACAAGCAAATGCGGCTCCGAACAGCAATTTTGGTCCATGGTGAACCACTGAAATCACCGTACCCTCCTTCCAACAAAAGCCGCTCACACATGGAGCGCACTTCTATCCCTTGTAATTTAAAATTCCTGCTTTCATCGAGTCTTTGATTTTTCTTGATTATGTACTCGGCGGATGTCTTTCCTCCGTCGGCGCATTTTGCTTCGCAATTCACACGCTGAGGGGCTCTGTAGACACCCCGCCTTGGACCGCCCACCCTGATTGCACATTTGATTTTGTGTTTCTTCTTATTTTAAGTGTTTTTCGTTAGTTTCTGTTACTTTTATTAAGTTACTAACTGACTCCGTTAAGTTCAGGGACTAAACTGAATGACAGTTCTGACTTTCCAGTCCATTATGTCAAAAATGCCTTTTCAAAGTCGCGTGCCTCCGCCTCCATAGGTCAGACGCGCGCGCCTTCCGCCTCCATAGGCTGGAGGCGTGCGCATCTGGGCGTCAGTTACAAATTCTGCCCAAGAATCCCTCTCTTGCTCAATTTACATGATTTTGCCCAGGAATAATATCTTTGTGACTTCGTTTTGGCACAAAAAACAACTGGTTTTCACCTATAAAAACCCCTCTTCTTCACCATTGCAAGGGAAGAAGTTTTAAAGGGACTTTTGTAACTTCAAAAACTATACCAAAACTCTTAAGGCATCCTCAAGCATTTTCTCCAAAGAATCTCTTGAAGACTCCTGAAGTTTAGGTATTTTTTTCTACCTCTCGCTTTCTCTTGATTTCTCTCATCTCAAACTCTTCTTTTTATCTTTCATCAAAGTGTGCAATCACCCAAACCATTTTGGGACATGACACCAAAGGCCTCTTCATTCCATTGAAGTTGGCCAAGGAGTTATCTCCCCACATTCAAACCCCTCTTTTTAACCCTTAACCCATTTTCAAAGAATAGGAAGAACAAACTTTTTCATGTAGATTATGAACAAGCAAGACCAACGTTAGTTGGGGGCTGTGGGTGTTTAAGTACTTCCCATTACGTAACCTAACCCCCGAACCTCAATACATGAATCTCTGGTTTTCGTAACAAAACATAGGCTATATTAGGTTTTTCTTATATTCCTCTAAAACATAGGTGGCGACTCTAAACTCTTAAAACCAAGTTAGACATCCTAGGACAACCCGCGCGCTCAAGCCAAGCCGTGGTTTCCCGCCGGGGTATCTACAAGCGGTCCAAACTTTTTCGAAAATATCCTTAAAATTCAACCGAGTACTTATCAGTTTGGCCAACTGCGGTTCAAGGCACTACAACCGAACTGATAAAATGCACAGCAGAGTTTGCGGTTTGGCCAAAGAGGATATGAAAAGAGTTGGGCGGTTTGACTGGGTTGAAAAACACAATGATGCACAAGATAATCTCAACTTAAAGATAAAAGAAAAACATAATTCATTTTTCAAGTCATTTCATATATGGATTTAGTTAGAGACCACAAACAAGAAAAATAAATAACAAGGCAGAAAATAAAGATCAAACACACAAAATTTGAAGAGGTTCGTTCTTGAATGAATTACGTCCTCTGCCTAGATGGTTAGTCTTGGATTTTCTAATAGCTACTAGACTTGTATTAATTTAGAGGAGCTTTTACAAGATTACAATGAAGAATCTAAACTCTAAATAAACAATCTAACCTAACAAAGCTATTATAACAACCGGTCTATTCGAAGTGTATAATCTACGTGATCATACAAATCGGATGTGTGTGTGGAAATGAATCAAATGCTCTAAAGATCTTAATGATGTTGAGCAAGTGAAATCTTTCGGTGTGAAGACTGAGTGAAGAAAGGTTGTTTGGCTTGAAGCTTGATGAAGAATTCTGGGTTTGCTAAGGAGATCTTTGAAGGTTTTAATATCTGTGTAAAATCTTCAAAGTAAACTTGAACACTTGGGATTTTCTCTCTTGAAGCTCAGTAACTTTCATTGTTGAAAATGAAGACTATTTATAGGCAGTGCACCCTTGTGACCGTTGGACAAAGATTTGAATCAAATCTGGATGGTACAACTGCTGTCAAAATCCCATTGGTAAAACGGTCTGAGTCAAATAAGGTCTCACGTCTGTTAAAATTCCTTAAAAGTCCTCAGAAAGTTTGGTCAAAAAAAAAAAGTCAACCATGCTTGTATGATCCGTACGGCTGGTTTTTTCATGTGAAAAATTTCATATCAGCAACTTGTATCAGCTGATTTCCCACAAGTGAAACTCATTTTCACTTGTTCAGAAACCTGTCAGATACATGTCAAGGTCCAAATAATTGAGTCCAAACACGTTTCAGGAATCCCCGACGGTCCAGAAATAACTACAAAGCCCTCTCGAGGCCCAAGCTATGCATAAATGGTGAATTTACAAATAAAAGGGACAACGTTTTAAACAACCAAAGGTAACAAATTTTCATACACAGTTTTTGAATAAAAAAATCAAAAGAAAAATTGTTTAGGTTGGTGTATCCTAATCTGAGTCCGGGTAAGGGTCCTCCGGAGGCGAATGAACCCTCTCCAAAGGACGAGGTGGGTACATGCTGGGGTCAAAGAAGAAAATGGACTCTGCCATGCTTGAGCCTTCTCCCGAAGAGGATTGGCCCGGGAAGAAGGAGGAATCTGGGAATGAGGACCTGGATGTCTGGCCGGCAGGGGGTCCACACGCTCTAAAGCCAAATGGGCAAACGGTTCCGGAGCAATCTCGTGGGAGCCGAGGTCACGGAGCGAATCCCGAAAGGCCTCCAAACCAGCTCTGCCTAAGGTATGGCGACGAACAAAGGATGGGGGTAGCTCTACGCTCGAGGCCCGTCGGAAAGACCTCTCCCCACCACTCATCGAGTTCCTGCCCAGCGCGAACCTAGACTCAGTCCGAGGCCCCTTGGAAGAATGACCAATAAACCTCTTCAGCCACCTTTTGGCCCGTTTCATCAGGGAGGGTTTATCCAACAGAGCCCGCGCTGCAACCTGCACAGGGAAATTAAATTTCTTAGTGGAAAAGATAGGGATATGGGATGAGTGAGTGTGAGAGAAAGGAATAAAAGCATACCATTCCTCAGGAGCATCCTCAGCTGAGGCCCCCTCTCCCGCCACAGATGTTGTGGACCCATCTATCTGAGTATATGTATGAGAAGTCCTGCCACATCGGAGGAGCCACCCCAGAAGCCATTACCTGCGGTGGTCTCAGCCTCCGGGCCACGAAACGCCCGTATGGCTCATCGGTGATAAAATGGGATGCATTCGCCCCCATGAGGTAAGGGTCGTCCCCTCGGTCTGCTACAAACATGGTGTCAGGAGGGTCGACCAGAGCCCTCTGCATGAGCCCGAGCCCTTGCTGCCAGAGCACCCTCTCTCCCAAGTAAAAGGCCTCTCCCCGGAACCCTACGAGCAGTCTCCTCTCCCGGGTTACCCGCAGAGCATCAGACAGGTTAATGCCTAGCCCTGGCCCCTCATACCTCGACCAAGGAAAGAGGTTAAGCTCAGCCGGCATAGCTCCCCTTAGCACTGCCCTGACATCGGCATGACGGACGGAGACCCGTCCCTTGGATCCCCTCTTCTTTTGGGCCTCTCGAGCCCAACAGACCATGGCTGGGAATGTGATGGCGGGATCAACGGCCAGCTCCCATGGATAGCCACTAAAGATCTCATAGTACTAAGCCTGAAAGGGAAAGGCCAAAAATCATTAAGATTTGAAAACCGAAAAAGTGATTGAGAAGGAGAAAACAGAAAAATGGGGAAGGAAAAGAATGTACCTCCAAGGCGAACTGGAAGCAAGCCAAGGATTTGCTCGCTTTTCGGCTAAATTTATCGAGCTCCATGTACAGCTCAGCCAACCCAGCCTCTCCCCAAGCAATACTCCGGACGGTCTCCGGAGTGGACAATGATCCAAGTAGGGGGAACATGCATGTGGTGTCGGCATTGGCAAAGAGGGTGTTACTGAGAAGGAGCCACACAACCCTCCAGGTATTCTGGAATTCTAGCCCGAACGGCCCGGTCAACATCCTTCACAGTGATACCCAAGCCCTTGGTAGGGCCCGAAAAGCCAATGAGTGCCTCAATGTCTGCGGCCGAAAGCCGGTCGGCCTAGATAATTGGTCGGCCGCCGAAGGAGAGCCCGGTAATGGTAGAAAAGTCTGCAGGAGTCACGGTTACCTCCCCCTAGCTCAAATGAAAGGTGTGGGCCGTATTCCACCAGTGCTCGCCCAAGACAGAGACGAGTCCCAGGCTCCTGTTAGTGCTAACCAGCTGGCCTAAGGCATGAATGAATGGAACCAAGCCAGTGCCCTCTACCCACTCCCTTGGACTAGACCCATCAACGACAGCCTCGGGCATGGCCTCCCATAAGGAACAGCACATATCGGGAGATCCTCGAGATTTGGGATCACCGCCCTGCAGGTAAACATAACAAAGGTATGAATAACACAGTTTTAAGATACCAATGCGTATGATAAATGGATATAATGAATGAATCATGCAAATAAATGTGATTTTACCCTTTTCAAATTGCGTTGGGCATTTGAGGGTGTGTCTTGTGAGAAAATGTGATTATATCCTTTTCAAATTGCGTTGGGCATTTGAGGGTGTGTCTTGTGAGAAAAAAATTGATTATACCCTTTTCAAATTGCGTTGGGCATTTGAGGGTGTGTCTTGAGAAAAAAATGTGATTTTACCCTTTTCAAATTGCGTTGGGCATTTGAGGGTGTGTCTTGAGAAAAAAAAATGTGATTTTACCCTTTTTCAAATTGCGTTGGGCATTTGAGGGTGTGTCTTGTGAGAAAAAAATGTGATTATACCCTTTTCAAATTGCGTTGGGCATTTAAGGGTGTGTCTTGAGAAAAATGTGATTTTACCCTTTTCAAATTGCGTTGGACATTTGAGGGTGTGTCTTGAGAAAAAAAATGTGATTTTATCCTTTTCAAATTGCGTTGGGCATTAGAGGGTGTGTCTTGTGAGAAAAAAAATGTGATTTTACCCTTTTCAAATTGCGTTGGGCATTTGAGGGTGTGTCTTGTGAGAAAAAAATGTGATTATACCCTTTTCCAATTGCGTTGGGCATTTGAGGGTGTGTCTTGAGAAAAAAATGTGATTTTACCCTTTTCAAATTACGTTGGGCATTTGAGGGTGTGTCTTGAGAAAAAATGCGATTTTAACCTTTTCAAATTGCGTTGGGCATTTGAGGGTGTGTCTTGAGAAAAAATTGTGATTTTACCCCTTTTAAACGGCGTTGGGCAGTTAAGGGTGTGTTTCTTATGAAAAGAATGTGTGAGGTTTTGTTTGAAAGGATTTCCCCCTGTCCCAAAGAACAAAATCCGTCCCCAATTTGAGACTTAGTAGCCCGAATTTCCATAAACATGCAACAACTTATCCTAAGAAAGGCTAGCATGCACTTGAATGTGTCAAAATGACTAGTCGAACCTAAGGTACAAGCAGTTTATGCATAAATCACGGGACAACGCACTTTGATTTTAGAAAGTATAGCTAGTCATGTCCAAATGATGATATGAACACATGCCCATGTCCCTAGTGATCCCAATAACGTAAAAATGAAGCCAATTTTGTGGAATGGCACCTAGGAAGGCGAAAACCCCAAATTGCATGAACATGAACCCTAGGACTAGGGAGTGCACAAAATTGACAAGAATCGAGTGGGAAAGAAGGCTTACCACTCGGTCATGGCATAAATGAGCGGTTGGAGACTTATAGAACCCCGATTCCACATCATTAAGGACAATGGTGTAGCCCCGGAAATTGCAGACCATGTCGAGCCGCCTATCCGCCTCTCTTGGGTAGCCCCTTCGCGCCCGAGCATCCATAAGTGAATTTTGAACAGTTTGGAGAAAGAAATCCAGAGAATTTTGATGAATTTCCCTCTTGAAATCGCCTCTCTCTCTAGGATTTTCGGCTTGGATTTTGAAAAAATACAGCAACCATCTGTATGGCTGCTGTTTTGAAAAAGAAGGAGACGCCTTCTTAAACCGTACGGCTAGTTTGGGCGAGGAAGAATCTCAACCCACAATTTACACTCTGTCGCCTTGAACATGGTTCCCCTAGGTTTCTAAAATAGAACTTAGGCCCCTTCCCTTTGGAAAATGTCTAAAATGCCCCTTTTGGCTCATGCAACTTGAATTGAACATAGAAAGATTAGGTTCCCAATGAAAATGTCCCCATGCAGTCCCTAGATGGACGTAAGACCAGCTTTGTGAATTAACATGGCCGTACTTCGTAAGTCCAGTTAAGAATGTGAGAATTAGCGTTAACCCAGCCGCGCTTCGTAAGTCCAGGTTAAGATTATGAAATTAGCCCGGCCGCGCTTCGTAAGTCCAGGTTAAGAGTATGAAATAAGCCCGGTCGTAATTCATAAGTCCAGGTTAAGAGTATAAATTAGTCCGGCCGCGCTTCGTAAGTCCAGGTTAAGAGTATAAATTAGCCCGGCCGTAATTCGTAAGTCCAGGTTAAGAGTATAAATTAGCCCGGCCGCGCTTTGTAAGTCCAGGTTAAGAGTAAATTAGCCCGGCCGTAATTCGTAAGTCCAGGTTAAGAGTATAAATTATCGCGGTCGTGCTTCGTAAGTCCAGGTTAAGAGTATAAATTAGCCCGACCGCGCTTCGTAAGTCCAGGTTAAGAGTATGAAATTAGCCCGACCGCGCTTCGTAAGTCCAGGTTAAGAGTATAAATTAGCCCGGTCGCAATTCGTAAGTCCAGGTTAAGAGTATAAATTAGCCCGGCCGTGATTCGTAAGTCCAGGTTAAAAGTATGAAAAATTGTCCTTTGGCCGTCCAGCGTGACGTAAGACCATTAGGTTATGTGATATTCGTCCTTTGGCCATCCGGCGTGACTTAAGACCATTAGGTTTCGTTAAACTCGTCCTTGGTCGTCCGGCATGACGTAAGACCATTAGGTTAGACAGGTCCTTTGGCCGTCCGGCGTGACGTAAGACCATTAGGTTTTGTGAGATTCGTCCTTTGGCCGTCCGGCGTGACGTAAGACCATTAGGTTTCGTTAAACTTGTCCTTTGGCCGTCCGGCGTGACATAAGACCATTAGGTTTTGTGAGATCCGTCCTTTGGCCGTCCGGCATGACGTAAGACCATTAGGTTTCATGAGATTCATCCTTGGCCGTCTGGCGAGGCATAAGACCAGTGGATTTTGTTGTCCCGGCCGTACCTCGTAAGTCCAGGATGAAAGTTAAGATATTATTGTCCCGGCAGTCTGGAGAGACGTAAGCCCAACTTGTGTAGTCGACCCTCCGCCATGAGAAACGTTGACCGAATTGACCAATGTGTCCCGACAGTCCTTAGTCGGACGTAAGACAAGTTATCCTTGAGTCAACCCTCTCCGATAGAGCCTAGTCGATCGAGCCCAACCTCTGATCCATGCCCATTATTTGAGCCTCTGAGCCATGCCCATTCCTTAAGTCGACCCTCTCCGATAGAGCCTAGTCGATCGAGCCCAGCCTCTGAGCCATGCCTATTATCTGAGCCTCTGAGCCATGCCCATTCCTTAAGTCTACCCTCTCCGATAGAGCCTAGTCGATCGAGCCCAGCCTCTGAGCCATGCCCATTATTTGAGCCTCTGAGCCATGCCAGCCCCCTTTGTCAACCCTCTCCGAATAGAGCCAAGTTGACCAAGTCCGGCCTTTGAGCCATGCCTGTTTAGGGAAGGATGAGTGAATATCCACCTAAGGCCCATAGGTTTGAGTAGTCTTAAAATCTCTCACCCAAACTATGTTAGGCTTGATTCCCTCGAATAGGGATACGTAGGAATCCTATACCTCTAGGTCCAGCCATAGAACAAATCGTCAAGCCGTCCTCCCTTCAGATTGGGATGCTTGTTTTGTCGACAACCCCGCTTTCTTAAAAAGCGACGTTGCTGAGGGGCTCTGTAAGTACCCCAATCTGAAATTGACCTACCTTAGAGGAATTCTTGGTACCATTTAGGGATAAACCAATGGGCCAGGACCTCACTAGGATAAACCTGATATTCCAGGACTGAACTGGAATTAAACTTGGAAAAATCTAGAAGCTCGCCAAGTCGAGTCGTACGGATGGTTTGGGCGCATGCTGATCATTTTAGGAGGGGGGAGAAAATGTTTTGTGTGTTGATACTCTGCCAGTTTGAGAGACAAAAACTGTGAGTGATACACATTTGAGTGAAAAGTGAGGAAGATAGGCCATAACCATCATAGGTGAAGCCTCCTTCTCCCCATCTTCTTCTTCATCAAAAACTCTTTTATTATTGTTCATATTATTGCTCATTCTTGTGTTATTTCTTATATTATTCTTGCAAGTCTTGTCCATTTCAAGCACTATATATATATATATATATATATTATACAAGTCTTGTCTTCTTAAGCTATATATATATTATTGTTATATATATATGTATTATAATTATATATGTACATTGGAACCAAATCATGAGGTGATTCAAGGTTCCCTTCATGCCTAGTGTGTGATTATGGGATAAAACCTAAGGATGATCATGATTTGTTAAATTTTATGTTGATTTTGTTCTTGTTTGACTATGAGAGTCATGATTGGGTGATAAAGTTTCAATCTTTATCATCCCAACCATGACCTAGCCATAAAATCACCAAGCATGGGACATAAGTATCCAATATTTATGTTACATTTTTGTCCCTAAAGGTTTAATCTTGTATCATAAGTCCATTTTGATGGTAAAGTTTCAATCTTTACTCATCAAATGGTCATTTTGGCCCAAAGGGCATGTTCATCAACTTTCTCAAAATTTCCCCAATGATCGTCTTGATCGCACCCAAAACCTTTGTTTTTGGTGTCTAATTTGTGATCAATGACATAGGGATGATTAAATCCATGTTTTTGTTAAAGAGAATAACTGAAAACGATCATTTCAATCCAGTTTCAGCAAGAACACTCTGTTATGCCTGAAACTGGACAGTTTTCTAATAAACTGTCAAAAACCCCTGGAATGCTCTCCCTAGCCGTACAGCTACTTTGTCCAGGGAGTGAATTTTCCAGTTCTTTCCCTTTCTGACTAAAATGTTTGCAAAATTACCCTTTTCTGTTAAATAATTAACCAGTTTTGTTAAAATGTCAGTTTCTCCCATTTTTGAAAGACACACACACACATGCACGTTTGTTAACTAACGTTAGGGAGACTCGGTCCTATCCGAGGTGACTTGGGTGACGTAAAACTCTTCCCAAGGCGTAACCTGACCTCCAAACTAATAGAATCTCTAACCTTTCCATTTGTTGGGTTGAATAATTAACAAATGAGGCGACTCTGTTATGTTTTTGCGTGATAACCGTGTTTGGCGTTTCGTCCCCATAAACTCTTCGCGTTTTTCCGATGCGGGGGCGGGATCCTTACAGTTGTTGGTAGCCACAATATTTGTGATGGGCATGGTTGGTGTTAATCATCTTGGGTTGGTACCCTTGTAAAGGCTTGATCTTTCCTCTTGCCACCTAAGTTTCAAATGCTTCGGCTTGGGTTACTCCTAGGACAGGAGTGAAAACTCGGTTGTTGGAGGCACCTTTTCGACTTTTAAGGGGCGGGCCACTTAGGCATGTTTTACCATTGTAATTTGACCCCCGAACCCTATTATTCTCATAAATGGTTTTCTCAATGTTTTAACAACAAATAAAACAATGTGGCGACTCTCGATTTCAACCTCACGTATTCACACATCCTTGCAACACCATTGGCAGCGACCCTTGTAATTAGTGTTTGTGTTTGGGTGGTTGAATTGAGGTGCAGGGGTAGGATTCTACCGAGGTGAAGGGTTAGTGTTGTTGGTCGGTAGGCATGGCTGTGTGTTTCGGCTGGGTTGTTTAGCAACATATGCAACCGTTGCCGAGAAAGAATTGACTGGTGCGACACGATACTTAATAGATAGTTCTTTGTTAATCAGTTTCTCATGAAGTTCGTCAAAATAAATTGGAGTGTTTGTACTCTGGACTGCAGTAACGACGCTGTCAAAATCAGAATCATGCAGTTGCTCAAGAACCTTATCAACAAGATCATCGGGGTCAAACAGACGACCAAGAGATGCCGATTGGTCAGCACAAGATTTAAGGTCATGCATATAATATTTCATGGAGCAAGAACCCTTGGTGATGTTGCGTAGTCTGTCCTTGATCTGCTTAAGATGACCCTTTGATGGGTTCGCATAGGTTTTAGCCAAAGTGTTCCAAACATCTAGGGTTGTTGTGCAGGAGGAAATCAGCGGTACAAGTGGGGCAGAGAGAGATCCAGCGAGGGCATGCATGGGTAATTGATCCTATCAATACCAAGTATTGTAGCTAGGGTTTGGGATGGTGGCGGGTTCGGCTACTGCTGCTAGACGGGCTGTAGCTTTTTGTGAATCTGTGGATTCGGCTGGTATGGTGGGATTAGCGGCTGGACTGGGTAGATCTTTGGGTGGGGCCATATAAGTGCCATCGATAAATTGATGAAGGTCATAACCACGAAGACAAGCCACAATTTGAGTTTTCCAACCTATGTAGTTGGTAGGGGTGAGCTTATGGATGTGAGCAAGAGACACAATAATAAGAGGTTTGGAGGGTTCTGCCGGATTCGGCAGTGTTGAAGACTCGGCCATGATTTTTTTTTTCTTTTGGATCTTTTATGCTCTAGATACCATAAAAAACATTAGAGAAACTTGTATTTTGCATAAAACATAATTTGAATAAAAGTCATCACACCGTATATTGATGATCTCGTCCCCTATATATACAAGAATGTAAATAAGGTATTGTAAAACTATTCTAAGAGTAGTATTCTGGAAAGACTATAACTAGGAAACTTGAATTATGTACAAAAATAGAAGAGGGGGACGGTAACCTGTAGACACCCCGCCTTGGACCGCTCATCCCGATTGCACGGTTGATCTTGTGTTTCCCCCTATTTTAAGTGTTTCTCGTTAGTTTATGTTACTTTCATTAAGTTTTTGACTGACTTCGTTAAGTCCAGGGACTAAACTGAATAACAGGGCTGACTTTCTAGTCCATTCTGTCAAAAAATCCAACTTGAAGTCGCGCGCCTCCACACGTAGGGGTCAGAAGCGCGCGCGTCGCGCCACCAAGGCTGGGGGCGCGCGCCTCTGGGCGTCAGTTACAGATTATGTCCAAGAATCCCTCCCTTGCTCATTTTACATGATTTTTCCCGGGAAGGATCTCTCTGTGACCTCATTTTGACACCAAAAACATCCCTTTTACACCTATATAAAGCCCTCTAATTCACCATTGAAGGGGAACCTTTTTCCAACATAAGAAAACTCTACACAAAAATACTTGCAAGGCATTTTCCAAGAAGCTCTTTAAGGAGTATTTGAAGTTCTTTGAAGTACAGGTAAAAGACTACTCTTTTCTCTCCTTTCTACTCTCTTTCTTCTTCTTTAATCAAATGTGCAATCACCCCAAAACCATTTTGGGACATGACACCAAAGACTACTTCACTTCATTGAAGTTAGTCAAGGAGTTATCTCCCTACATTCAAAAAACCCATTTTAAAACCCCCTTTTTATTATAGTCAAGGATAAGAAGAACATTATTTTGCATATGTAGACTTTGAACACGAAAGACCAAAATTAGTTGGGAGAGATGGGTGTTTAAGTACTTCCCATCTCGTAACCTAACCCCCGAACCTCATAACAAGAATCTCTGTTTTCGTAATCAAACTTAGGCTATACATTAGGTTTTTCTTATGTACCTCTAAAACCATAAGTGGCGACTCTAAAACAAAAAAAATAGACATCCAAGGACGACCCGCGCGCTCTAGCCAAGCCGTGGTTCCCTCCCGGGGTATCTACAGTGGCCACTCTGATGGGGACGTTTGAGGGTTAAACTTGCATTGCTGTTCAAAGTCTACATTTTTCTGGGCATTCTGGTTCCTGATGGGGGAAGCGTGCGCCTCTGGCCTTCTTGGCCTAAGGCGCGCGCGGCCCACATCAAGGACCAAAGTCTCCTGCTTCTTAATGTTCTTCCTATTCTTCTTCTTTCTTCTACACTAATCATTTCTGCAGGGGTTCTAATAGACATTCAGGATCAGGGCAATCCCCTGAGTCCAAAGTCTGACAATCTGACAGGTTTGCCCAGAAGCGGGCGCCTACCATTGCCTTTGCGCTAGGCGTGCGCATCCCACAACATAGGCCAGAGGCGCGCGCTTCTGGGTGGTTTTCTAGAAAATGAACTGTTTCAGAACAGGGCAGAATGATGGGGGTGTGGGCACAGTTACCTGCATCATGGACTAATCTGGACCTTTGGACTGTTTTACTTTCGTGTTTTGTTTTATCGGTCACACGGGTGATTCGAGAGTTGTAAAATATGTTCTTATTTGCTTTTCTTTCAAAAAAATAAAAATAAAAAATGTTTTGTCACATGTTGGACCTCATACTACATGCACAAATTATTATAAATTGCTCACTATCGAGTCGCACAAGTTCATAACCCCAAACCCGTCGAGTCCCGTCCTAGAGAGTTTCAAGCTCCACCGGATCTTGACTCTCTCGAAGCGGTAAACCTCATCCCATGGCGTAGTTCATGACTACATTTCGGGGGTGACCTTTAAGCCTCTCAATAGCCGAGCACAAGCCAACACAATTCTAGTTAGGGTCTAACACTCCGTGACTAAGTCGGTTTTCATGTGTCGAGATTTCTCTAAACTAATGTCTTAAAAACATACATGACAAGTGGTTATCATGGACGAAATAAAACTCCGTCCCCAAGTGGTTATTATGGACGAAAATAAAAAATCTGTCCCCGTATGTATGCTTTACTACATTAATTTAGTTTAATCCCGACATGTGTAGGATTCACAAGCGTGATGGAATCCGATGAGTATATGGGACCGCGAGAAGGTATATATACTAGTGTGATGATTCCATTATTTTCTTAGAAACTCAAAAGGGATCATGTCCCTCCGACTTATATAAAAAAAACAAAAAAAATCTTTTCTTTATGTGGTTTGAGTCGTGCGCCCACTGTGTGTTCCAAACCTCTTCATGGACCGAAAGTGTTACTCAAGACTGATAAGGGCCTCTTCTGCAATATAGGTTCAATTGGTACTTACCGCATCTATCGGGATTCAGCGAACCGGTTAGTCCATGAATTGATCACTCCAGCAGCTCCGACAGCATCAATGGCAGGTGACTCCAACAGCAACAACACCATGTCCCTTGAGCAACTTTCAGCTATGATCCAAATGCTCCAAGAACAGATCTCTACTCTCAACAAAGTGTCCCAAAGCAAAGATGACCTTTGGCAATCCCATCTTGACAACCAAAGGGAGGCTCACGAGGCCGAGATGGACCAAATGAAAGCTAAGCTCACCAAGCTTTCGAGTGGGAAAGGCAAGGAAGACAATGAAGAGTCCGAGTGGACCAAGGGTTTATTCGAGAGCCCTTATATTAGTGCTCGCACCAAGAAAATGGGGGAGACAAGCACCGAAAACAAAGATAACAAGATGGTTGATTCAATCATGGCTTACATAGATCAACGTTTCAACGGTCTCAACATGGGGAAAGGCTCCGACACAAGCCTTTATCAGTCATCCATTATCATGAGCACCATGGACGCTCTCCCTGACAAGTTCAAGATGCCCGACATTAGCAAGTTCAAGGGAAAATCTTGTCCCATGGCACACATCGAGACTTACATATGGGCTATGGTTCCAAAGAAGGTCTCTCCGAAAGTTATGGCACAATGCTTCCCTCTCACTCTCGAGGGGGCGGCAAAAGATTGGTATGCAACTCTCCCGCTCACTATCCGTCTTGATTGGGATGCCGCCATGCTCGCCTTCAAGAGTCAATACCAAGGAAACACCACTCACCGCTTGACCAAGAAAGAGCTCGAGAACACCACTCAAAGGGACAATGAGTCCTTTATTGATTTTACAAGAAGGTTGAATGACAAGCTTGGTGAAATTGTCGACAGGCCTAACACCAAGGAGCAAATGGACATCTTTCTTAAGTGTCTAAAGATTGATCTCCGCACCCACCTAAGTGGGGCTTGCTATGCAGATTTCTCTCAAATGTATGAGGCGGGGGTCCGAATGGATGATTTGCTCAAGGAGATCAAGAAAAGTACTCCTAGCTTCCGATACAAGGCCGCCTCTTACTCAACAAAAAAGGCTTCAGTCAATGCCGTCACTACTGATAAGGGGAATTACAAAAGGGTTCCACCACCTCAAGGCAAGTGGCCTAAAAATGATCGTGTCTACACTCCTCTCCAAGGCATGACTCAAACCGAGGCCTTCGAAGTTCTCAAAGCAAAGGGGAAAATCACGCCTATGTAAGGGTACCAACCTAAGACGATCAATGCCAACCATGCTCATCACAAATATTATGGCTACCAGCAACATAGTGGCCATCTCACCGAGGAGTGTTTTGTTCTCTGCAATGTTATTCAAGATCTCATAGACAAGAAAGAATTCATAGTGCCTAATGGTGATGATGTTAATGTAATAGAGTTAGGAGAGCTTGTGGAGACCACTTATTCAATCCCAATTGTGAATAAGGGCTCCAATATTATGAATGCAATTGATAATTCTTGTTACGTTGTGACTTATGATGAGGTAATGAGGGAAGTACTAGAGAATAGGAAAAAGAGGCAAGATGGGAACGTCAACATGCTAACTCGATCCGGACGAGTCCTAGCAAACAACCCCACTACTTCTACACCAAGCGCCTCTTCTCAAAGATCGCAAGCTCGCGTCACTCCCGAAGATCCTTTATTGACACAACTCAAGAAAACTCAAGCCAACATCTCCATTTGGGACCTCATTGCATCCTCAAAGAAGCACTGAGATCTTGTCATCAGCAATCTCGACGACACATCAGTCTCCCCTGATACAACTCCCGAGGACCTTACTGCAATGATAGGCCACATTTATTTTGGCAATATCATCACTTTTGCCAACATGGACCTTCCACCGTTTGGGTCTGATCATAATGAGTCCATCTATCTCAAAGTGAGAGCAAGGGGGAGACCTATTTCAAGAGTCTTGGTTGACGGTGGTTCCGCACTCAACCTGATGCCCGTCCGAATCATGGGCATACTGGGCTTAAGAGTTCAGATTTAAAGCCTTATACTCAAGTAATCCGAGGTTATGACAGCACTACCCGCACAGTTATGGGCATGGTGGAGATAGACATTGAATTTAGGAGCATGGTCATGTCCGTTCCGTTTCAAGTACTCGATGTACCTTCTTCGTTCAACTTGCTCTTTGGCCGACCATGGATACACAGTTCCAATGCCGTCCCTTTGAATCTCCATCAATGTGTCACCAATGCCATCCCTTTGACTCTCCATCAATGTGTCAAGTTCCGAAACGGAAATGAAATAGTGACTGTCATGGCAGAAAATGTCACTATCCATAGAAAAGCGGAACCCGTTCACCAAGTTCAACATGGTTTAGCAGACTCTACTCTCTCTGGCATCTCAATCAACACCATCGACAAAGAAGGGGGGAATGGATCATGGACCCTCGGCAATTGCAAAGTCCTCCGCATGATGAGGAATATGAATTACTTCCCTAGTTTAGGCCTATAAAAATATCAACAAGGAAGAATGCAACCCGTAGAGGTCCCATTTGTCAAAAACAAGTTCGGATTGGGGTACGAGCCTTCCAAAGATGACTTTAAATACGATCAAGACGTCAAGAATGAGAAGGTCTGAGCTCGGAGGGAAGGCCGTCATTATGATATTCCCAATTTGAGGCCTTATCGCATGACACTGAATGGCTACTTTGTCTGTCAGGGGGAAGACGTCCCGTACGTGATCTTTCCTGAGTGGGTTAACAGCAAGAGCATCAGAAAGCCCGGTCTTGAAGTCTTTGCCGACTGTGAGATTTAGAAATCCGAAGGGGAACCAACTCCCATGTCGCCCCGAGAATGGTGGGGGAAGAAAGTGACCATAGAGTCCGAGACAGAGATCACCGTGGGGGAATAAATGACTGATCTACCCTCCATGTTCGAGGAATTTGCCATCATGGATGAATGCCAAGTAAATTCCATATACGACACCGACACGAGAAGGGAAACTATCAGCGAGATCCAGCTAATCTCAGAGCCAATCGGCAAATGGTATTCTACAAAGGGGCCCGTGGTATCCGAGGAATTCTTGGTCAAGAAGATGGGTTGCATACCGCGCAAGGTTACAAAGGAAGATATGTTCACATTCACTTTTGAGTCCAAGTGTGTTTCCGATACCCTCACCCAAGAGGATATGGAGGCCATAGCCAAGCCGTTGTTCCCTCTGGGGGTATCTACAGAGCCCCTCGGTGACGTGGATTCCAAAGCAAAATGCGTCGACGAAAGAAAGTACACCCACCGAGGACATCACCAAGAAAAAGTACAGACTCGATGAAAGCAGGAATTCAAAATTGCGAGAGATAGTGGTGCGCTCCCTATGTGAGCGGATTTTGTTGATAGAGGAGGTGGCATGATCCATTTGTAAATCTACCGGTTAAATCTGTTAGTGAATCCATTGAATGGGTCCGTTAGTGAACCCTTATTGACGAATCCGTTAGTGAATCCACTAGATGAATCCGTTAGTGAATCCTTTGAATGAGTCCGTTAATGAACCCTGTGTTGACGAATCTGTTAGTAAATCCGCTTGATGATTCCATTAGTGAATCCATTGGATGAGTCTGTTAGTGATCCCTTGTTGACGAATCCGTTAGTGAATCCACTTGATGAATTCGTTAGTGAATCCATTGGATAAGTCCGTTAGTGAAACCTTGTTGATGAATCTGTTAGTGAATCCGCTTGATGAATCCGTTAGTGAATCCATTGAATGAGTCCGTTGGTGAACCCTTGTTGACGAATCCGTTAGTGAATCCGCTTGATGAATCCGTTGGCGAATCCATTAAATGAGTCTGTTAGTGAACCCTTTGACGAATCCATTAGTGAATCCACTTGATGAATCTGTTGGTGAATCCATTGAATGAGTCCGTTAGTGAACCCTTTGTCTAATCCGTTGGTGAATCCGCTTGATGAATCCGTTGGTGAATCCATTGAATGAGTCTGTTAGTGAACCCTGTTGGCGAATCCGTTAGTGAATCCGCTTGATGAATTTGTTGGTGAATCCATTGAATGAGTCCGTTAGTGAACCTTGTTGACGAATCCGTTAGTGAATCCGCTTGATAAGTCCGTTGGTGAATCCATTGAATGAGTCCGTTAGTGAACCCTGTTGACGAATCTGTTAGTGAATCCGCTTGATGAATCCATTGGTGAATCCATTGAATGAGTCCGTTAGTGAACCCTGTTGATGAATCCGTTAGTGAATCCGCTTGATGAATCCGTTAGTGAATCCATTGACTGAGTCCGTTAGTGAACCCTATTGATGAATCCGTTAGTGAATCCGCTTGATGAATCCGTTGGTGAATTCATTGAATGAGTCTGTTAGTGAACCCTGTGTTGACGAATCTGTTAGTGAATCCGCTTGATGGCTTGAGAAGTGGCGATTTCAGTGGTTCGCCGTGGACCGAATTACTGTTTGTAGCTGTATCTGATGTATGCTTGTTTAGAGCCGCGCTTGCTGTTGACTTTATGACTTTTGTGGGGTGCGGGCACAGTTGACTACGGAACGAAAATAAAGTTTTTCCTTTTAGACAGGAAAATGTCGAGCTTGACTTTGACTGTTGTAACCGTCGGATTAATGATGTCCGTTGCGAAACTTTGTGCTTGAAACTGTCCATTATATTCGGACTGAGTTCAAAAGTTTCCCAAACTCTCTGCATTCTTAGTAAAAATTTTGTAAGGAAAACACCCCAAAACGTTTCCTTTGTTCATTTGAGACCAATCTAACGTGAGATTATGTCGAGTTCTCAGCAAACTCCTCCTTTCGAGATGCCCATGGGCAAGGAGGCAGAAGTCAGGGTCGAGGCCATGGACCTGAGATTGCTTACATATGAGTCTCATACTCATATCTCCCACTTTGTTTCTGTGGGATTGGTAAGAATTTCATCCCCTCCTTTATCGATTTTTCGTATTTTGGGGCCATATCATTGTTGCCCGTAATACTGCTGCAGTAACTCTTTGTTGATGGCTGCATGTTATTATCCTTGCTGATTTGTTGCGAAAGGAATGCTTGGACACCCATTTTCATGTTCACACACTTGCTTGCACGTAGTGAAATTTGTTGAATTCTTTGGGTTTGACCATTTTCTAGCCGTTATGCTGGCGAATTTTTCTTTGTTTCTTGTTTCCTTTTAGAGGTGGAACCGCTTGATTGAAATCTGAGGTGGGGCTCAGGCACCCGCTTCTGTATGTAGGAAATGGCCTGAGAATGTACAGGCTCGGGTGGCCGCTACATGCTTCAGCCCTTTCATTACCGGTTTACCCTCGCTGAAGAATGATTCTGATGTGATTCAGGCTTTGAGGGAGAGATGGTGGGATACCACTCACACTTTCCACTTGCTGATGGGGGAGGTGACCATGACCCTGACTGACTTTACTGCCTTGACTGGCTTATTTTTTCATGGGGTTTCCGTCCCTTACGATGTGAGGGGGACTGCTCGAACACCTGCTGAGCTGTTGGATTTGGTTGATTGTGAGTTTGTGGTAAAGAACTCCCGAGTGACTTGGGGGAAATTCCGAACTTATTTTAATGTCTTTATAGCCAAGTCTCGAGGTGTTACCGCTGACAGGGTCGAGGCGGTGGCCCGGTGCTTTATTTGGTATGCTTTGTCCCACACCCTGTTCGCGAATGGGGGAAGTTCTGCTGCTTTGTCCCTGCTAGACCTTCTGATTGACTTGGACCAGGCTGCTCAGTACAACTGGGGTGCAGCGGGTCTGGCTGCTTGTTATCACGGCATGGACTTGACTAGTCGTTCGACTAGGAGCTCGGTCACGGGCTTTTTTTCTTGCTTGGGAGGTACATTTACCGCTTTGACCTTTTAGATCTCTACCTTTATCTGAATTTTTTGACTTTCGTTAATCCTGTCTTTGTTTCTGTTTGCAGCTGTGGGCTTTTGCCATTCTGGGTATGAGGGACTTCTCGATTGAGAGAGAAGGTCAGCCCATATATCCTGACTGTGCTAGGTGGTCTTACAAGGCCAGAAATATGAAGACCGGTACTGCCCCCATTAGCTTGGTTTCAGCCCGGTAATATCTGGACAACCTGAGGCTGGAGTCTGTGTCTCAGTCACTGTTTCCTTAGAGACCGATATATGGTGGCATAGAGCATACCCTGCTATCCACTCGCTCGAGGTTTCTGATGAGCTCAGTGTAGTGCATGGCCATGTACTTGGGGGAGAGAGTATACTGGCAGCATGGGAGCCATGTGGTGGATTATTTTAACCCGCCCAGGCCGGTGGTTCCAGATTTTCCTCCTTTTTGCCCTTGCAATTAGGGGGCACTGTCTGAGGATGATAGGGCCATGTATATAGCAGAGATTGAGGCTTCCCGTTTCATCTTTCTTCAGCAGGACTACGGCCTGTTCCGTGCGAACCATCTGATGCCGGGCTTCATGTATGCCAACCCTCGGGGAACACAGCCTGCCCCCTCGACTTCTGCTCAGTTTTATCCCACGGGGGCGGGTTATTGCTTTAATCCTCCCTTGCCTCCTTCATATTACACCTACTCCAACTTTGGGGTTGTTGATGAGTAGAGGGAGATTTTCCCTGAGGATATGTGGCCTCCTGCCCAAACTGCTGTGGTATGACTTTTGCTTTTCTTGCACATTTCTGATTATGTCCCGTTTTCTATCCCGGTCTGTTTTATCCCAGTACACTGATGTAGTTTCCTGTTTCTATTGTGATAGGTACCCGTGGCTGCTTATAGGAATATAGGCCGCAAGAAAAAGGGGATGAGAAGCAGGATGCGCCATCTGGAGGAGAGAGTCCTGGAGCTGTGTAGAGACATGGTGAACCTGACCAGGGAGGCTGCAGGGACCGTGTCTGGAGCTGCTGGAGGTATGGCTCGGGGTGCCCATGGTATGGGGCAAGGATTCAGAGATACGCCCCAGGATATCGATGATGCTGTCACTGATGTTGTTACCTCGGCGAGGAGGTCACTGAGTCGGAGCCTTAGCCGTGGCGGTGGTAGTTCCTCAGCACAGGTGCCAAAGAGACGCCGTCATGATATCACGGTTGAGGAGTCTGAAGAAGAGTTTGACGATGATGAGGAGACCGAGAGCGTTGATGAGAGGAGCACAGTGCCGCTGATGATGATTCAGAGTAGACTGGGGAGGATGAGTACCTGACCAATTTATTTTTTAACATGTAATAACATTTAGCACGTATTTACAGTCATAGCTATTTTATCTACATTTTTTATATTTGTCTAGACTCGATCTTATGTGTCGACCTCTTTACAAACAAATGTGTGCCCAAAGTGTTTGTGGAATGTTGTTTTGTTGCTGTAGATTCTGAACTGTTTGCAGGTTGGAGGCATTGAAATGCCTGGGCTGTTGCTGAACTGACAAGGCCTGTTCTGTTGCGCCGTTTGTCAAAGGCACGCGCGCCTGGAACTGGACATGGGATCCGCACGTATTTCAATACCAAAGGTAGGGGCGCCCGCGTCTGGGCTGCTGATTTACAGCCCCTTTCTTTCTGTACAAGATTCTCCAATAGCTACCATTTCGACCACTTTGGTCACACAGCAATATTCTACACTATTTCTCATCACTTTAAGCCCCTAATTCTAGTCAAGAATGGCCCCCATGACTTTCTCTTTTGAGGTCAAAGTGTCCGTCCCGGAGGGTGAAAAGTCAATTCCCGTCCCCATTGTGAAGGCATGCCCAAGTGTCTTTGATCGTTTGGGAAGGCCTAATGAGGTTGTGGTTGAACCTTCGAAACCAATGGTTCATGTTGAAGCCCCTAGGCCACGTTATTTCCCTAAGAAGAAGAAGGGGAAAGGTAAGGGTAATTCTCCTTATGTGTGGAAGCGTACAAGGCTCCGGTCAAGGCTTCTTTTGACAAAGGCAAGGGGAAGGTTGTTGATGAAGCTCCATCCCGTCCTAGCGTATTCTCTCGTCTTGGCGGTTCCGAGAATGCTCCGCCCCCACCTAAGAAGGTCAAGGGCCATAGCAAGAAGCAATGGGTTCCCAAACCGAAGAAAGATTAGAAATTTCTTAGTACCTCAAGATTGCAAATAAATAGACCACTTGTTAGGATTTAATGTTTTAATGTCTTTTATTCCTCAACATTATCCGTTGTAATGGTAAGAATGATTTGAGAATTGAATAAAAATTGCATTTCGTTATGACGTGATTGGGTAAAAAATATTGTTTTAGACCGCACCCGAAGGTTGCCTACGTTCCTCTCGTAAAGAGGCTCAGGTCTCCGTAGTTCAAACAAATGAAGACCATTTTTTTTTGTGTGTGTGCACCCTATTTTTTTCCTAGACCGCCCTTTCGGGTTTTCAATCAAGCGGGCTTCTTTTTTTCACGTGCTCTAATTTTTGCCTAGGCCGCCCTTGCGTGTCTTCAACCTAGCGAGCGTTTTTTTTTTAATGGTCTTCATTTTCTAAGCGTAGAACTTCTTGAGCTTGTCGAGGTTGACCTCCTTTGGCAATTGATCACTATCCAAGTCTATGAGTCAGACTGCACCGCCGCTTAGTATCTTTTTGACCACGTAAGGACCGATCCATCGAGGTCCCCATTTCCCAAGGGGATTTATGGCATTGGGAGGATGTTGTCTTAGGACCAAATCTCCCACTTTGATATTTCGAGGCTTCACCTTCTTGTTGAAAACCCTTACCATTCTTTGTTGATAAGCCCTTGTGCGTTCAAACGCTCTTAACCTCTTTTCGTCGAGTAGGGCTAGTTGCTCATATCGACTTTGCATCCAATCAACCTCATTTACTTAGTTCTCTAGTAAGACCCGTAGAGAAGGAACCTCGAGTTCGACTGGGAGTACGGCTTCAGAACCATAAACTAATGAGTACGGAGTTTCTCCCATTGCTGACCGTATTGACGTTCGGTAGCCCCACAATGCTAGTGGTAGTTTTTCGGGCCAATCCCTTCCTGTTGAAGCCATTTTTCGCATGATGACCTCGATTGTCTTATTTGTTGCTTCGACCGCTACATTGGCCGGGGGTGGTACGGGGATGAATTGTGCTTGGTAATTTTGTAGTCAACCAAAAGTGCATCCATTTCTTTCTCAGAGTGAGAACCATTGTCGGAGATGATCTCATGAGGAATAACGTATCGGCACATGATGTTATTCTTCACGAATTCAGCCACTTTCTTGGCGTTGAGAACTTAGTAAGCTTGTGCCTCGACCCACTTTGTGAAATAATCCACGGCCACTAGAATGAATGACTGTCCGTTGCTTCCCGTAGGATGGACTTTGCCGATGATATCTATGCCCCAACAAGAGAACGGCCAAGGTGTGGTCATGTTGTACAGTTGTGAAGGCGGGGCATGTTGTAGATTAGCGTGGAATTGGCACTTGGCATATTTTTTGACTTTCTCGATGTAGTCTTTTTCCATTGTAGTCTAATAGTAACCAATACGGAGTATCTTCTTGGCTAACATAATCCCATTCATGTGGGGCCCACACTCACCCTCGTGGACTTCGTGCGTGATTTCTTGAGCTTCGGTTTCATTTGCACATAAGAGATTGATCCCTTGATGATGTCTTTTGTAGACTTGGTTTCCAATCAACACATATCGGGCGGCTAGCTTTTGTAATGCTATTCGAGATTTCCCATTGCTGTTCTCGGGGGAAGTGCCGCTGTTGAGAAAGTTTATGATGTATGTGTACCATGGGGGGTTGTCTTGGACTTCATTGATCTCAATGTTCATGCAGTATGCCGGACTGGTCCTTCTTGAAATTTTGAAGGGTTTCACCATTTTTCCTTTGGGCATTTCGACCAATGAGGCTATGGTGGCTAAAGCATCGGCAAAGCGGTTCTTGTCCCTCGGCAAATAATTAAACGTGATATCTTGGAACTGTTCAGCTAACTCCTCGAGGTGTTGACCATACTGTTGGAGGGTCGGGTCTTGGATTCTCCATTGGAGTGTAGATGTCCTTTGGATCGACAAGCAACATTCCTATCCCATAACCATGCTTATTCGCTGTGCCATCGAAAAAAAGTTGCCACTTATTTTCCTCGGTTGTAGTGAAAACCAAGTGCTCGTCGGGAAACTGTAAGTCCTCCCCCTTCATTTCGTCACATGGAAATTCGGCAAGCTGATCACTGAATACTTTCCTCCTGATGGATTTGAGTGTGACGTAAGTGATATCTTAGCCGGCGAGCATGAAGTACCACTTGGCTATCCTTGTTGACATGAAAGGCTTCTCGAAGATGTAGCGGAGCGGGTCCACTTTTGCTACTAGCTTGATTGGAAAGGATTCCATGTAATGTTTGAGCTTTTGAGTAACCCAATCCAGTGCTGCACATGACTTCTCCAATACGGAGTAGTTCTCTTTTGTCTCCTTGAAATCGGCGACTGACAAAATAAATGGCATTCTCCTTTGTGGAGTCTCGTTGCTCTTGTGCTAGCATAGCCCCATGGGCTTCATCATTCACTGTGAGGTAGAGCAAGAGAGGCTTCGCCTTGTGAGGTGGAACCAAAACTGGAGGGCATGTCAAGTAATGCTTCACTTGGTCGAAAGCTTCTTGGCAAGCGTCGGTCCATTCTAGAGCCACATTCTTCTTGAGTAGTTTGAAGATTGGCTCACACGTGGAAGTAAGCTGGTGCACAAACCGACTGATGTACTGAAGTCTACCCATGAAACCTTTGATTTCTTTCTGTGTCTTTGGGGGAGGCATGTCAATGATTGCCTTGATTATTGAGGGATCTGCTTCAAGTCCCTCTCGGTAACCATATAGCCAAGAACTTTGCCTCAGATAACCCCAAAAGTGCATTTTGCGGGATTGAGCCTCATCTTGTGTTGCCGAAGCCTTTCAAAGAACTTGCGGAGGTCAATCAAGTGTTGACCGTCGGTTCCTTTTGAATGGATGATCATGTTGTCCACATATACTTCAACTTCTTTATCATGTCATGGAACAAGTCTGTAACATCCCTTTGATAAGTAGCCCCAGCGTTCCTTAACCAAAATGGCATAACTGTGTAGCAAAAGGTTCCCCACAGTGTTGTGAAAGCAGTCTTGTGTTGATCCTCCTCTGCCATGAGAATCTGATTATACCCAGCGAAGCCATCCACAAATGAGCGGACCTCGTAGGCAGCAGTGGAGTCGACTAGCATGTCGATGTTGGGTAGTGGAAAGTCATCCTTTGGAGACCCTTTGTTCAAATCCAGGAAATCCACACAAACACGGACCTTGCCGTTAGCCTTTCTGACTGTCACGACATTTGCAAGCCATGTTGGATACTCAATAACTTTGATGAAGCCCACTCTGAGAAGCTTCTCTATCTCTTCTTTGACTTGTAAAGACCATTTTGGTTTGATCTTTCTGAGTTTCTGCTTTATCCGCTTAGCATCGTCTCTGATCAGAATCCTGTGCTCAGTGACCTTTCTGTCTAAACCCGGCATGCCTTTGAATGACCAAGCAAATACATCCATGAACTCTTTGAGCAGTGTAGTCAATTTGTCTTTCTCTTCCCCCTTAAAGAAGCTTTTGATCTTGGTCTCTTTCAGCTCTTCATCGGTACCCAGATTAACAATATGAAATTCTTCGTCAGCCCCTGGACCATTTTCACCATGACTAGGGACCTACTGAGCAAGTTCATTTAAGTATGTTGTGTTTTCGTGGTCTATTTCATCATTATTTGAATCGTTATTAACTAGTTCATTAAATTCATTATTAGTTAATTCATCATTCATGATGTTTGCAATCTCGGGGTACTCAGAAAGATCAAATTTTTCATTAACAAAGAAAGGGAACACACGCTCAGCTATGGCCTCCATATCCTCTTGGGTGAGGTATCGGAAACGAACTCGGACTCGAAAGTGAATGTGAAAACGTCTTCCTTTGTAACCTTACGCGGTATGCAACCCATCTTCTTGACCAAGAATTCCTTGGATACCATGGGCCCCTTTGTAGAATACCAGTTGTTGATTGGCTCTAAGCTTAGCTGGATCTCGCTGATAGTTTCCCTTCTCATGTCGGTGTCGTAGATGGCATTTACTTGGCATTCATCCATGATGGAAAATTCCTCGAATATGGAGGCTAGATCAGTCATTCATTCCCCCACGGTGATCTCTGTCTCGGATTCTATGGTCACTTTTTTCCCCCACCATTCTCGGGGCGACATGGGAGTTGGTTCCCCATCGGATTTCTGAATCTCACAGTCAGCAAAGACTTCAAAACCGGGCTTTCTAATGCCCTTGTTGTTAACCCATGGCTCGGGAATGATCACGTACGGGACGTCTTCCCCCTGACAGACAAAGTAGCCATTCAGTGTCATGCGATAAGGCCTCAAATTGGGAATCTCATAATGACGGCCTTCCCTCCGAGCTCAGGCCTTCTCATTCTTGACGGCTTGCTCGTACTTCAAGTCATCTTTGGAAGGCTCGTACCCCAATCTGAACTTGTTTTTGACAAATGGGACCTCTACGGGTTTCATTCTCCCTTGTTGATATTTCCCTAGGCCTAAACAAGGGAAGTAATTCATATTCCTCATCATGCGGAGGAATTTGCGATTGCCGAGGGTCCATGATCCATTCCCCCTTCTTTGTCGATGGTGTTGATTGAGATGCCGGAGAGAGTAGAGTCTGCTAAACCATGCTGAACTTGGTGAACGGGTTCCCCTTTTATGTGGATAGTGACGTTTTCTGCCATGACAGTCACTATTTCGTCTCCATTTCGGAACTTGACACATTGATGGAGAGTCAAAGGGATGGAATTGGAACTGTGTATCCATGGTCGGCCTAAGAGCAAGTTGAACGAAGAAGGTACATCGAGTACTTGAAACAGGACGGACATGACCATGCTCCCAAATTCAATGTCTATCTCCACCATGCCCATGACTGTGCAGGCAGTGCTGTCATAACCTCGGATTACTTGAGTAGAAGGCTTTAAATCTGAACTCTTAAGCCCAGTATGCCCATGATTCGGCCGGGCATCATGTTGAGTGCGGAACCACCGTCAACAAAGACTCTTGAAATAGGTCTCCCCCTTGCTCTCACTTTGAGATAGATGGCCTCATTATGATCGGACCCAAACGGTGGAAGGTCCATGTCAGCAAAAGTGATGACATTGCCAAAATGAATGTGGCCTATCATTGCAGTAAGGTCCTCGGGAGTTGTATCAGGGGAGACTGATGTGTTGTCGAGATTGCTAATGACAAGATCTCGGTGCTTCTTTGAGGATGCAATGAGGTCCCAAATGGATATGTTGTCTTGAGTTTTCTTGAGTTGTGTCAATAAAGGATCTTCGGGAGTGTCGCGAGCTTGCGATCTTTGAGAAGAGGCGCTTGGTGCAGAAGTAGTGGGGTTGTTTGCTATGACTCGTCCGGATCAAGTTAGCATGTTGACGTTCCCATCTTGCCTCTTTTTCCTATTCTCTAGTACTTCCCTCATTACCTCATCGTAAGTCACAATGTAACAAGAATTATCAATTGCATTCATAATATTGGAGCCCTTATTCACAATTGGGATTGAATAAGTGGTCTCCACAAGCTCTCCTAACTCTATTACATTGACATCGTCACCATTAGGCACTACGAATTCTTTCTTGTCTATGAGATCTTGAATAACATTGCGGAAAACAAAACACTCCTCGGTGAGATGGCCACTATGTTGGTGGTAGCCACAATATTTGTGATGAGCATGGTTGGCATTGATCGTCTTGGGTTGGTACCCTTGCATAGGCGTGATTTGCCCCTTTGCTTTGAGAACTTCGAAGGCCTCGGTTTGAGTCATGCCTTGGAGAGGAGTGTAGACACGATCATTTTGAGGCCTCTCGCCTTGAGGTGGAGGAACCCTTTTGTAATTCCCCTTGTCAGTAGTGACGGCATTGACTAAAGCCTCTTTTGTTGAGTTAGAGGCGGCCTTGTATCGGAAGCTAGGAGAACTTTTCTTGATCTCCTTGAGCAAATCATCCATTCGGACCCCCGCCTCATACATTTGAGAGAAATCTGCATAGCAAGCCCCACTTAGGTGGGTGCAGAGATCAATCTTTAGACACTTAAGAAAGATGTCCATTTGCTCCTTGGTGTTAGGCCTCTCGACAATTTCAGCAAGCTTGTCATTCCACCTTCTTGTAAAATCAATAAAGGACTCATTGTCCCTTTGAGTGGTATTCTCGAGCTCTTTCTTGGTCGGGCGGTGAGTGGTGTTGCCTTGGTATTGACTCTTGAAGGCGAGCATGGCGGCGTCCCAATCAAGACGGATGGTGAGCGGGAGAGTTGCATACCAATCTTTTGTCACCCCCTCGAGAGTGAGAGGGAAACATTGTGCCATAACTTTCGGAGAGACCTTATTTGGAACCATAGCTCATATGTAAGTCTCGATGTGTGCCATGGGACAAGAGTTTCCCTTGAACTTGCTAATGTCGGGCATCTTGAACTTTTCGGGGAGAGCAGCCATGGTTCTCATGAGAATGGATGACTGATAAAGGCTTGTGTCGGAGCCTTTCCCCATGTTGAGACCGTTGAAACGTTGATCTATGTAAGCCATGATTGAATCAACCATATTGTTATCTTTGTTTTGGGTGCTTGTCTCCCCCATTTTCTTGGTGCGAGCACTAATATAAGGCCTCTCGAATAAACCCTTGGTCCACTCGGACTCTTCATTGTCTTCCTTTCCTTTCCCACTCGAAAGCTTGGTGAGCTTAGCTTTCATTTGGTCCATCTCGCCCTCGTGAGCCTCCCTTTGTTTGTCAAGATGGGATTGCCAAAGGTCATCTTTGCTTTGGGACTCTTTTTTGAGAGTAGAGATCTGTTCTTGGAGCATTTGGACCATAGCTGAAAGTTGCTCAAGGGACATGGTGTTGTTGCTGTTGGAGTCACCGGCCATTGAACCTATATTGCAGAAGAGGCCCTTGTCAGTCTTGAGTAACACTTTCGGTCCATGAAGAGGTTTGGAACACACAGTGGGCGCACGACTCAAACCACATAAAGAAAAGATTTTTTTTTTTTTTATATAAGTCGGAGGGACGGGATCCCTTTTGAGTTTCTAAGAAAATAATGGAATCATCACACTAGTATATATACCTTCTCGCGGTCCCATATACTCATCGGATTCCATCACGCTTGTGAATCCTACACATGTCGGGATTAAACTAAATTAATGTAGTAAAGCATACATGCGGGGACGGGTTTTTTATTTTCGTCCATAATAACCACTTGGGGATGGAGTTTTATTTCGTCCATGATAACCACTAGGCATGTATGTTTTGAAGACATTAGTTTAGAGAAATCTCGACACATGAAAACCGACTTAGTCACGGAGTGTTAGACCCTAACTAGAATTGTGTTGGCTTGTGCTCGGCTAATGAAAGGCTTAAAGGTCACCCCCGGCATGTAGTCATGAACTACGCCACGGGCTGAGGTTTACCGCCTCGAGAGAGTCAAGGTCGGGTGGAGCTTGAAACTCTCTAGGACGGGCCTCAACGGGTTTGGGGTTATGAACTTGTGCGACTCGATAGTGAGCAATTTATAAGAATTTGTGCATGTTGTGTGAGGTCCAACATGTGACAAAACATTTTTTACTTTTTTTTTATGAAAGAAAAGCAAATAAGCACATATTTTACAACTCTCGAATCACCCATGTGACCGATAAAACAAAACACGAAAGTAAACCAGTCCAAAGGTCCAGATTAGTCCATGATGCAGGAAACTGTGCCCACACCCCCATCATTCTGCCCTGTTCTGAAACTGTTCCTGTTCTGGAAAACCACCCAGAAGCTCGCGCCTATGGCCTGTGTTGTGGGATGCGCGCGCCTGGCGCAGAGTCTATGGGAGGCGCCTTCTTCTGGGCAAACCTGTCAGATTGTCAGACTTTGGACTCAGGGGATTGCCCTGGTCGTGAATGTCTATTGGAACCCCTGCAGAAATGATTAGTAATGAATTTTTAATAACGATTCAAATAATGATGAAATAGACCACGAAAACACAACATACTTAAACGAACTTGCTCAACAGGTCCGTAGTCGTGGTGAAAATTGTCCAGGGGCTGACGAAGAATTGCATATTGTTAATCTGGGTACCGATGAAGAGCCGAAAGAGACCAAGATCAGAAGCTTCTTCAAGGGGGAAGAGGAAGACAGATTGACTGCACTGCTCAAAGAGTTCGTGGATGTATTTGCATGGTCATACAAAGACATGCCGGGTTTAGACAGAAAGGTCGCCGAGCACAGGATTCCGATCAGAGATGATGCTAAGCCGACAAAGCAGAAACTCATAAAGATCAAGCCAGAATGGTCTTTACAAGTCAAAGAAGAGATAGAGAAGCTTCTCAGTGTGGGCTTCATCAAGGTTATTGAGTATCCAACATGGCTTGCAAATGTCGTGACAGTCAGAAAGGCTAACGGCAAGGTCCGTGTTTGTGTGGATTTCGGGATTTGAACAAAGCTTCTCCAAAGGATGACTTTCCACTACCCAACATCGACATGCTAGTCGACTCCACTGCTTCCTACGAGGTCCGCTCATTTGTGGATGGCTTCGCTGGGTATAATCAAATTCTCATGGAAGAGGAGGATCAACACAAGACTGCTTTCACAACACCGTGGGGCACCTTTTACTACACAGTTATGCCATTTGGGTTAAGGAACGCTGGGGCTACTTATCAAAGGGATATTAGAGACTTGTTCCATAACATGATCCATAAAGAAATTGAGGTCTATGTGGACGACATGATCAGCCATTCAAAAGGAACCGACGGTCAACACTTGATCGACCTCCGCAAGTTCTTTGAAAGGCTTCAGCAACACAAGATGAGGCTCAATCCCGCAAAATGCACTTTTGGGGTTATCCGAGGAAAAGTTCTTGGCTACATGGTTTCCGAGAGGGGAATTGAAGCAGATCCCTCAAAAATCAAGGCAATCATTGACATGCCTCCCCCAAAGACACAGAAAGAAATCAAAGGTTTCATGGGCAGCACTGGTTTGGACTACTCAAAAGCTCAAACATTACATGGAAGCCTTTCCAATCAAGCTAGTAGCAAAAGTAGACTCGCTTCGCTACATCTTCGAGAAGCCTTTCATGTCAACAAGGATAGCTAAGTGGTATTTCATACTCGCCGGCTATAATATCACATACGTCACACTCAAATCCATCAGGGGGAAAGTGTTCAGTGATCAGCTTGCTGAATTTCCGTGTGATGAAGTGAAGGGGGAGGACTTACAGTTTCCCGACGAGCACTTGGTTTGCACAACAACCGAGGAAAATAAGTGGAAACTTTTTTTCGATGGCGTAGCCAATAAGCATGGTTATAGGATAGGAATGTTGCTTGTCGATCCAAAGGACATCTACACTCCAATCGCAGTCCGTCTTGAATTCGAAGCTACCAACAACATTGCCGAATATGAGGCATGTATAGCGGGCCTAGAAGCAGCACTAGAAAGAAATGTCACAGAGCTAGAAGTATTTGGTGACTCCCTGCTCCTTATCAATCAGACATCTGCTAAATGGAGAATCCAAGACCAGACCCTCCAACAATATCAAAACCTCGAGGATTTGGCTGAATAGTTCCAAGATATCACATTCAATTATTTGCCGAGGGACAAGAACCGCTTTGCCGATGCTTTAGCCACCATAGCCTCATTGGTCGAAATGGCCAAAGGAAAAATGGTGAAACCCCTCAAAATTTCAAGAAGGATCAGTCCGGCATACTGCATGAACATTGAGATCATTGAAGTCCAAGACAACCCCCCGTGGTACACAGACATCATGAACTTTTTCAACAGCGGCACTTTCCCCGAGAACAGCAATGGGAAATCTCGAATAGCATTACAAAAGCTAGCCGCCATATATGTGTTGATTGGGAACCGAGTCTATAAAAGACATCATCAAGGGATCAATAACTTATGTGCAAATGAAACCGAAGCCCAAGAAACATGCACGAAGTCCACGAGGGCGAGTGTGGGCCCCACATGAATGGGATTATGTTAGCCAAGAAGATACTCCGTATTGGTTACTATTGGACTATAATGGAAAAAGACTGCATCGAGAAAATCAAGAAATGTGCCAAGTGCTAATTCCACGCTAATCTACAACATGCTCCGCCTTCACAACTGTACAACATGACTACACCTTGGCCGTTCTCTTGTTGGGGCATAGATATCATCGTCAAAGTCCATCCTACGGGAAGCAATGGACAGTCATTCATTCTAGTGGCCGTGGATTACTTCACAAACTGGGTCGAGCCACAAGCTTACCGAGTTCTCAACGCCAAGAAAGTGGCCGAATTCGTGAAGAATAACATCATGTGCCGATACGGTATTCCTCATGAGATCATCTCCGACACTTTGAGAAAGAAATGGATGCACATTTGGTTGACTACAAAATTACCAAGCACAAGTCATCCCCGCACCGCCCCCAAGCCAATGGAGCGGTCGAAGCAGCAAATAAGACAATCGATGTCATCATACGAAAAATGGCTTCAACAGGAAGGGATTGGCCCGAAAAACTACCACTAGCATTGTGGGGCTACCGCACGTCAATACGGTCAGCAACGGGAGAAACCCCGTACTCATTAGTTTATGGTTCTGAAGCCGTACTCCCAGTCGAACTCGAGGTTCCTTCTCTACGGGCCTTACTCGAGAACCAAGTCAATGAGGTCGATTGGATGCAAAGTCGATACGAGCAACTAGCCCTACTCGACGAAAAGAGGTTAAGAGCGTTTAAACGCACAAGGGCTTATCAACAAAGAATGGCAAGGGCTTTCAACAAAAAGGTGAAGCCTCGAAATATCAAAGTGGGAGATTTGGTCCTAAGACAACATCCTCCCAATGCCATGAATCCCCTTGGAAAGTGGGGACCTCGATGGATCGTTCTTTATGTGGTCAAAAAGATACTAAGCGGCGGTGCAGTCCGACTCGTAGACTTGGATGGTGATCAATTTCCAAAGGAGGTCAACCTCGACAAGCTCAAGAAGTTCTACGCTTAGCAAATGAGGACCATTAAAAAAAAAAAAACGCTCGCTAGGTTGAAAACCCGCAAGGGCGGCTTAGGAAAAAATTAGAGCACGTGCAAAAAAGAAGCCCGCTAGATTGAAAACCCGAAAGGGCATTCTAGGAAAAAAAAAAAGGGTGCACACAAAAAAAAAACAAAAAAATAAAAAACAAAAAAAAATGGTCTTCATTTGTTTGAACTGCGGAGACCTGAGCCTCTCTACAAGAGGAACGTAGGTAACCTTCGGGTTCGGTATAAAACATAACTTTTTACCCAATCACGTCATAACAAAATGCAATTTTTATTCAATTCTCAAATCATTCTCACCATTACAACGGATAATGTTGAGCAATAAAAGACATTAAAATATTAAATCCTAACAAGTGGTCTATCTAATTGCAATCTTGGGGTAATAGGAAAAATCTAATTTTCTTTTAGCGTTCAAAGGGCCACCCGAACGGCTCTTAATCGTACTCTTCTTGGGAGGCCTAGGAACACTGAGGCGGACCGAAACCTTCTGCGCAGCAAAGCGCCTCCGAGCATAGAAGTTATCCAAAGGAGTACCGAAAGGGTTAGCCAGAATATTGTGCGAATCGGCAGCAGCCTCCCTATATCTCAAAGCACTGCTAGGCTCAAAGTCTCTTCCTAGCAACTCATCCCGAAGAATGTCTACCCAAGTGATACCATGGTAAAGGGTGCCGAACAGATAATCCAAATAACTCTCAGGGAGGAAAATGCTACCCAATGAATAGGGGCGGAAGCCCACCGATAGCAGTCATCCCCCCAAGCTTACTGAAGCTCCCTTGAAAAATCCGGACCCATGTATGAAACCGGACGAAGCACCCCGCTCCTCGGGAAAGGAATAATCTGTTGGCGACCAAACTGCCTCAAAACCCGCTCTAGCTGGTAAAATGAAGAATTTCTCAGGCTGGGTAGGACCACATGTTCAAAACCCGGAGTCCATTCCACAAAAGGACGAAGACCCCAAGAGGGAGGGCACCACTCAATGTCGGCCGATTCCCGAGAAGCAAAGAATTTCTTCCAACCATCCTCGGGTAAGTCTCGGATCAGCAATTTTTTCCTGTGAACAGCAAAAGAAGATAGATCACCCTCTGAAGAATAAATCCTAAAATGTTCCCGAAGCCATATGGTCAGAAGCAAGGGGCTTCCCCGACACATATCACCCGTTCGATGCAACTCATTAAGGCCGTGAAGGGTCTCCCCCACTATAAGAGAGATTATGCTGAATTGTTGTTCCTTGGCCTGCAAGATAATCTCAGCCAACTACGCATCCGCTGTCCCGAATGGTGTGACGAAAAGAACTTCACCGAAAATACAAGCCGCCATGGCATTCCTCTTGAACGACTGAACTGACATATCCTCCAAATGCAAACTGAAAAACATCGGCAACTCAGTTATATCAACCACGGTGCCGTGCAACATGTTCTTCACCTCTCCGACAGGGTGATTCAACAAATCGGACCAAGAATCAATCACTCCACGATGATATTTGGGGACGGCAATTTGACCCACCAGTGGCATGCCAAGAATGGAACCAAAGTCATCAACAGTCGGCACCATTTCATTTGCCAAAAATTAAAAGTGTGACTGTCACAGTCCCAAAAGTCTGCAGCGGCCTTCAACAAATCCCAATCCGGCTTCAAAGTCCGAAGTGTGAAGAGAATTCGGAACCCAAAGTCTTTGACAAAGGCCTTCTTGGGGTGAGTCTTGAAAGAGTACACGAAGGTCGACAAGTCCTTCTCGTAGTCACAAACAACCTTGGCATCAAGGACAAAAGAATTAGAGGCCATGGAAAATGTGGATTGCAAGCAAAATTGAGCAAGAAAAGATGTTCAAGAATGGCAGAAAAGAGCTATTGGAAGAATATGTTCGAACAGAGGCTGATATTATAGCTGTTGGGGATCTTTTGGCCAGAAAATGTCAAGCCCCAAAATTCGCTCCCCAGAAGCACGCGCCTCCCGCCACCCACTTGGAAAGCACGCGCGTCCCGAAGCCACCAGCCGAGGCGCCCGCTTCCCATTTTTGAAATGCCTCAAATGGCCCTTGTCAAAAGAAGAAATCACGCAGAACCGAAATCCGGGCACTCCCAGAATCAACATTCTTCATCAAAGCCACAAAAGCTCCACCCCTGGTGACACAGTGGGGCACACAATAATTTGGTCCGCCTCTAAGGCATGTCAAAATTGAAATTAGATAGAAACTCACACTAAGCTTAAAATAGGGTGTGTCTTACTTTTCAGTTAGAGTCGAGCTCGGCATTTTCCTCTCTAAAGGGAAAACCTTTCTTTTCGGTCCGCAGTCAACTATACCCGCACCCCACAAAAGTCATAAAGTCAACAGCAAGCGCGGCTCCGAACAGCATACATCAGATACAGCTACAAACAGCAATTCAGTCCACGGCGAACCACTGGAATCGCCACTTCTCAAGCCATCAAGCGGATTCACTAACGGATTCGTCAACAAGGGTTCACTAACAGGACCATCCAATGGATTCACTAACGGATTCATCAAACGGATTCACTAAGAGATTCGTCAACAAGGGTTCACTAACGGACTCATCCAATGGATTCACCAACGGATTCATCAGGCGGATTCACTAACGGATTCGTCAACACAGGGTTCACTAACGGACTCATTCAAAGGATTCACTAACGGATTCATCAAGCGGATTCACTAACGGATTCGTCAACAAGGGTTCACTAACTGGCTCATTCAATGGATTCACTAACGGATTCAACCGGTGGATTTACAAACGGATCATGCCACCTCCCCTATCAACAAAAGCCGCTCATACAGGGAGCGTACCTCTATCTCTCGCAACTTCGAATTCCTGCTTTCATCGAGTCTTTGCTTTTTCTTGGTGATGTCCTCGGTGGGTGTACTTTCTTTCGTCGACGCGTTTTGCTTTGCAATCCACGTCGCCGAGGGGCTCTGTAGACATCCCACCTTGGACCGCTCATCCCGATTGCACAGTTGATCTTGTGTTTCCCCCTATTTTAATATTTCTCGTTAGTTTCGGTTACTTCCATTAAGTTCCTGACTGACTTCATTAAGTCCAGGGACTAAACTGAATAACAGGGCTGACTTTCTAGTCCATTCTATCAAAAAGGCCATCTTGAAGTCGCGCGCCTCCGCCCGTAGGGGTCAGAAGCACGCGCGTCCTGCCACCAAGGCTGGGGGCGCGTGCCTCTGGGCGTCAGTTACAGATTCTGTCCAAGAATCGCTCCCTTGCTCATAAACATCCCTTTTACACCTATATAAACCCCTCTAATTCACCATTGAAGGGGAACCTTTTTCCAACATAAGAAAACTCTACACAAAAATACTTGCAAGGCATTTTCCAAGAAGCTCTTTAAGGAGTATTTGAAGTTCTTTGAAGTATAGGTAAAAGACTACTATTTTCTCTCCTTTCTACTTCATCTCTCCTCTCATTCTTCTACTTTAATCAAACGTGCAATCACCTCAAAACCATTTTGGGACATGACACCGAAGACTACTTCACTTCATTGAAGTTAGTCAAGGAGTTATCTCCCTACATTTCAAAAACCCCTTTTAAAACCCCCTTTTTATTATAGTCAAGGATAAGAAGAACATTATTTTTCATATGTAGACTTTGAACACCCAAGACCAACATTAGTTGGGCGAGATGGGTGTTTAAGTACTTCCCATCTCGTAACCTAACCCCCGAACCTCATAACAAGAATATCTGTTTTCGTAATCAAAGTTAGGCTATACATTAGGTTTTTCTTATGTTCCTCTAAAAACATAGGTGGCGACTCTAAAACACAAAAATAGACATCCTAGGACGACCCACGCGCTCTAGCCAAGCCATGGTTCCCTCCCGGGGTATCTACACAACCCTAGCTTGAGGAATAAGCTAGGGTTTCGACTGTGTAGTCTTCTGTCTATCAAAATATCCCATTATACTCTGTATAAACTCCATTAAAATATATTATAAGCAATGAGAAAGAGAGGAACGGGACAAATGATCGAGATGGAGACTGGAGAGGGTTGGATTCCTTTCGCAGGAGAGATGGCACCTACTATATACATACATATTTAATCAATGATCAATTCTCACTACGCTCAATTGCATCCTAATCAATATTCTTGACCTTGTTATCTCTATACTTTAATTGCAGGAGTCCAAAGGAGAAGGGCAGCATTGGGATTTTTTTTATTACTTTTTTTCAGAATTTGATCATGCTGATATGTCAGGTTATTTGTTGGCCACGAGATGCAACCCAAAAGGCCAAGTGCTGAACGGATTGAACACCACAGAGCAATTTGGGGTGAATGGGAAAAGGCTATTCGCAGGTCTCAAGACCCATACAGACTTGTTTGATTATGAAAGCGGTAGAAGAAAAATGTACTACTATAAAGCAGATTTCATAGACAATTATATCAACAGCAACGCCATTCACATTTAGGAAACGATGGACTACAATAAAACTCCTCCATCTGATATCATTCTTTTTAGTCAAGGTTGTCTACCAAAACAACATCCGCAATAGTGCCCAAACTCTGATGGAGATTAACATATTAGGGATAATTTTAGGTTTTTATTTTAATTATTATCTATTTAATTGTAATTTTCGGAATTATATTTAGACAGGTTTTAATTTCATGTTTACATGTAGATTTAAGCTTTATTTTGTTATTTTAGGACTCTATTAGGTTACTATATAGATTAGGGTTATTTTTAGGAGTCTTTGACTTGTTTTTCAAGTGGCTTATAAAAATTAGGTTATGTTTAATTCCGAAAATCAGATTATTGATGAATAAAATTTGATTGAGCGTTGCTCTTTTGTTAAATCCGAAAGTTTGAGTGTTTCTCCTTTCGTCCAACTCTTAGTATTGATTAAATTCTGCTAAGTTGAAGATCGTTTACGAGTATCGATTGCCTACATCATTTGGTATTCAGAGCTTGGACCTGAATTTTTCTAAATTCAGTTAAGGTATTTGTTTATCTATTTTTTCTTCTTTTCCGAAAAAAATCCAAAAAAGGAAAAAAAAACATGTTTGATTTTTCATAATTTTAGGTTTCTATTTTAATTATTTTCTATTTAATTGTAATTTTCGGAATTATATTTAGACAGGTTTTAATTTCATGTTTAAAAGTAGATTTAAGCTTTATTTTGTTATTTTAGGACTCTATAAGGTTACTATATAGATTAGGGTTATTTTTAGGAGTCTTTGACTTGTTTTCCAAGTCTTAGGAGGCTTATATAAATTAGGTTATGTTTAATTCCGAAAATCAGATTATTGATGAATAAAATTTGATTGAGCGTTGCTCTTTTGTTAAATCCGAAAGTTTGAGTGTTTCTCCTTTCGTCCAACTCTTAGTATTGATTAAATTCTGCTAAGTTGAAGATTGTTTACGAGTATCGATTGAATTCTACCGTATTCGATTATTTATCTCTCTTATGCTTCCGCTTGCCTACATCATTTGGTATTCAGAGCTTGGACCTGAATTTTTCTAAATTCAGTTAAGGTATTTGTTTATCTATTTTTTCTTCTTTTCCGAAAAAAATCCAAAAATATCCAAAAAAATGTTTGATTTTTCATAATTTTAGGTTTTTCTTTTAATTATTTTCTATTTAATTGTAATTTTCGGAATTATATTTAGACAGGTTTTAATTTCATGTTTAAAAGTAGATTTAAGCTTTATTTTGTTATTTTAGGACTCTATTAGATTACTATATAGATTAGGGTTATTTTTAGGAGTCTTTGACTTGTTTTCCAAGTCTTAGGAGGCTTATATAAATTAGGTTATTTTTAAATCCGAAAATCAGATTATTGATGAATAAAATTTGATTGAGGTTTGCTCTTTTGTTAAATCCGAAAGTTTGAGTGTTTCTCCTTTCGTCCAACTCTTAGTATTGATTAAATTCTGCTAAGTTGAAGATCGTTTACGAGTATCGATTGAATTCTACCGTATTCGATTATTTATCTCTCTTATGCTTCCGCTTGCCTACATCAAGCTCTATAACCCAAAAACATTCCCTCCTGATTGTTCACTCATCGTGACTCTAATATACACTAGTACACAGTGTATCTCTTAATGGTTGACTAAAAGTGAAACCACCAGTAATCTGCATCATCCTACACGAACGAATAACACAAATTACAAGGAAACCGTGTTAGTTAATAATTATTTTACAAATATTACTATTACCAGGAGCTCTGTCCTGTTTTAACGGTTACAAATAAATAAGGTGGTTTAAAACAGCATCCTAGAATATTGATGGCGGCATAAGAAATCAAAAGGAATTAACATACAAGGGATGAATAACAAAAATGACAAGAAAACAGTGTTAGTTAATAATTATTTTACAAATATTACTATTAACAGGAGCTCTGTCCTGTTTTAACGGTTACAATTAAATAAGATGGTTTAAAACAGCATCCTAGAATATTGATGGCGGCATAAGAAATCAAAAGGAATTAACAGACAACTAGACAAGGAGGAATAAAAAAATTACAAGAAAACAGTGTTAGTTAATAATTATTTTACTAATATTACTATTACCAGGAGCTCTGTCATGTTTTAACGGTTACAAATGAATAAGATGGTTTAAAACAGCATCCTAGAATATTGATGGTGGCATAATAAATCAAAAGGAATTAACAGACAAGGGATGAATAATAAAAATTACAAGAAAACAGTGTTAGTTAATAATTATTTAACAAATATTACTATTACCAGGAGCTCTGTCCTGTTTTAACGGTTACAAATAAATAAGATGGTTTAAAACAACATCTTAGAATATTGATGGCGGCATAAGAAATCAAAACGAATTAACAGACAAGGGATGAAAAGGAAAATCAAGTCATTACTTGACATTAGTGTTGGAACAAGATGGCTTGCAATACAAGTTATTTAGACTTCCATTAATAAAATCATGACTATAATATTAATATAAAGTATAGTCAAACCTAGTCAATGTGTAGAATCCCTGAAATGTAATTTACCTATTTATGATGGGCAAAATGGTAAATTAACATTGTTTAAGAAATGAATAGGTGTGGTCCCTAAATGAAATGTCACCAAGTCTACTATATAAAGGGTCTTCCATCAACCCTTTCAAGACTACTTTTTACTTTACTTTCTCTCTTATTATTCTCTTCATTATTGTCTAGAAGTGTTTGAGAAACTAAAGGGCATTCATCATTTAGAAGATCCATTTTCCTACATCTTCTTCTTCATCTTAATTCTTCCTACCAACATCTACCATGGATTCAACAGGTATATTCCTAACGCTTCCGCTTCATCTCTTCCTCAATCTTTTACTAAATATGAGTGTGGCATTCAGGAATATAAAATTGTTCCATCAATTGGTATCAGAGCCCCGTTCATTATTTAGTTTGAGTTTGAGTTCTTTTAAGAAAATCTTTTTGCTTTAATTTGATTCATATTTTCCTGTTGAATCATAAAGATTTGATGTTTATTAGGAACACTAATTCATTCATAGAGTACTAATAATCATCATCTAAATTTCAGAAAATGGTTTGAAAGTTTTGTTCATTAAACTCAATGGTTCAAGTGTGACTATCCCTTCATAACATGGTTTTATGTCTAGTGCATACCATGTGGATCTACTCACTTGATTCCATTAATTTTAAAACAAGATTATCCCTAAATAACATACCATGTGGATCTACTTGTTATTCATGCCTTTTGGGAAAAATTTTAAAAAAAATCAGAATACAGAAAATTTGGCACGATCGTGCCCTTTTTTTAGCACGGCCGTGCACCTTCAATTTTTGAATCGGTGCAACCTGTAAAGGGCTTAATCCGGGCGGACCTCAGATCTGCACGGTCGTGCCCTTTGTTTGGCACGGTCGTGAAGAATGTGTCGAATGAAACAATGATTCTGTGAATTATTGCACGGCCATGCACTTTTATATGCACGACCGTGCAAACACTGTTCATCAGAATTGGATTTTTTGAAATTTTCTGTATAATTTTGTTTTTCCCTTTGGAACAAAACATACATTTTTTCAAACCGTAAGGCCTTGATTAATTATATGCTTTGACAATTTTATTCATTGTTTAAATACCACCTAAGTGATTTACGTTATTTAAACCCTAAAATTGTAAAGTGTTGGATGTTTAAGTTGATATGTGAATGGCTTGAATTTTTCAAAGAAGATCTTGACATTTGACTAAACTTGGGCATTCATGTGGTAACAAGTAAAATGAACATTAGGTTATTTTCTTAGGTACTTATGTCGGCCCAAAGGAAGATTAAGTATTTATTAAAATATAAGTTCAAATTACTTGTTACCTAAGGCAATCATTTATGAGTCAACTCGCAATCCAAAGATTAGTTTTGATGTCATGTTGATGGATTTCGTTGATATAATTAATCATTTTTCATTATGTAGTGTCTTATACATGTTTTGTATTCATTCTTGTTCTCGAAATTCCAACAGATTTACTTATAGCTTCATCCGTGATTACTGCTATGAGTACCGTACCGATGCTTAATGAGACTAATTTTAAAACTTGGAAAAATAAATTGATGATGATCTTAGGCTATATGGACATAGATCATGCATTAAGGGAGCCGTTTCCTCTTCCTCTCTCTAACGAAAGAACTCAAGAAGAGTGCTTAAATGAGGAGAAGTGGAAACGCTCCAATCGTGTGAGCCTAATGATCATGAATATAGTTGTCCCGGAGACCATTTTGGCCGGTATCTCCAAGGATATTGATGCTAAAATATTCCTTGATATGCTTGAGGAACGTTTGGCATCTACCTCCTCTCATGGGACAAAGAGAAATGGGAAGGAAGTTGCGGTTGCAAGAAATAAGAAGCGTAAGGGATCATCTAATGATCATGAAGAATGCTTCTTTTGCAAGGACCTCAATCACATGAAGTACGACTGCCCTAAGTATCACGCTTGACGTGCTAAGAAAGGTATGTCATTTGGTCTTTGTTTGTGATAAAGGGTAATTTGGTTTCATTTCCTACATATACATAGTGGTTTAATATTTGAACGACAACTCACATAAAGGAAGTTTATGTAGGATTGCCTAAAATACCGATGTCCTGGAGAAGATGAAGGATTCATCTATATGGAAGCCGGGATCCGGTTGAAGTGCAAGGCATCGGGAATTTTTGTTATTGTTAAAGTACTTAGTAATATTTGTATAAATACTACATTTGTTGTACCGTCATTTAAACGAAATTTGATATTTATCACACTATTGAACAAAGAAGGTTATTTTGTTCAATTTTATAAATGTGATTTTTATTTTTATTCCAATGTTGATGGTACTAGTACATTGTCAGGTAGTCTTTATTCACTTGACCTTATTTACACAATAAATGAATCCCATAAATAATGAAACCAAAACTAGAAAGCAAAAGTTATCAAGTAAATTTTAAGGCATAGGCGTTTGGGTCATATTTCCAAGAGGAAAATTGATATGCTTATGTTAAAGGAAATCTTGAACAAACTTGATATTTTGAAAAATACTTTTGCATTAAATCCCTTAAAGGAAATTTACAAACATTAAAAGAATAAGTATTCTCAAGAGCATCAAGTGTCTCAAAGAACTAATACATTCGGAAATCAACTTTGAAAGACTATTAAGAACATTAGGTCCAATCATGATAGAGTATATCTTGGTTGGAATGTTTGTTAAAGGGAACAACGTCTAGGTCCTTTTTACTCGCTATTTTGAAGAGTGTGGGATTGTCTCCATCTACATTAAGCCGGGTACGCCTAGCATAAATGATGTACACAAGAGACATGATAAAATCCTTAAGGAAATGGTAATAAGCATGTTTTGTGCTTCTTTTACCTCACTCATTATGGGCGATACATTAAAACCACAACCCTTATTCTCATTAAAGCTCCCTCTAAGCTACTAATAAAAACCCTTTATAATTTTGGGACGAATAAGGAACACGTCCTTAAATCATCTTCATTTATGGGGTTGTCTAACATAAAGGTAGACCTTATAAGTCTACTAAGGGCAAGTTAGACATAAGATTGTTAGTAGATATTCATGAGGTAAGCCGAGAGATCGGGGATATATAAATTTTACAACCCAAAAATTTGAACATTTTGAAACGAGAAAAGCTAGGTTCTTTGAGGATGTTGAATTTAGTGGGAGATTATGTGTAATATTTTGAATTTGGAATAGAAGAGGCATCCATTTCTTCACCTCTTCCATAAGTTCCAATTGGATTTCAAATTTTGTACTTGATATTCAAGAAGAACATGCAATTCAAAATAAATATGGGTTCCCTATAAATATTGAACAACATGAAAATGTTGATCATAAGAAGGAAATTCAACAACCTCAAAATTAGGAAGAACCAAGTGCCCTTAAAGAGATACAATAGAGTAAGAAGGATTGCAATACCGGATAATTATGAGATGTATCTTACCGAGAAATAAAGGACACATAGGTTTAGTGGGAGATGAGCCATTCATCTACCATAAAGCCATTAATGGTCCTAATTCTCATAAGTAGATTAATACCATATATAAAGAATTGAAATCTTTGAAAGATAACAACTTTTGGGATCTTTTACATTACCTAAAGATGTGAAACCTATAAATGGGTCTCTAAGACCTAAAAAGATTCACAAAAGTAATGTTGAAAGATATAAAGACCCATCTAGTTGCTAAAGAATTTTCAACTCATAAGAAATGCATTAATTATCAAGAAATAAATATTTCCCGATATCTTCTAAAAACTCTTTTAGAACAATTATGGCACTAGTAGCAATTTGTGTCTTAAGCTTCATCAAATGGATATTAAGAACTTTTCTTAATGGAAACATTGGGGAAACTATCTATATGAAGAAATCCATTTATGGACTTAAGTAAAACTTCTCATTAATGGTATTTAAAGATTAATCAAGTTATTCTTTCATTTGGTTTTGAAATTAATCTTGATAAATATTGTATATACCATAAGTTCAGTGGGAGTAAAAATTATAATTTTGGTCTTATATGTGGGTAATATTTGCTTGCTAGTAATGTTTTAAACCTTAATAAGGAAACTAAGAAATTTTTTTGGAATGAAAATTCTTGGTGAGGCATCTTTTTGTATTAGGAAACCAAGTTCACTTTGAGTATTCAAGGAGTATTTTGGGATTATCACAAAAGGCCTATATAGAAAAGGTATTACAAAAGGTATAGCATGCAAAACTATAAACCACTTGACACCCCTAATTTTAAAGGAGACATGCTTAGTCTCAAACAGTGTCCTAAAGTTAATTATGAATCCAAGTATATAGAAAATATCCCTCTTTGCATCAGCAGTAAGAAAGCTTAATAAATGCGTAAGTCTTGCATTCAATGTTGGGATGCTTGGTCAATACCAAAGCAATCCAGAAAGAACATTAAGTAGTTGCCAAAAGAATGATATAGTATTTACAAAACACAAAGATCTACATGCCTATTTTAATCGGATAATCTTGAGATCATTTGGTATTCCGATATTTGTTAAAATTACATGGCTACATAAGTTTTAATGGACTGTGATTTGTCAAAACAAGTGTCGAAAGACCAATTAAGATATGACTATCAGGTAGCAGTTCCGTACTCTAACAAAAGGTTTATGGATTTAGACATTAAGTATCTTGTTATAAAGAAAAGAGAACAAAATGAACAGAGAAATACAACTTATTAGAACAAACTCCATAATTTAACGGATCCATTTATGAAACGTTATCATCTCTAGTGTTTCACGAGTGTTGCTCATATGGGTGTAACAATTTGATAACATTTAATTTAGTGGGAGTTTTGTGTTGTACTTCATTAATTGTTCTATTATTTTGATCTCATTTGGTAAAGTTGGACTAGTTGGAAGAATATGTATATATTCATTATGATTCCATGCTACACATCTATACTTTTGATCTATGTCATTTAGTTAGATTTGCATTTGTGATTATAGTGGGTTTAGTTGCGAATTAATTACAACGACTGCCTCTTTAGTCCTATACTTAAAAGACTAATGGACGAGATTGTTATAGATGACAACAAAGTGCACATTAGGGTTGTCATTTATGTTATACTTATGATTTAAAAGGAAGAACTTGTTTGCAACCCAAGTGGGAGATTGTTGGAACAAGATGGCTTGCAATACAAGTTATTATACTTCCATTAATAAAATCATGACTGTAATATTAATGTAAAGTATAGTCAAACCTAGTCAATGTGTAGAATCCCTGAAATGTAATTTACCTATTTATGATGGGCAAAATGGTAAATTAACATTGCTTAAGAAATGAATAAGTGTGGTCCCTAAATGAAATGCCACCAAGTCTACTATATAAAGGGTCTTCCATCAACCCTTTCAAGACTACTTTTTACTTTACTTTCTCTCTTATTATTCTCTTCATTATTGTCTAGAAGTGTTTGAGAAACTAAAGGGCATTCATCATTGAGAAGATCCATTTTCCTACATCTTCTTCTTCATCTTAATTCTCCCTACCAACATCTACCATGGATTCAACAGGTATATTCTTAACGCTTCCGCTTCATCTCTTCCTCAATCTTTTACTAAATATGAGTGTGGCATTCAGGGATATAAAATTGTTCCATCAATTAGCAGTTCCATGCTTGTGGAAGGGCCAAAGATTTACCAGGCGCTCCAACACTACTGCAATTTTTGAGAAGTAGCCGGTGAATCCCTAGGGTATTGGGAGAGGGGGGAAATCTTTAGCTGGCATTGGAAATGGCCGAACCATGACCCTTCTTCTTGCAGCCTCTCCGGGCCATTTATTGGTAAAGTGTGCTCTTGATGTAATGCATTCACATATCCAGATTTGGTTATTACTCCACTTTTATAGACCTATGAACCAAACATAACTTCTTCGCTTTTTTATCTCTAAATTAGGCATCCAATATGTAACAATGTAAGGAAAAAAAATCAACTACTTTAACTTGAAGATGCAAGTTAACAAAGCGCACATACCGTGAAAAAAATACATATATTTGTGGCTTTCAAACAGATTGAGCTAATATATCACGGGAATAAATTATTACTACCTCCATCCCAAAATGAATGTCCAAAAAGATGTTCAAACTTACTCTTGATCAAGAGTAAATTTGAAAATGTTTTTGAACAGTTGTTTTGGGACGAAGGGAGTAGTGTTTAATATGGAAGCCTTAATATATGCATAACCTTCTTTAGCTGGTGATAAATTACCTCCAAGGGGGATAAATCAGCACCGCGGCTGAAAGTCATCTCTATCCGGTACCTTTTTGGATCTTCCAAAGGCACCTACATACAGTTTGACATAAGAAACACATCGACCTAAGTAAAACATAATAATAGCACTCCGTAAGAAAGTTAGAAGGTAAAGAACTACGTATTTAAACAAACCCAGTGGCTTTTTTTATTTTCAAGAAGACACTCCTTTTTCAAAAAAGTATAAATTATGCAATCAAGTATGCATGTGCTGTAACGACTAGTTCAACAATCAACAAAGTATTTGCTCAAGAATACATTGAATTCATGTCCGCATCTGCGTATCATACTCATCTGCATTAATGAAGAACTTGAATAATAATTGGTGAGTAATCCTTAATCATGGAATTATGCAAATGCTAGAGTACCACATCAGAGTTTGAGGTTCCAAGAAAGAAGTTAACCCGTTCCAAGAAAGAAGTTAACCCAAAAGAGCATAGACATGCGCCACATATATTTGAATAACTCTCAATTCAGTTTCTAAATACTACCATAAGAAATCATGATAATGACCTCTATATTTTCAAACATTCTCAAGACAATATAACTCATGTTGTAAAGTACCTTGGTGTTCAGGAGGCGTTCCAAAGCACTGTCGCAAATGAGGCTGAGCTCTCCTTGTAGAGACTCATCCCATCGGAGAACATTCATTAGAGAATGAATGTGAGATTCCTGCATTTGGAGTAAGTAAAATCAATTAAAAAGAAAAAAAAACTCCCATACAAATCAATCTACCAACATAATGAATCTAGAGGTAAGAGATAAATTTATAGAGTGCACGAAATCACCAAATTAAACAAGTAGGAAAAACATGAAATCATTGCCAAAGCAGAAACGGAGTGAACATTGTCCAGCCACACAAACGAAACATATTACTAAGATACGAGTATGTATGAAGGAAAGGATAAAAATATCTGATCATTGAGGTTTTCTCTGCAAAAGAAGGCAATCACATCACTTAAATGAAGTGCAATTGTCAATGCAAATATCTGTCTATCAGTCTTTATGATTAAACAAGATATGGGTTTCCACTAATGGTAAATCCTCATTGTTTCATGTGATCATTATAGTCAAGGAGGATCAGCTGTCACCGTCTCTGAAATTGTCTGATTGTCTTCAAAGCATGTAGAGGAGAGTCTTATCTACATGATTTTCTGAATGCTACTCCATCCCAAAATGATTGTCCGAAAACAATTCAAATTAGTTCTTAATCATGGAATGTTTTTGAATATGCACTTTGTGGCGGAGGGAGTAATAATTTGACGTGGCAATAAACAACTAAACTCTTCCATTATTTAGTTACACCATAACAGCCTGTTTGCCTTTTACCGCTACTTTGTTCCCCCCAGAGACTTGCAATCTGTTTTAAATGTCAACTTTCATGTTCATTCTTGTAAGGCATTTTTTTTATTAGCGACATAGGCACAACAAAATATGAATCCAAAAATAAAGGTCCTCTCTAGAAAACAAGTAAGCAAGGAGGAAGATTAGGAAGTATGCATCCAAATAAGTATTAAGGAAAACCCTAGCACTCTACCGGCGCTGTCAAACTCTAGGGTTTCCTAGGGTTTCCTAGGGTTTCTTGTCTCTAAAGTCTTGTAAATATCTTCTTTATTTACTTTAGATTACAATTGTAATTATATTAGGAATGCTATCATTTGTATTGTTTTAGGAGATCTTTTCTTGTACTATAAATATTATGTTCATATGAATGAGAAATTACTTTTTCCTTTCAACCTCTCATATGGTATAGAGCTCTAGGTCCCAAACCCTAGCCTATATTTTTTTGTCCCACCCCATCCGCCTCCTCACTCCTTGGTTACCACCACCGGTCGCCGTCATGACCTCAAACACCACCACCATTTCTAACCCCACTGATCCCGATCATCCTATCCTCCTCGTCAATTTGTCTTATTGTCGATCTCTCACCCCACTCACCTACCTAACATGGGCATCCCAAATAACGTCCAATCTCTTTGGACTTTACCTCCTCAAATTCATTGATGGAACCCACCCTAAACCCGATGATACCATTACCACCACTACTACCGCCGTCGCCGCCTCTGGCGACGTACCTGCAAAACCTGCCACCATTACAACCGTCCCAAACCCTGCTGCCACCATATGGAGTCACCAAGATCGTCTCATCCTTAGTGCTCTCATCAGCACTCTCGATTCTGTTGTTGCTCCTCTTGTTCATTAAGCCACCACATATCATCAAGCTTGGGAAATCCTCAAAACAACCTTTGCCAACCCTTCTCGTGGCCACATACTTTAAATGAAGGACCAAATTGATTCCATTACCAAGCAAACTATGACCGTCTCTGATTATATCCACTCTATCAAAACCCTCACAGACAAACTTGCTCTCCTCTGCAAACCCATGGATTCTGAGGATATTATCGCCAAAATCCTCAAAGGCCTTGACCACGACTCCTTTAAACCCGTCATTTACTCCATCCGTGCTCGTGACACACCTATCACCTTTGAATCCCTACACAATAAAATCAATCATGAGCTCAACCTCAAACAAGCCGCCACCCCCACATCCTTCCCTGCCACCGCACTAGCCGCCCAGTCTTGACCTAACCCTACCCGTTCCTACACCAACAAACAAACCATACAACTCTTCCTTCTCTCCCTCCCCCACCGCCACCTCCAACTCTCTGACCCAGTTTAAAGGTAAATGCCAGTATTGACATTATGTTGGTCATGTCATCTCTGAATGTCGCAAATTCAAGCGCGAATACCCTCATGTTATCTTTCATCCTCCGCCTACCTCTAACCGCACCGACCGCTCCCTTCCATCAATCCTAAAGCTCACACTACCTCAGTATCCATCCCATCCCCTCCTAAATCTTAGATCATGGATAGTGGAGCCACCCATCACATCAACAATGACCTCTCCAAACTTGCTCTGCATTCTCCTTATGATGGAAGTGGCGACGTAATCATTGGAGATGGCCCTTCTCTCCCCATTGCCAATATAGGTTCCTTCTCTCTTCATTCCTCCCATTATACTCTTCTTTTTCATAATGTTCTTCACGTTCCCAAAATTTTTCGTAATATCTTATATGTTTCTCAATTCTGCAAAGATAATAATTCCACTGTCAAATTCTCACAATCTTATTTTGTTATCAAGTCCAAAGCGACCAATCACATCCTCTTTCTCGGAACACTTGAGCATGGCGTCTACTTGTGGCATCCCTCCTCCATTCAAGCTCACCCCAGCACGTCTTCTTCAGTCTCCTTGTGGTATCATAGATTAGGACACCCCCTTCTGTTATTTCTAGTTTACGTAGACATATTCCAGTTCCTTCTAAACTTTTTCCTTGTAATTCTTGCAATATTAATAAAATCCACAAGTTACCATTCCACTTAAATTAATCTTCTCTGATGTTCGGACTTCACCCGTGTTATCACACGACAATTTCAAATGCAGTAATTTTCGTAGACCACTACACCAAATACATTTGGTTTTACCCACTTAAACACAAGTCTGACACTCCAAATAAGACAGATGAGAGAATAATCTGAGACACTTAGGGGTGTGCGCCTTTGTATGTAGTCTGCATCATATGGACCACTCATAGGTTAAAACAGAGTTTGCAATACAAGTAGTGTAGATACCATGGCACGAGCGGGGTGATCCTACGCTTTCGTTTCGCGTTCGTTTGTTTAGAGTCGCCACCTATGTTTTAGAAGAACATAAGAAAAACCTAATATTGTCCTATATTTTGTTTATGAAAACTATAGATTCGTGTATTTGAGGTTCGGAGGTTAGGTTATGAAATGGGAAGTACTTAAACACCCATTCCGCCCAACTAAAGTTGGTCTTGCTTGTTCATAGTCTACATGATAAAACTAGTTCTTCCTATACTTTGAAAATGAATATGAAAGGGGGGGGTTCAAAAGGGGTTTGAATGTGGGGAGATAACTCCTTGGCCAACTTCAATGTAATGAAGTGGCCTTTGGTGTCATGTCCCAAAATGGTTTGGGTTGATTGCACACTTTGATAAAATAAAAGAAGTAGAGATGAGATAAGTAGAGAGAAAAAGAAAAGTACCTAAACTTCAAGAGCTTCTTTGGATAAATGCTTGAAATGCTTCTTTTAGAGAGTTTTGGTATAGTTTTCTTATGTTGAAAATTCCTCTTCCTTGAAATTATGAAGAAGGGGGGTTTTATACGTAAAAGAAGATGTTTTTGGTGCCAAAACAGAGTCAACAAAGAGGGAATTCCTGGGCAAAATCATGTAAATTGAGCAAGGGAGGGATTCTTGGAGAGAATCTGCAACTGACGCCCAGAAGCGCGCGCTTCCTGCCTTTGGGGCGGAAGGCGCATGCGTCTGGCCGTAGAGGGTGTAAGTACCCCAATCTGAAATTAAACCAACTTAGAGGATTTTTTAGCATCATTCAGGGATAAACTGATAGGCTAGACCTCACTAAGATAAACCTAAAATTCCAGGACTATTCTGGAATTAAAATTAGAAAAATCCAGAAGCTCGTCAGGCTGAGCCGTACGGATGGTTTGGATGAGGGACAGCCCCAGCCATATGGCTACTATGGGTACCCTCAGTCCCTATAAATTAAGACCCTTGCTGATCATTTTAGGGGGGAGAAAAATCATTTATGTTTGTAAACTCTGCCAAACTGAGAGTAGATTAGGGATATAAACAAATTCTTGAGTGAAAAGAGAGAAAGAAGATAGGCTTAGAACCAAAATTGGTGAGGCTTCCTTCTCCCCATCTTCTCTTCATCTCATACTCTATTTCATTTTGCCTTATTTATATTATGTCTTTATTATTCTTGCAAATATTATGAATTGGAACCAAGTCCTTGATGTGAATCAATGGTACCCTCATGTTCTATGCATGATCAAGGGTTCAAACCTAAGATGATCAAGGCTTGTTATCATTTAATGTCTCTTTACATTAATGCACTTTACATTATGTCTTTACATTAATGCACTTTACATTATGTCTTTACTTTTATGCAATTTATATTATGTCTTTACATTTATTCAAGTTAAATTTCATGTCTTTACTTTTAAAATGATTTTATGGTGAAATGATCAAGTTTGGATGATAAAGTTTCAATCTTTAACATTCAAACTTTGATCTAACTCCAATAATGTCCCTTTGGATGGTAAAGACTCAATCTTTATCCATCCAAAGGTTGATTTCTTACTTCCCCAAGGCTTTTCCTTGGATGATTGATCCATTTGGATGTTAAAGTTTCCATCTTTAACCATCCAAATGATGATTTTGGCTCAAATGCCATGTTCATCACCTTTCTTAATTTTTCCCCAATTATTGCCTTGATCACACCCAAAACCTTTTGTTTTGGTGTTTAATTAGTGATCAAAAGTATAGGGATGATTCAATTCAAGTTTTGTGTGAGTAAATAAACCGGAAAAATGTAAAACAGTTCAGTTTCAACAGAATGCTCTGTTTCTGCCTGAAACTGGACTGATTTCTTGACAATCTGCAACAATCCCCAGGGATGACCTTCCTAGCCGTACAGCTAGTTTGGTCAGAGGGGTGATTTTTCAGTCTTTCCCCTCTTTTGTTAAACTGTTTACAAAACAAACCCTTTCTGTTAAGTTTCTGACTGGTTCTATTGAAAAGTCAGTTTCTCCCACTTTTATAAAACACACACACACACTTGCACATTTTTTGTCAACAAACTTAGGGAGACTTGGTTTTTTGAGGCATTTTGGGTGAACCTCGATTAAGTTCTTCCCAAGGTGTAATGTGACCTCCAAATCCTTTTCTCTAACCTTTTTTCGTTAAGTTTGGGTTTAAAGTTACACTAACGTGGCGACTCTGTTTTCTTTTGAATATAAAGTGCCGTGTTTGACTCTCCGGGAACCATTTGAATTTTCCCGCGGGTATCTTATAGTGGCGACTCCGCTGGGGAATAAAGTATTTACAAACTTCTTTTTAGAAGCTTTGGGGACACTTTTGTGTGGGTCAAACTCCCATCCCCATTTATTGACTTTATGCATATTTTTGTGTGTGTTTTATGTTTCTGTTTTGATTTCTAGGAGTGAAACTGTTCTGGAAATGCAATAAACTGGGGCTTGATGATCAGAAGCTGAAAATTGGCAAAAATAATGGGGCTATTGCGCTAGCTGTACGGCTGGTTTGGCCGGGCCCACAGAATGTTTCAAATTAACAATTTTGTGCAGGGCAGGAACATTCAGTTGGTCCCTTTTTCTTCTGCTTGTCCAGGTTCCAATTTACAGCCTCTACTTGTGAACATTTGCCTTCAAAAAATGGATCTTCAAAGCTTTGTTATGCACAAATTTTTGAACATAAAATATTGGGTTTTCAAGGCCTCATTGTGCATAACCTCATTTTGTGAATGTTTGGTTTTCTAAATCTCTTTTGTTGTGCACAATCTTTTTTTACAAATTGACTTTCAAAGGGCCTTGCTCCTCTTGCAAACGTTTTTATTTTCAAAACCTTCGGTTGTGCACAACCTTTCCCATGTACAAAATTTGATTTTCAAAGATTTTTACTAGTTCATATCTTTGCTTGATTACTTGTGCAAATTACTTATTTAAATTGTTTGTCCATATCTTGTATATACCCTTGTTCATGCTCATGATATTAAAACACATTGAAAACTCCTATTTTGACTAAAAAAAGAACATGGAAGACTTCTCACAACGTTCACTCGACCTTGTGCACGTTTCAAAAACCCTTAAAACTCGAGATGGATGCCACGATGCAGCTCGATTGGTGCTCTTGTGGCCTTCTTGCGCGCACGGGTCCATTCCACCTCCCCTTCCGAGCTGAGTCAACCACACATTGTCCGTGACACACAAATACCGTGATCATGGTTGGTTTTTGGTCTAGCTCACATCATCACGTCCCTAATATGTGTCCAAACGCTAATAATGGCCAATTTAACGCCCGAGTCACGACTCCTTGTGAAAGCAAGTGTGACCAAGTCATCTTTGACCCGGTCCTTGACTCATGGGTTAATTCCAACCATAATTAACCGAAATCACGTATTAGGGATAGGTTGACACCGCGTCATTAAGCTCTAATGCTTGACCCATCCTAATCATCTTTAAGTCCAAGGCTAAGGTCCGAGATCCCTCATTAAAATGAGGTCATGCCAGAATTTCGTTGAAGCGTTAAGTCAATCTTGACCTTAACCGGGGCTTAATCATGATAAGAATGGCCCACACATTGGAACTTTGCGACGTACTAGACCCTAGGAATGGTTCTTTTGGTCGGTGGAAGCCGCGTGCCCTATAGGACCCTCGCCCGAGGTAGTCCATCCTTGGGGGTGTGCAATAGAGGTGAAAAATGAGGGGCTTATAGACGTAGTGATGGCCTCCACTGATCCAGGGTTTAGAATAGTTGCGAAAAAGAAGATAAATCTTTTCCAACCATTTAGTATCAAGTCAAGAAAGTTTTTTAAGTAAACTTGAATGAATAAATAATTGCACATTGCGCGAGTTTGCTCCGTTTTTGCTTCTTGTCATTGACACATTGTATCCCGTTAAGTCCTTAGGAATAGTCCCCTAGGAAGCCGCTAAGTCCTTGGAAGATCTCCGAGGCACTCGTAAATCTTTGGATGGATCCCCATTATCCTACAAATATCTCGTTAAGTCCTTAGGAATAGTCCCTTAGGAAGATATTAAGTCCTTGGAAGATCTCTGAGGCACCCGTCAATCATTGGATGGATCCCCGTTATCCTTCAAGACCTTCGTTAAACCCCTAGGCATGGTCCCCTAGGTCTCCGTTAAGGTTCCCGTTAAATCCTTAGGAATAGTCCCCTAGGAAACCGTTCAAGTCCTTGGATGGATCCCCGTTATCCTCCAAGAACTCTGTTACAACCTTGTAAATAGGCCCCCGTTTGAACTCTAGATCCCATTCAATCCTGTCCACCTTCCACCCAATAGGCCTAAGCCTAACGGTCCTGTCCCATTAGTAGTATGAGCATTCACCCAATGTTTACCCGAGCCTAAACTACCCTTTTTCTTCCCCGTAGCTCAGATGAAGTGGAAGAGAGCATCATGTTGCCGCCTAGTGCGTGTGGAATCAGAGAGTTCCCCGGTCACCGCAACTTCTCCAACCCAGTACCTCAGAAAGACTGATTCAATGGATGGTAGCTTGGGAAATGACGTCGCAGACAATCTGGATACCCCGAAGAAAGAAGAGTTGCTCCAAGCTCTAGAAGCCTCCGGGGCTACGGAAAAAGTCATCACAAAGAGCCACAAAGAAACACAGAACCCGTTCGACGAGTCGATGAGACAAAGAGGTGTCACAGCTCTATTTCAAACTGATGGGATTTTCACCAAAGTGACCAATCACAAATAAGAGGTGGAAGCCACCCAACCTCCGAATTGCAACCAAAGATTGTCCCCTCCATCTTACAAAAATACCGTGACCCCCACTTCTTTGCCCCAACACACTGTCATCCAAAACGAGCCCCTCACTCAAATCCTCCTCACTCCGCCTCATCCCAAATTCAACATCTCCCATGGGTGTAGACACCCCGATCTCGCACCCCTTACCAAACCCTTTTTGATCGGTCTAAACCCTAAAATTGACCTAAAGCCCAGATTTGGCTATGTGGGATTTTCGTGAGCCTTATCGGTGCATCAAATGGATTAACGGGCTTCAAATTCATGATAAGAGCGAAAAAACGAGTAAACAAGCATATACTTCAATTTTTGAGCTGCGGGGCCCGAAACGGGGCCCGCACCCCTAGAATTGCTCGTTATTATCCATTATCTGCACTTAAAAATATAGTATTGTCATCCCTTGCTCATTAACATATTGCAGATATACGTACGTGACCACGATAATATTTCAAGCAACTTTCATGTTGGGACCATGGACAACCGGGACACCGTTGTGCGTGCACACGAACAAAACTTGAACTGTTGCGGAACCAATACCGGGAGCAGAATTGTAGTCATTCACTTCTAAATGGAGTCAAACAAGGGAGTAATGAAGCCAACCACCAGCAGACAAGTGGCCAAAGTTGGTTGGGTAATTGGATAAGGGTTGGGCCAATCGGAGCGCGACACGTGCCAAATCCAGATCCCCAACAAAATGCACTAGAGACGTATGGATCAATACAAGGAGTACGGCCATCATCAAGCCGTACGGCTCCTAAGCCCTGACTGATCTGCTATTTTGCTCTTCAACCACTTGTGCTCATTCAAGGCCATTAAGGGTGATTCAAGCCATTCCTACCCGGGTGGATGACCCCTAAACTACCCGCTAGACCTAGACAAGGGTACCTATGAGTAATTTCCACCCTCCCCCATCCAATATACTACCTAACTCATCCATTTACCACACATGTTCTTACCACAATTCATACACACAACACACACAAGAGAGCCACACAACACACACTCCATATTCATCCTTTTTACTCTCTCTCAAGCATCAAAAACTCCCTCAAATCTCAGCCACTAAACCACCACCACACCACCATAGCACCACCACAAAGCAATCACTAGATACAAACACAAATCACACACTCAAACACTCTCTCAATCACAAGGCAAACACCTTAAGAAAACAATCAAAAAAGTCTTCCCTTGGAAGCAAAGGAAGCACAACCTAGGTAATCTTCTCATCTTTTAATCTTCATATGTTTAAAATGTAGATGATTATGTATTTTACTTTGAGGTCTAGCCATTTTTTAGGCTAGACCTCCATTTGGTGTTCATTGATGTAATGTTGACATTCTTGTTGTTCTTCTCTCTAAATGATGATATACCATGATTAAATACTCAGATGGTTGTTTTTTTGTGTTGTTAGTATGTATATCTATGTATGTCCGAAGTTTCATATTCATATCATCTCATTTGAGTGAGTTTTCATGGGTGTTCTCATCCCTTTTGTAGATTTTCAGCAGACTGTGCATCTGCACCTTTCTGTCTTATTACTCTCTTTGTGCATAGCAAACGTGGTTTTTGGTCTTAGACCACAAAAGGTATTTTGTTATAAACAAACATAGGAAGATTATAATGCTAATATAATATTTTTCCCATGAGTAGAAGATTCTCTTTATATTTATTGTTTAGACTCTTGATCTGCAAATCTGTGCTGGTTCATCTCCGACATGGAAATGTCAGAGATGTTTTGTATGACTTATACTTTCTTGATGGCCTTGAAACTCTCCATATCTGAACTTTGATATTTTAGGAATAACTTTCATGTTTAGTTTTCCCCATGATTCCCCCTTTTTCATGATTCCAAAAGTGGATATTTTATGGATGTATGCATATCTGTCAGACTAGGCTGTTGAAAGTTCTATCTTGCATGCTTTGTTTGGAGACAATAACATGCCCATAAAATCAAGGGAAAAATCATGGTTTATGCTTGATGTGTTAGGGACTTTTATTGACATTCAATTTCCAGATTGGCCAAGCATAAAAACAGGTACACAGAGAAGAAATGGACAGCAGTCCCTAAAATGTTTGGGGACTGAGTTTGGACAATCATTTTCATATGGGATTTGTTTCCCTTTTGCTCACCATTGTAAATATTAATCCCCCACCCCTTTTTTGTTTCCTTTACTGGATGTGAATGCTAAACCATTTTCAAAACCAATTGAGAGTCCACCCAAACCGGCTTTCATTTGTGTGTTTAAAGCAAACATACCTAGAATAGGAAGACTCCTTTGTACATAAAATCACCACTTTTGTTAAGGCATAAAAACAAGGCATAAAATGAATCTAAGAGGCACGCATGCTAGAGACCATCATGGGCGAGGAGAGTTCCTAACCCCTTCTCTACTCGTAACTTAGCCCACGAACCCACTTTCTCAAATAAAAAGGTTTTGTCTTCATTTTTCCTAAAATAAAGTGAGGTGGCGACTCTTGCAATTAAATTAAAACTTCGAGAGGAAACCATTTGTGTGAAACCGAGCGCGGATCGTAAAAAGGGCGGTTCGAGTGCGGGCTCTCACAGTGGCGACTCTGCTCGGGACATTTTTTCAAAGTGGGCTAGACTCTAATTTTTTTGCATGCCATGCTTTATATGCTTTGCCTTGTTTGTATATATTTATGCCTAACATCTTTTTTGTAGGGACGTTTATTATACCTCTTGTGTATATATATATATGCGTGGTGAATTTTCCCTTTAAATTTAAAAAAAAATGAAAAAAACAAAAAAAGTTTTTCTTTTTTCTTTCTTGCTTTCAAAAAATCATTTTTCAAAAAAGTATAGATACCTCACACACATACACATTTTTCAAAATTGCGATTTTAGAACCGTACAAACCTTAGAGAGTGTTACCCGAGGACATAAGAGAGCTCATCAACTTCCCATTAGAGTCCGCGGTTAACATTCCCGCCCCAAAGCACGCCTACTTGTCGTTGTGATGGGTGTAAGCCTTGCCTTCCCTTCCGAAGCCTCGAGTCCATGTTTTCAAAAGTGACTCGTCCCAGACTTCATGCCAGTTTTTGTCTAGCAATTTCCCTTCAATCCTATGCATTCCCAAAAAGGTTATAAACGACCTCAATTGTGGATATCATGTGGAATTCTTGGATTGACTTGAAATTGCCAAGACCCTTACATAGACCGTAACCGAATGGTGGATCCCCGAAAGAGTATAGGCCCTTCGCTAGGGGCTTGGACGGCCAATAGTACAGGTGAAAAACGTTGGTCCTATACTTTGGAGAAGGTATCCACTATTCCAAGATTCAATTGAAAAACATGTCAAAACAAATCAAGGTGCTTGTCCGGCTTTCATAGGTTTGTGCATGGCTTGCGCTTCAAATTTTGAAATATAAAAAAAAAAAAAAAAATTTAGCTTCTTTAGTTCATAATTTTTTTTTTCCATTTTGCACATAAAACTTCATTCCCAGAAAATCTAAAATAGGTTTTATTTTCATCCGTCTTGTAGAGGGAGAATTCTTCTTGTTCTCTAGCGCGACATTCAAGGTCCATTCCAAGCATTAATTTGATCAAATCTCAACTCTGGTCTTCACCATCAATCATGGCCAACAAAGGACAGACATCATCAAACTCGACTAGGGGATTGCCAGACTTCGAGCTAGGGTATGCAATGGAACAGTGGTTGGAAAGGCGCTTGAACGATCTCACCAACCGAATGATCAGCCTATTCCAAGGGCATCAGGAAGAAATGTTGGACCTTGTGGCTACCCTCTTTAAGAAATTGGAGCTCAAAGATCTCCAAGAACCCCAGTCCCAGAGTGTCAATTCCAACCCGAACTTTCACTCCACCCGCGACATGGGATTCGTGACTTGTAACGATATTTGTGTGGGAGCTAGCCGAATGGTGAGAACATACAATTTAAGCCCTACCGCTTCTCTAGAGCTACATGAAACTCAAGTGAAACCCACAGGGATCTATTCGCCAAGCAGTTCACAAAAGGGGGTCCGTCGCGATAAAGGATACTTCAACAATTTGAATGCCCCATTGTCTGTGGTTTTTCAAGAACTAAGCGCTCAAGGATTGCTAAAGCCAATGGAGGGTTATCATCCTGAAAATCCCACCTATGGAGACCGAAACAAGTTCTGCCAATACCACCAAGCCCGTGGCCACGACACTGATTCATGTTGGGCACTCAGGAAAGCAGTCCAAGACCTTATTGATAAAGGAGTCATTGAGATGCCCATTGACGCCCAAAGGCCTGCAACTTTATGCTATGTAAAACCCCACCGGACTTCAAAGGCTCGCAGCCCTGCAATAATAGTCAAAGCTAAGGAAAGGAGCTTGGTACAGAATATGGATAGGCACTTCGATGAATTCGAGATCCCATTGTCCAATGTCTTCTATGGGTTGGTTTCTCAAGGGATCATGACACCTATTGAAGGTTACAAGCTGCCCAAAAAATTGCCCAAGAACTTTTACCCCACGGAGCTCTGCGTGTATCATCAAGCTGTGGGTCATGATACAAACTTCTGTTGGTCTCTCAAGCACGCCATCCATAACCTCATCGATCACAAGGTCATCCCAAGGCCACCTCCAAGGGCCTCATGTTCGAATAGTTATCCTAGGGGCTCATCGACCCCCGAGGTAGGTGCTTCCATTTGAATAATGATTGGAGCTCGTTAACCCTGAGGAAGGTTGTTCCTCTTTTGCCAACGACTGAATTGTGTTGACCCGTAAGGTCGTGCCTCTAGTGCATGAATCTCTTTTTGCTATCTACTTGGGCTCACCACCCACTCCTAATCTTGTCCCTTTTGCGTATCACTTAGTAATGTTCTCACACATCTTCTTTGTCTTCTAAGCCTAGAGTGTGTTGTTGTCTTCGTGCTTTTATTTTCTTGCGTGTCATGTAATATATGTTTTTAGTCAATGAACTTGCCTTATAACCAATTTCTTTCTTAATCTGGACCCTCCAAACAATTAATCTCACTTAATTAAAAGCAATCAATGAAATCTGAACAAATTTTAGACTGTGATTAATTGAGATGGGAACTAGGGCCGAAGGCAATCAACAAAGTTCACGAAGACAATCGACAAAGTCACCCGACAAACAAAGATTTTAGGGTGGGTACAATCAAAGGCATTTTCGGAGAGGCCAATCAAATGGAAAAAGGGTGAAGATATCACGCAACTGCAAGTGTCGGCGATTTTCCTTTAATGTGTGATGTATTGTAAATTTTCGCATTTTGTAAATTTGTAACGCTTCAGAAGTTATTATGTTTCTTCATCTTCTTCCTCGAAAAAAAAAAGGAGAAGAAGAGAAGCATTGTTTAAATTATTCTTTTACATATTCCATTTGCTTTATTGTTTAAAAAGGATATCGCGACACTTCATGTTTATGTGTATGCCTTCAACGACGACAATTGGCATTTCATTCTGAAGACTTCATTGCTCGTTGCACAAAGACGAGACATGGACCGAGGGTCCAAAAATCTCATGTGACATCATCAATTTCAAGGAGCACCGCGCATACGAGGCCAATCCTGCACTGAAGAAGATCTCGATCTTTCAACTTTAGGCAAACCACCATAAACGACGACAACTGGTGGCTTTTGTTGGAGACCAACGTGCTCTACCAACCCCTTACACTGAGGGAGCCCAAGAACCAAAAAATCGTGCAGCCTCCAAATGGTGTGATCAAAATTAGGAAAAGGAGACGAAGGTGAAGGCCTCTCACCAAATGAGGTCAAATTGCGGTGCGAATCATATCACTTGCCCAATGATGTTCTCATGTCGATTTGTCACGGTCTAATTTCTGTTCAAATGATTTGTCAAGCTTATTTAATCAGAATTAAAATGCTAATTCAATTTTAGAAGGGTCCATTTGATTTTGAGGCACTTGACCATTAACGCTTATTCAAGTCTTGAGTCTTTGATTTTGATGTGTGAGCATGCATATTTTCCCGAGTCTAGGGGCTTCTCCCTACTTTCGTCCTCCCGTCATTTCATTTCTACACAAACACGATGTCGGAGATCCCACTGGAATTTCCCTTTGTTTCCACAAAACACTAGCCTCGTGCCTTCCCCTGCCAACTCCTGCAAGTTGTCACAGCAAAAGAGACAAATGAATGCTATTTTTTATATCTCAGAATCTCAATGCCGGCAAAGGATGTCGAATGAGTGAACAAAAACTTGGGCTGCATGTTAGAGTTTTGGGTTTTGCTTCAGAAGCAGCAATGTGGTTTCATGACAATACGATTTGTTGAGAATGGTTTGCTTTGGGTGACACGGAAATTCAGATGGCAAAATGCCAGGGTACAAGACAACTTTCATTGACAGTTGATCTTTTGAAGGGACTCAGAAATACAAAGATTAACTTTTGAGAATGATAATGAGTTTCAATAACTCTCGAGATCAAGGACATCAAGAATGTGGGATAACTCTCATAGACAGTTAGGTCCCTTAATGTGTGGATTATCAGAACAGTGCCATCTCGGATTGATAGTATGGCCCGCAAACCGCAAAGCTCAAAGCTCGTTTCTTCAGAAATATCAAGGTTGTGTCCCGCCAAGCAACTCTCAAAGACAGTTGATTCCCCAAAAAAAAAGAAGTATTGAATGTCAAATCCATGAATCACGATCAACATCAAAGCATCGAATGTGGGATGACTCTCATAGACAGTCGATCCCTTAATGTGTGGATCATCAGAACGAAGTGCCATCTCAGATTGACAGTATGGCCCGCAACGCACAAAGCTCAAAGCTCAATCTTTGGCAATATCAGGATTGTGTCCCGCCGAACAACTCTCAAAGACACTTGATTCCTCAAAGAAGGAGCATTCAATGTCAAAATCTGTGAATCATGATCAACAGCCAAACATCGAACATTTGAATAACTCTCAATGACAGTTAAGCCCCAAAGGTTGAAATACCAAAACATGAAGTTGTCTTCAAACGGCAATTTGGATCAACATAAGATTCACTCTTCAAGTGCAACATGAGTTTCATATGCCAGATTCAGGGGCTCGTCCTATAACATGACTGGGGCTTCCATAGCCAACATTTGAAGTTGATCCTTGCGAGTCACTGGGGCTTCAGCAGCAAGAATGTTGGGGAGTGATATCAGAAAGAACAAATGGGGCTTCTTCAGCCAACAACTGGGGCTGCCCAACGATAGCATCCGGATATACTGTTGAGTAGTCTTGATTAAATGGGTGTTCGGAATTGACCTTTTGAGTGTTCGCGCTAGGCTTTCGGCTCTACTTCACCAAACACATCTCCATATTCCTCATTTTCCGCAAAATGCAAAATTCACAATAAAGTGCACAATTCATTTCATTCATGATTCTCCCTCTGTTCATTCATAAACTTTTACTCATTAATTCATAATAAGCGAAGTGTGAAATGCAAGCAATTCACATGCGTCAATAATAAAAAAGAAAAAAAAAAGAAAAGAGAAAAATCAATTGCAAAAAAAAAAAATCATCGTGAAAAAAGTGAAATGTGACTTTCACCCATCAAAGGCAAATGATTGCAAAATGAAAAGAGAGTGTGTTCTTGTCCCAACCTTTCTCCGAATCTCTCGATCTTAAATATTTCAATCCATGTATGTGTTCTAAAATTTTGTTGCACATGAATGACACTTTTGAGCACATCAATGTCAAGATATATTCTGCTTGCTCGTGAAAATCTCTTGCAGGTACACATCACACACCCTGTCACATCATGGTCCTCGCAAGAAGGTTCCTCGTCAATATAAATGCTCACGGGAATATGATTTCCCGATTATATTGACGAGATCAACTTGTGCTCAAACAAAGATGATTCAAATTTTACATGTGCAAACATATCTGCCAATGCAAGCAAAGCTAACCTGCAGGTCACATCATACAAGTTGATCTCGTCATCTCTTCTGTTATGCGTGAGACTTCAATCAAAGCCGAAAGGTTCAGGCATGGCATCAATCGCCAATGATCACAGCAACTCCAAAAGCAGGGAAGCCTGACCGTGAGATAATCGAAAACTCTGTTAGGTGGAACAGGGATCCAAAATGAAGTTGCAGCACTCAACACAGTGCCAAAGGATAAACTAAAGCAATGGTTCACTGCGCAGTGAAGCACAAAAATCTCATCACACAGCAACTCCAAAAACAGGGAAGCTTGACCGTGAGATAATCAAAAACTCTTTTGGGAGGAACAGGGATCTAAAATGAAGTTGCAACACTCAACATAGTGCCAATGGATCACACAAAGCAATGGTTCACTGCGCAGTGAAACACAAAAATCTCATCACACAGCAAAAAAAAAAAAGCAAAAGAATCTGAGAACATCTCATAATGCAGCGTATCCTTGCTTTTATTTGTGCATTTTAAATCATGTTGTTTCACCCTGGTCTTCTCAGGCACCCGAGATTACCTCCCCCGAACTGTGCAACGTTGTACGTTCCCCATTTTAAATCATGTTGTTCCACCTTGGTCTTCTCGAGCACCCGAGATCACCTCCCCCGAACTGCGCAATGTCGTACGTTCCCTATTTTAAATCATATTGTTTCACCCTGGTCTTCTCGGGAACCCAAGATTACCTCCCCCGAACTACGCAACATCGTACGTTCCCCATTTTAAATCATGTTGTTCCACCCTGGTCTTCTCGGGCACCCGAGATTACCTCCCTCAAACTGCGCAACGTCGTACCTTCTTCGTTTAAATTGAACCTCCTCAGAACTACGATGTAACTTGATTCTCGCAAGGGATGCATAGGCAGTTTATGAAATTGAGCTCAGTTTCCCGTTCTCCTAAACAATTTCTCATGTCAATCTCCTCCCCAGCAAAGGGACAACACATCTCGATGCAATCCCCAGCAAAGAGACAACGCATCTCAATGCTCCCCCCGCAAATTTCTTGTTTTTTAATAAAACTGAACTACGATTGGTCTGATTCTCGAAAGAGATACGTAGGTAAACCAGGAACCCGGTACCGACCATTATTTGTGTTAGTTTGATTGTTTGTTTGAGTTAGAATTATGGAGGCTTGATTCTCGAAAGAGATACTAGAAGTCCTACTTTGGACCCATCCGTTACACCCTAGACGAGATCGTTTGTCTCTTAGTGATCGTAGAATCCCCTTTACATTACAAGGAGATTCGACGAGGGGCTCTGTAGACACCCCGATCTCGCACCCCTTACCAAACCCTTTTTGATCGGTTTAAACCCTAAAATTGACCTAAAGCCCAGATTTGGCTATGCGGGAGTGCTGTGAGCCTTATCGGTGCATCAAATGGATTAACGGACTTCAAATTCATGATCAGATCGAAAAAACGAGTAAACAAGCATGTACTTCAATTTTTGAGCTGCGGGGCCCAAAACGGGGCCCGCACCCCTAGAACTGCTCGTTATTATCCATTCTGTGTACTTAAAAATATAGTATTGTCATCCCTTGCTCATTAAAATATTGCAGATATACGTACGTGACCACGATAATATTTCAAGCAACTTTCATGTTGGGACTGCGGACAACCGGGACACCGTTGTGCGCGCACACGGACAAAACTTGGACTGTTGCGGAACCAATACCAGGAGCAGAATTTTAGTCATTCACGTCTAAATGGAGTCAAACAAGGGAGTAATGAAGCCAACCACCAGCAGACAAGTGGCCAAAGTCGGTTGGGCAATTGGATAAGGATTGGGCCAATCGGAGCGCGACACGTGGAAAATCCAGATTCCTCAGCAAAATGCACTAGAGCTGTATGGCTCAATACAAGTACTACGGCCATCATCAAGCCGTACGGCTCCTAAGCCCTGACAGATCTACTATTTTTCTCTTCAACCACTTGTGCCCATTCAAGGCCATTAAGGGTGATTCAAACCATTCCTACCCGGGTGGATGACCCCTAAACTACCCCCTAGACATAGACAAGGGTACCTACACCCTCCCCCATCCAATATACTACCTAACTCATCCATTTACCACACATGTTCTTACCACAATTCATACACACAACACACACACAAGAGAGCCACACAACACACACTCCATATTCAGCCCTTTTGCTCTCTCTCAAGCATCAACAACTCCCTCAAATCTCAGCCACTAAACCACCACCACACCACCATAGCACCACCACAAAGCAATCACTAGATACAAACACAAATCAAACACTCAAACACTCTCTCAATCACAAGGCAAACACCTTAAGAAAACAACCAAAAAAGTCTTCCCTTGGAAGCAAAGAAAGCACAACCTAGGTAATCTTCTCATCTTTTAATCATCATATGTTTAAAATTTAGATGATTATGTAGTTTACTTTGAGTTCTAGCCACTTTGTTAGGCTAGACCTCCATTTGGTGTTCAAAGATGTAATGTTGACATTCTTGTTGTTCTTCTCTCTAAATGATGATATACCATGATTAAATACTCATATGGTTGTTTTTTTGTGTTTTTAGTATGTATATATATGTATGTCCAAAGTTTCATGTTCATATCATCTCATTTGAGTGGGTTTTCATAGGTGTTCTCATCCCTTTTGTAGATTTTCAGCAGACTGTCCATCTGCACCTTTCTGTCTTGTTTCTCTCTTTGTGCATAGCAAACTTGGTGTTTGGTCTTATAATACATAAGGGATTTTGTTCTAAACAAACATAGGAAGATTAGAATGCTAATATAATATTTTTCCCATGAGTAGAAGATTCTATTTATATTTATTGTTTAGACTCTTGATCTGCAAATCTGTGCTGGTTCATCTCCGACATGGAAATGTCAGAGATGTTTTTTATGATTTATACTTTCTTGATGGCCTTGAAACTCTCCAGATATTAACTTTGATATGTTAGGAATAACTTTCATGTTTAGTGTTCCCCATTATTCTCCCATTTTCATGAATCCAAAAGTGGATATATTATGGATGTATGCATATCTGTCAGACTAGGCTGTTGAAAGTTCTATCTTGCATGCTTTGTTTGGACACCATAACATGCCCTTAAAATCAAGGTAAAAATCATGGTTTATGCTTGATGTGTTAGGGAATTTTATTGACATTCACTTTCCAGATTGGCCAAGCATAAGGATAGGTACACAGAGAAGAAATGGACAGCAGTCCCTAAAATGTTTGGGGACGGAGTTTGGACAATCATTTTCATATGGGATTTGTTTCCCTTTTGCTCACCATTGTAAATATTAATCCCCCACCCCTTTTTTGTTTCATTTACTGTATGTGAATGCTAAACCATTTTCAAAACCAAGTGAGAGTCCACTCAAACCGGCTCTCATTTGTGTGTTTAAAGCAAACATACCTAGAATAGGAGGACTCCTTTGTACATAAAATCACCACTTTTGTTAAGGCATAAAAACAAGGCATAAAATGAATCTAAGAGGCATGCATGCTAGAGACCATCATGGGCGAGGAGAGTGCCTAACCCCTTCTCTACTTGAAACTTAGCCCCCGAACCCACTTTCTCAAATAAAAAGGTTTTGTCTTCATTTTTCCTAAAATAAAGTGAGGTGACGACTCTTGCAATTAAATTAAAACTTCGAGAGGAAACCATTTGTGTGAAACCGAGCGCGGATCGTAAAAAGGGCGGTTCGAGCGCGGGCTCTCACAATGGGACGCCTCCTAAGCATAATCCACTCAAAATGCCCGCAAACCACTCTCCACACCAGATACGCCTCGAGCATCATACTCACAACACCTTCCAAATCATATCCCTTCTCGGTTCAATGCCATCAACCAAGTCACCAGAGCTCAGTTACTATTTAAACCATATATGGATACCCGACTAGGCATCACCAACTTGCCTCCACCAGATTTCCCGATGAGATTCCGGGGTGACCCGTATCATTTCTACAATCCAAGACCTTTTGGACCACAAGATCCTTGCATGCCTCCAATGTATATTCCTGCAAGCAACCAAGGTTATGGGTATGCCTACGCCCCTGCGCCTCCGCAAAATCCCCTCAATCATCCATTGGGAAAAAGAAAGCAAATGGAAGCTAAGTTCGAAAGGACACTCAATGAGAACCTCTTTGCATCGAGAGACGGTGATTCTTGTCCCCGCCACGCTCCGGTCAATGATGAAAGAAAAGCCAAATGCCAAACCAAACCCCATTTCACAAGGTTTGAGGATTTCGGAATGCCCATAAGCAAGGTATTTGAGGGATTGGTTAAGCAAGGCCTCACATCACCTCTTGTCAATTTTCAACCTAAAAACCCCAAAAGGCGTCTCGACGAGACCAAGAGGTGTGCCTTTCACAACTATAATGTACATGATACCGACGATTGCATCGCTGTAAAACACGTCATCCGGAAGTTAATCGTGAAAGGAAAGCTTGAATGCCCCAGGTTGGGGAGTTGATAACGAAGCGATAGATATGGTCAGGGGCGGAATATCAGAACCCCTTCCCTTTGGAAAGGTCAGAGTCTACTATTAGGAGGTATGAAAAGTTAGTTAAGATGTCTGTTAGGTTTAGTTAGAGTCTTGATTCCCCGGTGAGTGCCATGTGGTGACCATTCTGAGTCCATTGTCAGTTTTCTTAATCAGATCGTTATCATTATTGCATTGTCAAAAGTGTGCATAAAAAAAATAAAAAATGTGTGTGAGTCTTTCACTCAAAACAAAAGTATGCTTTTCCAAAAAAAAAAATGGAGATCAAGTTTTCTTAAAATAAAAGATCAATTTTTTTCCTAAAAGGCTAATCTGCTAATGAAGCGTTTCCCTCGAATCATGGTTATAATTTCACCTTGAGGTTTAAAATGCTAAAGTCCTTTGCGGTTCTGTCGATTGGAAACATTGACCAAGGACCCCACATCTGAATTGGCGTCCGAGACAACCATCCACAACAAGATCAAAAGGTTGGAACACTGTCTGCAAGGAGAGACACCCGTGCTTCGGAAGCCCAAAAGCGGTTACATCAAATGGAGATCCGTACCTTTATCGAGTGCCACGCACGAAGGCTCCGCACCTTGAAAGGAAAGGAGATGGCCAAAGCAAACTCCCAACTCATGAGTAGACGAATCCAGAAATTACAACACCAAGCCAAGTGGAGACCTCGCGACATCTTTCCCGATGACACGGAACCCGAGTTCCCCGTGGGAGATATGGAACATGCCGCCGACAACCCCTCCAACAATTGAGGAAGAAAATGGATCATCGTGCTTCATGGGAGCCCATCCCTAAAAAAAAAAATTGGGTCTTCCAGCCTCGTAGGATCTAGACTTTCATCAAAGTCCGTCCCGGACTGTGTCTTTTTATTTTTACAAAGGTCCGCACTTGGACATGTATGTACAAAGTTATCTAAATAAAAGAGTCATTTTCATTCTCTTCTCTCTAGACTTGAGACATTATTTGCAATATACATTTACTCTTGAAATTGCTTTGCTTGTTATTATCAGTTGATTGCTACGTCCCTAAAATGACGAATTGACTTCTAAGCATACTAGTCAATGACGACTCATTAAGGACGAATGGACCTAACACAAATGAAGAATGCTAAATGCGAACAATTAATCTTGATGTGAATAAATATTGTGATCAATTGGCATGAAGAAACCATTAATGACAAACCTTCCTCCATACACATACCCGATACACATTTCCCGATACACCTTTCCTATACAAATTCTTGATGCACATCAAAGGCATCCCAAGACAATGAAAAGGCAAGGATATTGTTGCTCAACCACCAAGATTCAACCGTGATCGTACACGTGCGCAACCAAGCAAAGGACTTCCCGGATCTTCAAAGTCAAAGTGAGAAGTGACAGACATTCCACCAAGGGGCTGCAAATGAGCCAATGTTTAGCAAGTTGGGGCTAATGTTTCCCCTATCTCTAAAAAAAATGAATAATGGAAAGAAGGAAATGAAATGAATATATGCGAAGAGGAGGTCTGCCTCAAAATCTCACCAAGTTCACTGCAAAGGACCACCTCAAAGAACATCCCGAGGAGTTCACCGCAAAGCAAAGTGATCTACATCAGCAAAGCAACAACATCCTTCAAAAGGACACCAACTTCGACAAAAGACGATTCACCATAGCCGAACTACGGCAACCTGAGCTCCTCAAACTGAGGGGAATCTAGGCAACCTTCTGGTCCGGTCACAACATGAAACAAAACCTTCAAACCATGGTCCTCTCAAAATGACCAAGCTCTCTCCCCTCGGTCCCATCAATGACCGATTTCTCAGAGACACCTTCTTCTTTCGATCTTGCCATTGATTGAATCTTAATCCCAATTGATCACAACATTTACGCATGTTAAGGCTAATTGCTCGTTATAATCTTGACTTAATAATAAACATGGTCCATTCAAGCAATCATTTTGATAATATTAACTAAGGCAAATTTCAAATATCTCGACAAGTCTTCTCCTCTACATCTTAGGAAAGATCTAAACACTTATATTCTGTCAAGCAAGGGATTTTTTGTCGCGACCCCGGACCCCGCGGGCCCGAGACCGCGATCTGGACGTCGACTCTAAAACCAAAACTGTGAAATACTGAAGTTAAAAATTCCATTTGATACCAAAAGGTGATAACACAAGGTTTTGAAAATCATCTTGAACAACAAGGTAAAACTAGTACAAACTCCATAAGTTTATGCACCAAAGTTACAAAATACACAAATCCTAATGACGTCAATGTTTGGTCCAAATATCCCAAAAGGTTACACATTTATATAATGTAAACCAACCTATACAACTTTCCCCAAAAGAATAGATCCACACTCGACGTCCTCTTTCTCGTGATCAGCGAGACTAATCCTTAGCACCTGGGGGGGGGGGGGTTAAGGAAAAACAAAGATAAAAGAAAAGGGGGTGAGATAAATCTCAATAAGTTACTAATGCAACTACATGACATACTAGGATGCAATATACAGTAATAAATCATAGATAGCACATAGCAGTTATCACATAACAGATAGCAGCGGAAATAAACACATAACAAAGGATATAAGCCAAGGTTTCCAAACCGATACATCCAAATAAAGGATCGCTGCGCAGCTTCAATAATCAACAAATCATCATCTTCATAATAGCATGAAAGCCGAAGCGAAAACCCCGGTACCGGAACCAATAACCATAAAAGTGTCACAAAGGACAAGAGCCATGGCACAAAGTCATGACCGGTAGCTAGATACATTCACAGAGGAAGCTAACTTTACTTTTCCAAGGCCAATCTGGAAAAGGGTATAGAAGGGGGCAAAACAATGGTCAACATTATAATGGACTTGGCTTTGCCATTATAATCTTTCCCATCGCCCGATGCAACAAATATGCCAGCTGGGCTTTCAAATAAATGCTAAGTAATAAATACTAGCTTAATTAAACAACTTAGGGTTCCAAAGTAGGGAACCATACTAAGAAATCACCAAGAAAGTGAAATGAACCAACAATACACAATAAAGGTGTTCCAATACTTCCAAAGTAAGAATACTCAATTACTATAACACATTCAATCACAACAGATCCAATTCAATTCTAGGCATCCAACTACAACTACTCACTCATATAACTCTAACGTACTCCTTACACGGTTTACATGGGCTTACGGTCGACTTCTTATTGTTCCGGGTGATTACTTTTAAGTTATAAACATTTATGCCTAAAACAGGGGTGCTCGGCCGAGCAGTTCTATATGACTCGGCCGAGCAACCTCGGCTCCAAAACTATGACTCTCTGGTCTGCTCCGCTCGGCCGAGTCTAGGGACGCGCTCGGCCGAGCACCTCCTAAATTCAGAAAAAACGCAGAAGAACCCAGGTAACCAAAATTTACCCAAAACTTCACCATTTCTCTAATACTCAAAATCAAGACTTCCAATAAGCATAATAATGCACCAAAACAACTTGTGAACTTGAAATGGACCTAAATAATAATATCTAGCTACCCACAACAAGATTTGAACCCCAACATTCCCAAGAACACCATTTTTGACCAAAACTCAAATAAATTCCAAATAAATTCTAAACTCAACCAAACTTCCAATATAACACATCAAGCATTATATAAACATGATATGAACATTTTAGCATAAAAATGGGGGAAAAGCAACTTACTTGAATTTTCTCATAGTTGACGGAATTCAATTCTTTTTGATTCTACGCGATCCTAACGACGATCTAAACACATTTCACGTTTTAAGAAATGAGAAATAACTAGAAGAAGATGAAGGAAATGAAGAGAGAAGGAAGAAAATGAGAAACTTACCCAATCAATGGAGAGAGAGAGAGATTTTTGGGAAGGGATGGAGAGAGTGAGGGAGAAGGTGAGGGAGGTGAGGGGGAGTAGGGAAATTATTCAAAAACTTACACTTAGGCCCCCTCTCTCACACTACACACAAATGCTACACTCCCTACTAACAATTAAGACCCAACAATACTACGCTAGCACAAATGACCCGAATAAAATGCTTGGCATAAATTATTATAACACATAAAATGCACACATAAATATTTAAATAAATAATAATTTAAATAAATAAATAGGCAATTAAATAATTAATAATTATTTATTACTAATAAAATAGAGCCTAGATTTCGGGTCGTGACATTTTTCCCATCTCCTGATATATTGCTCAAAGAGATCACCAACATAAAGAGACACTCTCCCAAATAAAATACCCTTGCATGTTTCCTCCAAAAAGATACCTTAAGTCCCCGTTCTATCGAGTCAGCTGGATCACTCATAAAAAAAAAGAAAGAGAAAGAGAAAGGCACTAAAAAAGTAGCCCGCTAGGTCGAAAACCCATAAGGACGGCCTAGGCAAAAAATAGGGAATACCATAAAAGACGCAAAAAGAGATGCCCACTAGGTTAAAAACCCGCAAGGGCGACCTAGGCAAAAAAAAGGTGCGTCATGAAAAAGGGATGGGTTCCTAACATCATCAAAGGTCGAAAGACGACAACGGATCCACGTTAACACCAAAGGTCGAAGAACGACATTAGGGCTACCTCCACATCAACGACAACAAAGACATGGGGATACCCCGACATCAACGACAAAGATGACATTGGGGCTATCCCCATAACAGGGGCGAGCAGATTTCCTATATCAGTTACTTCTCAACGAATGGACAAAATCCAAAGGACTTTATGCATAACAAACCTCACGGTTAAGTTAAAATAAAAAATTTGACTAAAATGCTTTGTTAAATGATTTGCCTTTAGAAATAAGCATTTCCAAATTTGCTCGTTTGGCATCATTTGTTAAAAATAATGTTTCAAGCAAAATGCTTTTGATCTCCCCTCAAAATGATTTTTCCAAAGTCTTGGACTCTTTCGTCCAGAATGTGTCTTAAAGGTCGCCCCTAGGCTCTTCCCCGGTGTCAAGAAAATGAGTCAACCATCCCGTAGAGTAGTGTTGACCAACCCAAGCCTTGACCCAGAATGGTCATTTTAGGTTAAAGACTTGACCCAAAGTGGTCATTTTAGGTTAAAGCCTTTGTCCCCGGCAGTCCTTAGTCGGACGTAAGACCAATTTTCCCTTCAAAATCCTCAAAGATGGAGTTGACCCGAGCCTTGACCTAAAGTGGTCATTTTAGGTTAAAACCTTTGTCCCGGCAGTCCTTGGTCGGACGTAAGACCAGTTTTCCCGTCAAACTCCCCAAAGATGGAGTTGACCCAAGTCTCGACCAAAAGTGGCCATTCTAGGTCAAAACCTTTGTCTTCGGCAGTCCTTAGTCAGACGTAAGACCAGTTTTCCATCAAACTCCCCAAAGATGGAGTTAACTCCAAACCTAAGTCCCCCAGAGTAGTCATATTAGGTCGAAACCTTTGTCCCCGGCAGTCCTTAGTCAGCCGTAAGACCAGTTTTCCCGTCAAACTCCCCAAAGATGGAGGTGGCCCAAACATTAGTCCCCTAGAGTGGTCATTTTAGGTTAAGAAAACCTTAGTCCCCCAGAGTAGTCATTTTAGGTTAAGAAAATCTTTTTCCCCCAGAGTGGTCATTTTAGGTTAAGAAAACCTTTGTCCCGGCAGTCCAAAATAATGTAAGACCATCCTTTTAGTCAACCCTCCCCGTAGAGACAAGTTGACCAAATCCCGGCAGTCCTTAGTCGGATGTAAGACCAGTGTTCCCGTCAAACTCCCCAAAGATGGAGTTGAACCAAGCCTCAACCCAATGTGGCCATTCTAGGTCAAAACCTTTGTCTTCGGCAGTCCTTAGTCAGACGTAAGACCAGTTTTCCGTCAAACTCCCCAAAGATGGAGTTGACTCCGAACCTAAGTCCCCTAGAGTGGTCATGTTAGGTCAAAACCTTTGTCCCCGGCAGTCCTTAGTAGGACGTAAGACCAGTTTTCCCGTCAAACTCTCCAAAGATGGAGGTGACCCAAACCATAGTCCCCCAGAGTGGTCATTTTAGGTTAAGAAAACCTTTGTCCCCTAGAGTGGTCATTTTAGGTTAAAAATACCTTAGTCCCCCAGAGTGGTTATTTTAGGTTAAGAAAACCTTTGTCCCCAAGAGTGGTCATTTTTGTCACGACCCGAAATCTAGGCTCTATTTTATTGGTAATAAATGATTATTATTTATTTATTTGCTTATTTATTTATTTAAATTATTATTTATTTAAATAATTATGTGTGCATTTTATATGTCCTAATATTATGCTTAGCATTTTATTTGGGTCATTTGGGTTAGTGTGGTTTTGTTGGGTCTTAATTGTGAGTAGGGAGTGTAATATTTGTGTGTAGTGAGTGAGAGGGGGCCTAAGTGTAAGTTTTGATTTATTTCCCCCCCTACTCCCTCTCTTCTCCCTCACTCTTCCCCCATTCCCAGCCATCTCTCTCTCTCTCTTCCATAGAAAAGGTAAGTTTTTCTCTCTACCTTCTCTCTTCATTTCCTCCATCTTCCTCCCATAATCTCTCATTTCTTGAAACGTGAAATGTGTTTAGATCGTCGATAGGATCGCGTAGAATCAAGAATATTCGAATTCCGTCAACTTTCATTATTTTCAAGTAAGTTACTTTTCCCCCATTTTGATGCTAAAATGTTCATATCATGTTTATATGATGTTTGGTGTGTTATATTTGAAGTTTAATTGAGTTTTGAATTTATTGAGAATTTATTTTGGGTTTTGATAAAAAATGGTGAAATCTTGAATGTTGGGTTTGATTCTTGATTTTGGTTGATTAAATGTTGTTTAGGAGTCCTTTTAGACTTATTAGTTGTTTTGGTACATTAGTATGTGAGTTGGAATGTTGGATTTTGAGTGGAAATGTGTTTTGGGTTTGAAAATGGAAGAACCCATGTTGTTCTTCCCGATTTCTGGAAATTCAGAAGCTTGGGCGGCCGCACAAATATTCCTGGGCGACCGCACAACATTCTGAAAGCTTTTGTTCTTGTTTTGAAGGATTTTGGGCGACCGCACATACACTTTTGGGCGGCCGCACAGTCCTCTGGAAGTTTACAATTGCTAAAATTTTGTAATTGAAGAATGCGTTTTGATCCAAATCTTTGGTGTCCCCCTAGTCGACCTTAGTGATCATTGTAGTACACTCTAGTGATAAAATTGGGTCCTTTGTGATCAAGTTTGTGTTTGAAATTAATTAAGTGTTAATTGGGACTTTGGAACATCTTTTGAGGTATTGTTGGTTTGACTTACCTTTGTGATGATCATTTGTGATCAAGTTTGTATTTGAGCATCTTGTGATGGGTTCGTGATTGTTCCAATCGGATTGATGTTGGATAAGACTTGGTCTAGGTTTTAGGTGATATCCTATAGCACCTAGAGGGTGGTTTTGGAACACTAAAATGTAGGGTTTAGTCCGGTCGTGATCATGTTCTAATAAGGGTAATCTTTTGGATTCGTTTGGGGTGTTTAGAGTTGGTTCGTTATGGACGGAGGTAAAGCATGAATTGGCGATTGGTTACTTACGGTTTGATAAATCTTAAGGTGTATTCATTCTGATTTCCTACTTTGGAATTCCAGGTGTAAGAGATGGTTGAGTTCATGGTTCTAGTATATCTTTATGAGTAAATGTCTAGGGTCATTTTGGTATAGTAATTGTGCTAATTGTGAGCGACCGTTTGGGTTGTGCTCTTTATGATTAACTTGTGGTATCATAGTTAGGAGGTTTTTGGTACGTGCCTTGTCTTGGAATCATCTTGTTTTGACGTTTATCGTTGTTGTGCTCTTTTATGAGAAACTTCTTGTGTTCGTTGTTGTTGAACTCTTTATGAGTAATCGTTTGCATCTTTATGGTGATTAATTGGTGTGGTTCCCTACTTTGGAATCCTTTGTTGTTTATCGTGCTAGTATTTTATTACTTAGCCTTTACTTGAAAGTCCAGCTGGTATTTTGTGTGTGTTTGGGCGATGCGAAACATTATGATGGCACAGCCAAGTCCATTGTGATTGTTGACCATTGTTTTGCCCCCTTATTACCCTCCTCCAGATTAGCCTTGGATGTGAGAAGAGCTAGCTCCTTTGTGTGCATTTTAGCTTTACTTGGAGCATGACTTTGTGGCATGTCTCCCGTCCTTTGTGACACTTCATTCGGTTATTGGTTCCGGTACCGGGTTTCTCTTCGGCTTTCATGCTACTATGAAGATGGTTTGTTTGATTGATGGGTTGATGGGTCGCTTCTGACCGGGGGTTTTCTCTTCGAGCTTTCATGCTGCTATGAAGATGTTGATTGTTGATTATTGAAGCTGCGCAGCGACTTTTATTTGGTTCTTTCAGTTGGGTGAAACCTTGGCTATGTATCCACTTATGAGTGTTTATTTCAGCTTTATGTGTTGCATGTTGAGCTGGTCGTTATTTCCAACCGGTATGGGACGGTTGGCGATAGGGAGCCTCTCATTTGTTGTTATATGTTTATTTATATGATTGATTATTGGATATTACTGTTTGACAGCATGTCACTTATTATTCCGCTGCTATCTATCTTATGTTAATTGCTATCGGTCATTGCATATTAGCATGTCATGTAGTTGCATTAGTAACTTACTGAGATTTTATCACACCCCATTTATTTCCATCTTTGTTTTTCCTTAACCCCCCCCCAGGAGGAAAAGGATTAGGATTCGCGGATCGAGGAGGACGTCGAGAGGATTGAGATTTTGGGGCAGGTTGTTATGGATCGGTTTACATTATTTAAATGTATAACCTTTTGGGGATAGTTTTACCATTATTGACGTCATTAAGAATTGTAATATTTTGTATCTTGGGTGTGAGCTTGTGGAGCTTACACTAGTTGTCTTATGGTGTTGTTAAATTTGGATTTTCCAAACCTTGTGTTAAAATCTTTTGGTTCAAAATGGAATTTTTATCTTCTTCATTTTAGAGTATTGGTTTTAAGTCGACGTCCAGCTCGCGGTCTCGGGCCTGCGGGGTCCGGGGTCGCGACAATTTTAGGTTAAGAAAACCTTTGTCCCGACAGTCCAAAATGAAGTAAGACCATCCTTTTAGTCAACCCTCCCCGTAGAGCCAAGTTGACCAAATCCCGGTAGTCCAAAATGACGTAAGACCATCATCCTTTTAGTCAACCCTCTCCATAGAGCCAAGTTGACCAAGTTCCGCCTCTGACCCGCTGAGAGTCATGCCCGTTTCCTTTTAGTCAACCCTCTCCATAGAGCCAAGTTGACCTAGTCCTGCCTCTGACCCGCCGAGAGTAATGCTCGTTTCCTTTTAGTCAACCCTTTCCATAGAGCCAAGTTGACCAAGTCCCGCCTCTGACCCGCCAAGAGTCATGCCTGTTTCCTTTTAGTCAACCCTCTCCATAGAGCCAAGTTGACCTAGTCCCGCCTCTGACCCGCCGAGAGTCATTCCCGTTTCCTTTTAGTTAACCCTCTCCATAGAGCCAAGTTGACCTAGTCCCTCCTCTGACCCGCCAAGAGTCATGCTCGTTCCTTTTAGTCAACCCTCTCCATAGAGCCAAGTTGACCAAGTCCCGCCTCTGACTCGCCAAGATTCATGCCCATTTCCTTTAAGTCAACCCTCTCCATAGAGCCAAGTTGACCAAGTCCCACCTCTGACCTGCCGAGAGTCATGCCCATTACTTTAGGAGAGAATGACAGATGTTCCCCTACACCCTAGGTGAGGATGGCATATATCCACCTAGCCCATAGGTTTGAGTAGCCTTAAAGTTTCTCACCCCTTCCGAACTACATTAGGATTGATTCCCCGCAAACGGGATACGTAGGAATCCTATACCCCTAGGTACAGCCATGCAACCAAATTGGTCAAACTGTCCTCCCATAGATAGATTGGGATGCTTTTTAGGTCGACAACCCCGCTTTCCTAAACCGAAGTTGCCGAGGGGCTCTGTAAGTACCCCAATCTGAAATTAAACCAACTTAGAGGAATTCTTAGCATCATTCAGGGATAAACTGATAGTCTAGCACCTCACTAAGATAAACCTAAAATTCCAGGACTATTCTGGAATTAAAATTGGAAAAATCCAGAAGCTCGCCAGGCTAAGCCGTACGGATGGTATGGACGAGGGAATGCCCCAGCCGTACGGCTACTATAGGTACCCTCAGTCCTTATAAATTAAGACCCTTGCTGATCATTTCAGGGTGGGAGAAAAATCATTTGTGTGTGTAAATTCTGCCAAACTGAGAGCAGATTAGGGATACAAACAAATTCTTAAGTGAAAAGAGAGAAAGAAGATATGCTTAGAACCAAAATTGGTGAGGCTTCCTTCTCCCCATCTTCTCTTCATCTCATACTCTATTTCATCTTACCTTATTTATATTATGTCTTTATTATTCTTGAAAATATTATGAATTGGAAACAAGTCCTTGATGTGAACCAATGGTACCCTCATGTTCTATGCATGATCAAGGGTTCAAACCTAAGATGATCAAGGCTTGTTATCATTTAATGTCTCTTTACATTAATGCACTTTACATTATGTCTTTACATTAATGCACTTTACATTATGTCTTTACTTTAATGCAATTTATATTATGTCTTTACATTTATGCAAGTTAAATTTCATGTCTTTACTTTTAAAATGATTTTATGGTGAAATGATCAAGTTTGGATGATAAAGTTTCAATCTTTATCATTCAAACTTTGATCTAACTCCAATAATGTCCCTTTGGATGGTAAAGACTCAATCTTTATCCATCCAAAGGTTGATTTCTTACTTCCGCAAGGCTTTTCCTTGGATGAATCATCCATTTGGATGTTAAAGTTTCTATCTTTAACCATCCAAATGATGATTTTGGCTCAAATGCCATGTTCATCACCTTTCTTAATTTTTCCCCAATTATTGCCTTGATCACACCCAAAACCTTTTGTTTTGGTGTTTAATTAGTGATCAAAAGCATAGGGATGATTCAATTCAAGTTTTGTGTGAGTAAATAAACTGGAAAAATGTAAAGCAGTTCAGTTTCAACAGAATACTTTGTTTCTGCCTGAAATTGGACTGATTTCTTGACAATCTGCAATAATCCCTAGGGATGACCTTCCTAGCCGTATGGCTAGTTTGGTCAGAGGGGTGATTTTTCAGTCTTTCCCCTCTTTTGTTAAACAGTTTACAAAACAAACCCTTTCTGTTAAGTTTCTGACTGGTTCTGTTGAAAAGTCAGTTTCTCCCACTTTTATAAAACACACACACTTGCACATTTTTGGTCAAGAAACTTAGGGAGACTCGGTTTTCCAAGGAATTTTGGGTGAACCTCGATTAAGTTCTTCCCAAGGTGTAATGTGACCTCCGAATCCTTTTCTCTAACCTTTTTTCCGTTAAGTTTGGGTTTAAAGTTAAACTAATGTGGCGACTCCGTTTTCTTTTGAACATAAAGTGCCGTGTTTGACTCTCCGGGAACCATTTGCATTTTATCGCGGGCATCTTACAGAGGGCATAAGCGCCCGACTTTGAAAAGGCAATTTTGACAGAATGGACTGGAAAGTTAGAGCTGTTATTCAATTTAGCCCCCAGATTAACAGAGTCAGTCAGGAACTTAATGGAAGTAACAGAAACTAACGAAAAACACTTAAAACAAGTAGAAACACAAAATCAAATGGGCAATCGGGGTGAACGGTCCAAGGCGGGTGTCTACAGAGCCCCTCGGTGGCATGGATTGCGAAAAAAATGCGCCGACGAAAGAAAGACATCCGCCAAGGACATCACAGAGAAAAAGGAAAAGAAAAGAAAACAAAGACTCAAGAATTTGAAATTGTAAAGGATAGTGTTGTGCTCTCTGTGTGAGTGGCTTTTGTTTATTGAAAGAGGTACGATGGTATGAGATGGCCCACCGTGGCCAAGGTTTAGAGTCTGGTTAGCAGACTGAGGCTGGAGCCATTTAGCGGAACCGTTATGCCTGTTTAAAGTCCGTTGAGCTGACTGGCTGAATCCGTTTAGCGAATCCGTTTACCGGTTTAAAGTCCATTGAGTGGACTGGCTGAATCCATTTAGCGAATCCATCTGACTGTTTAAAGTCCATTGAGCGGACTGGCTGAATCCGTTTAGCGAATCTGTCTGCCAGTTTAAAGTGCGTTGAGCGGACTGGCTGAATCTGTTTAGCGAATCCGTCTGCCGGTTTAAAGTCCGTTGAGCGGACTAGCTGAATCCGTTTAGCAAATCTGTCTGCCTGTTTAAAGTCCGTTGAGCGGACTGGTTGAATCCGTTTAGCGAATCCTTCTGCCGGTTTGTTTAGCGGACTGACTGAATCTGTTTGGCGAATCCATCATGCCGGTTTATAGTCCGTTGAGCGGACTGAAGTTTAATGGGAGTCCGTTGAGCAAACTTTGTTGTTGAAGAGGTGGTGACATTCAATGGCTCACCGTGCCAGAGTTTAGAGTCTGATTAGCGAACCTTGTTGATGCTGATGATTCTAACCTTGGGTGTATCACTAAGGTTTGTGAATGATCGCTACTGTTACCCGGAGGCCTCGCGCGGCACCTATCTGTCATGGTATACTTACAGTGTGACATCTGCTGCTGAAGATGGCGGTGATATCAGTGGTTCACCATGGACCAAATTGTTGTTTGGAGCTGCATTTGCTGTTTTGCTATTCGAAGCCGCAATTGTTGTTTGCTATTCGGAGCCGAATTTTCTGTATGCTGTTCGGAGGTGCATTTGCTGTTTGAAAGTATTGGATGCCGTGGGACTCACTCCTTTACCTGTTAGGTGTGTGCTTTGCGATATATGTGCTAGTGCGAGGAAATGTATGTGAAATGAAATTGCGAGAGAGATTGTGCTTGTGGTGCGTTATGATTTGGAAAGCGGATTTGCATGAGAGAGAGATTTTGCAAGAATGGAGAAATTGGTTTTGCAGAAAGCGTTAATGAATGATGTTCATACCTTCACTTACCATGGCCGCTGGATTTGGGATGGATTTCTGATGTTGTGGCTTTGATGAAGAATGTCCATACTTTGGATGTTGATGAGTTGATTTTGGTTTTGATGGAGGCATGACCACTTCTTGATGATGGGTTGGTCGTGCCAAGGGCTACCTATGTATCCTTTGAAATGAATCAGACCAGCGTAGTTCAAGGGTGATTGAGAATTATGGGGAAGAAGTTTGGAGCAAAGCAAAATGAAGCACATACTTTTTACACAAGTATGGAGACAAAGAAAGTTTATTTACAAGAAAAATAAAAAAAAACCTTTTTTTTTAGAAGGAAAAGAATATATACACTTGCGAGATTTTTTTTTTTTTTTAGTTCGTGGGTGAACCATTTTAACCATTGTGTATTTGTAAAGCCAACCCATCAAGTCATGTTCGGTCGAAGTCCGGATTGACTCGCTTGAATTTTGTTGTCGCTGTTGTGCCCAACGAAGATTGATGTCTAGCCCCAAGAGATTTGTCGATTGTGGGGCTCTAAAAAACTTTCGATGCCGAGATACCAAGGGGCTGTTGATTGTAAAGCCCTTAGAATGCCTTTGATGCCAAAATTTGAGTGACTCGTGAAGCCCCAAGATAAATCAACTCTCGAGCCATCCAAGTAGATTGCATTTGTAGTTGTCATGACCGAGCCCCTAGGGCAGATCGTTGATGGTAAATCCATGGAAGTACGTCAATTGCAAAGTCATTGAATGATTATTTATTCCAAGCCCCAATAGACATGATGTTTGTAGAGACTGCGAGCTTCGAGAGAGCTGAAGAGTGTGAGGCATTCTAAGAGATTTTTAATGTTGAGAGTCTGAAGAATTTGCATTTGCCATTGCGGTACATGCGAGATGTAATTACGAGCCCCTTGAGTATTTGATTGTGAAGCCCCTAAAAGATCATTGGTGTCAAGCCTCAATGTATCCTCATGATTGATCATAGCCCAAACTGTCCAAGTGAGATGCATTGTCATGGTCGAGAGATGAAAGGACCTAAAAGACCTTCGATTGTAGAGCCCCAAAAGACCTTTAAATCTCTTTGGTTCTGCGTGATCCCAGGATTGTTCCACATTCGGGCTATTGTATTGCTGCAGTGTCGAATCCTAAAAGATTTTTGATGGTGTGGCCCCTCGAGAGACCTTCGGTGCTAAACCGATTGAGAGGACTTTCAATGTTGCACATGACTTTGCTAGGGCCAAGAAGTTCTGTCCACTTCCAGGGAGGTAAAGTGAATTGCATTCTCGTTGGGGGAGTCTTTAAAGATCAAGCATAGCCCTTAGGGCATCATCATTAATTGTATGTAGAGCAAGAAAGGCTTATCCTTGTATGGAGGAAGAAGCATGAGCATATTCGTTTCGCTGAGAAGTGTTTTGACATTCATTCTTCTAATATCAGGGGCATATTCCCTTCATGAAGCTTGAAGATTGTCCCACATAGATTTCTTGTGCATAGCCCCTAGGGCTCATTAACTGTTAAATGAAGTAAGAGAGGCTTCTCTTCATGTGGGGGAACATGACGACTGGTACTTCATTACTCGAGAAGCCCAATTCCTCTAATTTGAGAAGCTTGGAGATCGGGATACCCATTATTTCTCTTTGTTGCTCAAAACAATCGGTATATTGAAGGCGGCCTATAAGACTTCTTACCCTTTTCTGAACCTCGTGAAATGTCACGTTAATGATGAACCCAAAACTGTATTTTGCTGGAATAAACCATTTTACGTGAATACCTCCAAAAGTCTCTTGATGGTACCATGCCTCGTCGGGTACCTCGCAATCTTGAAGTGGACTTTGCAGGGAGCTTGATGAAGTTGAATCTGTGGGGAACCCAATGCAGAACCGTGAGGTCGTCTTGTTTGTTGGAGGCTGGAGATCTCCCTTTCTCTTTCCCTTCTCTCTCTGACTCTCTCTTTTTTTGTTTCTGATGCACCCTGTTTTTTACCTAGACCGCCCTTTCAGGTTTTCAATCTAGCAGCCATCTCTTTTGTGTCTTAATTTTTTTTTGACTCAATTAATGAGGAAGTGTGCATTGACTCTAGCCGAGGATGAGAGACATGTGATTTTGTGGGAGATGGAGGCCTTATTGACTCGACTAGGGAAGTAGCCCCTAGTATTGACTCTATTTATTTGTTTTTTGTTTTTTTTGTTTTTTTTGAATGACTCACGAAGGCAAGTAAGTCATTTAAAGAGAAGAGAAGGAAATCCCCAATTTGATTGCGAGAAACTGGGAGCATAGCTGAACGAAGAGAAACCCCTAGACTTGACAAAAACGCAAAATGATTTCAATTCTAAGAAAGTTATTTTTTGCGATTTTTTCTTTGGAAGATGACTCGTCCAAAGACGTCTTGACAAGATCGAGAGGAAGGCCGATCACCATAACGCATTAGGGCTAAACATAACTTCTCTCTTGCATGTGACCGGACCCAAAGGTTGCCTACGTTCCTCTAATATAGAGGCTCAGGTCGCCGTAGTTCTTGTTGATGCTCCTTTGGTCGTGATGGTTATTGATGTTGCTTCGTCCTTCGTTGGTGGATGGAATAATGATGATGTTGTTTTTTTTTTCTATTGCTCTAACTTTTCCTAGGTTGTTTTGAAGAGTCAACCTAGCGAGCCCCCCTCCCCCCCCTTTTTTTTTACCCCCCTTAAAAAATATGGCTTGATATTTCTTCATGGTTGTAGCTCCACCTTGCTTTGGCACTTGATATCTTGACTTCGTCTTCTTGATGTTTAGCCCTAGGCGTTCAAGTGATGGCCTTTATTCCAAAACTCATTTAGATATCTTTTCATCATTTTGCCAAGAATTATTAGATTGAACAACTTAGAATAGTGTATGGGGACAAGAACAACTTTTATTTGATAAGACCGACTCAAACTTTAACATTAATGAGAAGGAAGAAAACTTAATGCACACAATAGAGTACTTTTGACTCTCATTTTTTTTTCTTTTCTTTTTTTCTTTTTTTGGGTAGAGAGAGAGAAAGGGAGTTTTCCCTAGCCTTTGTTGTAGTCCTCGCTGTTGCTGTAGTCCTCAAAACCGTTGTGTCCTTCCATGTCGCTGCTTGAACTGTTCGGGATCTCTTCCCTGTCGGAGTCTATCTCATAAAAGTCCACAGCAATTTCACGAAGCAAGTTGTCAATTCTGATCCCCGCATCATACATATGTGCAAAATCCGGATAAAAGGCCCCACTAAGATGAGCTCGGTAGTCCATATTCAAGCACTTCAAGAAGATTTCCATTTGTTCCTTCATTGAGGGCCTATCACAATCTCGGCTTACTTGTCATTCCAACGGCGAGAAAAGTCCACATATGATTCATTGCCCTCTTGCATGGTGTTCTCCAATTCTTTCTTCGTGGGATGGTGCATGTAATTTCATTCATATTGTGACTTAAAGGCAAGCATAGCGGAATCCCAATTGAGACTGGTGGAAACCGGGAGACTCATATACCAATCTTTTGCGTCCCCATCAAGAGTAAATGGGAAGCATTGTGCCATTATTTGAGGAGACACTTTCTTCGGTAGCATGGCCCAAACGTAGGTAGCAACATGGGAATTGGGACAAGAATTCCCTATGAATTTACCAATATCGGGCACCTTGAATTTCTCGAGAAGGGTTACTATAGTGTTCATGAGAAGAGAAGCATGATGGAGATTGGAGTTTGGACAGGAGAGGCCTTTCTTGCTCTACTTGCAATCAATGATGACACCTTAGGGGCTATGATCGATATTGGAAGACTCCCTTAACGAGAATGTAATTCACTTTACCTCCCCGGTGGTGGATAGAACCTCGCGTCCCTAGCAAAGTCATATGCAACATTGAAAGCTTCCTCAATCAATTTCGCACCGAAAGTCTCTCAAGGGGCTTCGCAATCTACAAACTTTTGGGCTTCGTCATCAAGGAACAATATTGGGGCTTTACATCAAAGGTCTTTTGGGCCCTTTCATCTCTCGGCCATGACAATGCATCTCACATGGATAGTTTGGGCTATGATCAATCTTGAGGATTTATAATCAACGATCCCTTGAGGCTTTACATCAAAGGTCCCATGGGGCTCGCGTACAGTGCAATGGAAAATGCAAATTCTTCTGACTCTCGGCATTAAAAATTTGTTGGAATGCCTCACACTCTATGGTCCTCTTGAAGATCGTGGTCATCGCAAATAGCAATTGCAATTCTTGTGAGGCGCATCAATGACCCTTTGACTTCTCAATTGACAATCTCTTGGGGTTTATAACGATCTCTTCTTGAAGCTTGAAATCACTAATACAATTCTATTGGATGGGTCAAGAGTTGATTTACTTTGGGGCTTCACGAATCAAATGCGTTCTAGGGGCTTTGCAATCAACAACTTCTTGGTATCTCAGTATCGAAAGTCTTTTTGGAGCCCCACAATCGACAAAACTCTAGGGCCTTGTGTTTACGCGCGAGGTTTTTGCTTCGAGGCACGATTCCATCCTTATATTTACCTTCTTGTTGATTTGAGAGTCGCCACCATGTTATTGTCAGAACACGGGCCAAGATGTCTGGATTTGGGGGGTTAAGTTATGAATTGTGAAGGTCAAGGAGCACCCAATTCACCCAATCTAGGATTGGTCTTGCTAAGAAATCATCATCATCGTTTCAAAATCATGCATTCGTGTACCAAAAGAGAAAAAACACAAACAAATAAATAATCTCATTTATTTGGGATGTCGGATCATGTGCTTCGAGACCATCTCCATGGATTGGAGAGGCTCTAGGATGATCCTTTGATGGAATCACACTACTTCAAAGCAAAGAAGGAGATGAGAATATAGAAAGAAAATATTTTACCAAAGCGTTTTCTTCAAGAATCCAATGGATGGCCTTGACTAAAGGCCTTGATCTTCCAAATTTCGTGGGTATGGGAGAGAGACTGATTATGAGAGCTTGTTGGTGGTTTAACGGCCTTGGGGCTGTCTCTAAATTCTCATCCTCCTTTTTTAGAGTGAAGGAAACCCTTTATTTATAGGTTTTTGATGACTTAGGGGTTAAGTTGGAGAGTTGTTTATGGTTGGGAATCAAAGACTTAATTCTCAAGAGGTTATTTTAGGACTTTAGGATCGACCATGGGATTTTCCCTGGATTGCATGAGTGTTTGCCAAGAAAAGGGGTTAAGATCAACAAGAAAACTGACCAAAAACCCGACTGTCAAGGGGGATACCTCGTACGAGACATCAATGTCTCGTACGAGGCATCTAAGTGCTGGAATCACTTATTTGCCCTCTACGATAGTTTTAATGCTCAGTTTGGCCCCTAACTAACGGAGTCAGTCAGAAACTTAATGAAACATGTCTAACTTAATGAGTTTTGACCCAAATCAAAGGCGAGACACAGAAGTAGTGTGATTATAAATGAACGTCCAAAAGGGGGTGTCTACAGAGCCCCTCGGCGATGATACTTATGGATGAAGTACCGTCGTCGATAGAAAAGACGCCATTTTGAACTAAGGGTATGGTCGTGCTAAAAAGCTGCCTACGTATTCTTTGGAAGGAAATCAGACCAAACGTTGTTCGACTCTGAAAATACGCAAAAACTGAGGTTTAAGGTATTTTGAAAATCATTTTTTGAAAACAATACTTGCGATAAGTAAAGCTTAGAATTTAGAGAGTACCCATACTGAGGAATCAATAGCCTTGACCTAATTCTGAATATACTCCTTTTTGTTGATGACAAACCGTCTCCAGTTGCAATCCATACTGAGGAAATCGATCTCTTCGACTCCAATTCTGAACATGCCCTGTTGTTGATGACGAACCGTCTTTGATTTTAGAGACGCCAGTTGCCCAGACCTTGCTTCTCCTTCCAACGAGTTTGTCCCTTACGTTGGAAAATGTGAATCCTATGTTATTAACGTACGTCTTGATAACAATTATCGGACTCTGGGTTTGGAGACGCCAATTACTCGGACCTCGCTTCTCCTTCTGACGAGACTGCCTTTCCGCCAGAAAAATGAATCCTATGCCATTAACTTACGTCTTGATGACAATTATAGGACTCTGAATGGTGGGATCCTGTGTTGTTAACTTACGTCTTGACAACAGTCATGAGATACCCGGATGTGGAGACGCCAATTGCTCGGACCTTGCTTCTCCTTCTAACGCGACTGCCTTTCCGCCAGAAAAGTGAATCCTATGTCATTAACTTACGTCTTGATGACAATTATGGGACTCCAAATGGTGGGATCTTGTGTTGTTAACTTACGTCTTGACAACAGTCGTGGGATACCCGATTGTAAATCATGTGCCATTAGCTTACACCTTGATGACAGTCGTGGGATTCAGAATTTGCTGATGCAGATTCTTATTGCTCACCCATGATCTTGGATGCGCGGTGAGAATAAATTCGTACTGAGAAACAACTTTGCTTGTTCCAATTGTGAAAATATCCATTTGTTGACGACTCAATGTTCCATCTTGAACCGGTTTTAGATTTGACCTCTTGGTCTAAAGCAGGGCTTTTTCTGACCTTTCTGTTAAAAGCAGGGCTTTTCTGGAATTTCCCAAGAAAACATGGTTTTCTGGAGATTTTTTGGGGATGCCTCGTACAAGGGAGGGATACCTCGTACGAGACTTGTCTGTTTTTGCGTAGAACAGAGGCATTTTAGGCGCTGAGTGTGATTTTCAAATCACTTTTCCTATTTCATTCTCGGGAGCTTTCGACCCTAAGCGATTTTGTCACTCAAAAATCTCCATTTTTACCAAGTTTTAGTGATTCCTAACCCTTTCAAATGGCTGGCGCTAATCGTTCACATAAGGAACACCTCTTCGGTAGACATACGAAGGGTAAGGTGTGGGCGACGGATGAGTTGTGCCCATTCCCAGAGGACCACGTTTCTCACGCTGTTTGGACTAGGTGGGTAAGGATATCTTCCTTTGACTGAGTTTCCATGCCAATTTCGTTGTTGCATGCCTCAATTTAGTGTTCTAGCAATTCGACTTTCGTCAATTTTCGCCTAGAATTACGTTGCTAGGGTTTATCATGCATGGCTGATCTTTCGATAGAATTTCACCCTTGTTGACGCTAAAAATCATTGTAGTATGGTAGTACATGATTTTGACTGTTGTTTTAGGCAATTCCGCGACTTTTCGGATAAGATGCATAAATGAGGATTTTACCAACTTTCTGATATTTGTCTCTTTTGTCTTTGTTGTTTGCAGTCATTCAGGGTGATCAATAACTGTAGAGGCAGCGTGCGAGCGGTTTCCGAGAGGTGGGCAACTCTCAATGGCAAGATGAAGGAAGAGATCGAGAACCTCGAATTGAAACCCTTCTTTGACGGCCTTGTCGGTGAGAGGAGGAATGTGCACTTGCTCCAGGCCATACGGGAGCGTTGGTGGGATAGCACTCACACCATGTATATGCGGTGGGGGGAGGTTACCAAGACCCCTACTGACTTTCATGCCATTACTGGGCTTGCTATCTTCGGTGAGCCACTTGAGGTAGATGCGGACTTTACCCCTAGTAGGGAAGATATGATGCATTTTCTAGGATTTTCTCTGCGTATCCTCGGCAAGGGTGTCCCTCTGAAGGCCTTGAGAGACAAGGTCGATGCCTATATTGCTGTTAATGCTAGTCAGATGCATCTGACTGGTACCCGAATTGTAGCTGTCCATGGCTTTCTATGGTGGGCCTTTTCTGAGACACTATTTGCCAATCATGCGTCGACAGCCTTGTTTACTCTTCTGAGTGTGTTGAGGGACATGCAGCATGTCGCTGATGCTAGTTGGGGTTCTACTGGCTTGGCCCACTGCTATGTGGCTATGGATGAGAGTTCGCGGGATAGGGCGAACGCTGGCTTGGGCGGCTACAGTCATGCCTGGGAGGTATAATACTCATCTTCTTCTGTATTCCTCCATTATTTCAGCCCCAATTTATTTTGATAGCATTCCTTATCTGAGTTATTGTGTATTGACCTCTTTTATGTTTTTCCCATTTTGCAGGCCTGGGGATACGCCATGTTTGGTCTCTTCACTTTCAACCTTCGAGACAACACTGTTACGTTCCCAGATACTCTGAGATGGCACAGGGATAACAGGGATACCCGTGATGAGCAGGCCGAGGGGGATGATATGATGGTGGAGCACATGAGGCTATATTTTGAAATATGGGAGGCCGTCCCAGAGTCCGCTGTCGCTTTCTTCCCATGGCGGAGTTTGGGCATTAACCATGTTCACGGGTTTGCTGGCATGAGATTGCTGATGATCGGCCTTGGAGGTGGATGGTTTTACTTAGGAGAGAGAGTCTCTCACCAGCAGGGTGGTGGCAGACTCAATGTCGTCGTCCCTTTGGACCCGCCGGCCCATATGCTTAATTCTTATGCCATCGCGGAGGAGGAGAGAGTAGAACTCATTATTGGTCAGGATGCCTTTGACCATATCTCCTTTGAGGCAGATTACCAGGACTTCCTCGCTCGTCTCATGCCCCGGTTGATTATAGAGGGTGATCAGGCTCAGGCCCAGGGAGTTGTCCACGTCCCTCTTTGTCCACAGCTTGGACCAGCTTCTTTTACCTACAGCGTGGCTGAGGGAGTAGAGAATACCGAGGATCTTTCCGCACAGTACGACATGCCTGAGGAACTTGTACCTCCTGCCGATGCGACCATGGTACGGTTTATGACCCTTCTTCTGTCATTTCCAACATTTTACCAATTCATATTTCTGTTTATCATTTATCTGAGGATTTTGATATCTCTATTTGTTTCTTCTCAACAGGTGCTCATTGCTGATTATAGAGAGGTCGCGGGACGGCTTGCCCAATTCATGGCCTATGCCAAGAGGATAAAGAGAGAGATAGCGGGGCTGCTCGGACTGTTGGCTCAGCAGACGGCGGAGCTAGCTTCTTGCGGGAAGAGGCCTCGAACTGACAGATGATAGTGCGGCAGTGGCGGCACGTCTTAGATAGGATTCACCCATTCTCCCCTTTTATTGATGATGTATTTATTGCCTCGGCGTAGGCGAAGACAATTTTTCCTTTCCTTAGTTTGTACCTATGCAACAGTTATTTCCTAACTCTAGCACACAATATATTAGTTAATTTTAGTTTGATTTCTGACTGTGTAAATGTATTGACTCATGTCCGGTTGGTCGACGGAGGGGTAATTTTTGTGTTGGGCCATTTGTATGTGATGTATGAACTATTTCGGGTGGATTTCTGAGGTGATTGAGACATGTTTTGACTTGTTCGGAAACCTGAAATCTGAGCAGAGTTTCTGTTGTTCTGACTTGGGAGATGCCTCGTACGAGACATTGATGTCTCGTACGAGCCATCCTTTCATTCTGTGGCTGTTTCTCCTTTTTCCTCGAGGATTTGGTGTCCAAACTTGTATATAAACACCTCTAGTCCATCCTAGAATACCATGCAGCTTTAAATCAGTTCTGGGAACCTTTCTTTTGGGGTAGAATTCTCAACCTTTTACTCCCAATGGCCCTAAGTAAGTCTGTCCCTTCATCCATAATTGTTGATGAGTTCTCTTTGGACTTAGAGTTAGTGGAACGTTACAAGAATGATTTAGCAATGTTCTTTCGTTCATTCAATAAACCTCGCCAAGAGAGATTCGTGGAGATTTTCGGGTTTAAGATTCTTTTCACCTTGAAGAACCTAAAACTGGATTGGGACTTTTTAAAGGGAGTTGCACGCTTCTGGGATCCATCGACTCATCTCTTCAACTTTTCACTTAATGAGATGGTTCCTACTGTAGAGGAGATGGCGGCTATCTTGGATATGCCGTTGACCGGGGTGATTGTGGCTCCTAATTGTGATAAGGTACCGGCGGAGTCTCTTAGAGACTTATTGAGCATCGGTCTTCCTGAGGCACAGAATTATATTTATAACCGCTATGTCGATCTCCATGCCTTGCCTAGAAGATTTAAAGGTCGGGTGACTCGCGGTCACGGTATGGATTCCCATTGTTTCCTCTTGGCATTGTGCTTACTTCGGAGCGTGTTTTTAATGAGCAAGTGTGGCATGATGAACACGGAGCTCGTGGACATCGTTCTGTAAGCTAGAGGACGGGACTTCAACATAATTCCTCTTATCTTGGGGGAGACCCTTCATGGTCTTGATGAGTTACACCGAACCGACTCTATGACTCGGGGAAGTCCATTATTATTGACTATTTGGCTCAGAGAACATTTCAAATTGTTGGACTCTCCGATTGAGTATTCTCCTTATACTTTCCATAGGCGGAGACTGTTAGTGAAGGGTCTCAGCATTGAGGAGTGGGCTCATCTTTTTGCTAAAGTGGAGACCAATGATATCGCTTGGTGCCCATACTTTTAGAAGGTGAGGAGGTTTGTAGCTAATACCCTTGAGTACGACAGGGTCGTCCTTCCGGGTTTGAGAGACTCCTCTTTCTATTTTGCTCGGAGGGTAATGCGACAATTCGGTCAACAGCAGGATACTTTCATGTTAGGGGGACGGCCTCGAGACATTTCTTTCATGGACTCATAGTTCTCTATGAGCTTGGCTCGCGCTTGGGGGAAAGGCACCACTATGGATCGTTGGACCAATCTTCGTCATGATGGAGGAAGTATCTGTTTGTCAGACAAGTACTTGGATTGGTTTCTCTCGGAACTCCGTCCCAATATCGAGGGCATTGATGAGATCCGTCGCTCTCTGTTGGGGGACCAATTCGAGCCTAGCTTGAGTTTAAGGAAGAAGGAAGCTAAGGATGATCCTTCTAACGTCGGAGTAGATGCCATTCAAGACTTTCTGGATAGTGACTTTTACGAGAAGAGAGCGAACGGACTTCCCGGTAAACTCCAAGCTCTGGATAGGCCTCATGTGTTTGCGAGACTGACTCCCTTAGTGTTCAGTCGACTTGATGCTCCTCCCGGTTTCGAGATACCTTGGTTCAAGAGGAAGAGGGATGACAAGGCGGATCGTGGTCAAACCCCTACTAAGTTAAGGAAGAAATAGATCCCTAGGAGTATCGAGAGATTGCCCTAGATAGACCAATGTTTAGATTTTTAGTATTTTATTCATTTTCTTTTGCATGTTGGTATTCATGTTAGAAACTTTCTTATTGATTTCTTGAAATGCATTCAATTAATAAGAAAACAAGATTTTGATTTTATTTATTGAATAGACCGGACCAAAAGGCTGCCTACGTTCTCCTTTTACATCAATTAAATAAGGAGCTCAGGTCATCGTAGTTCTTGTTTAAGAAAGAGAAAAATATGTTTGCTGACGGACATGTATCGCACGAGACATAGGTGTCTCGTACGAGACTGTCCCCTATTTTTTTTTATTATGCACACCCTGATTTTTCCTAGACTGCCCTTTCAGGTTTTCAATCTAGTGGGCTTCTTTTCTCGTGCTCTCTGCTCTAATTTTTGCCTAGGCCGCCCTTGCGGGTTTTCAACCTAGCGAGCTTTCCTCTTTTTTTTGAAATAGGGGACGGACTCATGAATAGTACTTCTTCAGCTTGTCCATGTTGACGGGCTTCGGTAGTTGATCTCCATCTAGGTCTGCGAGTTGTACCTCTCCTCTAGAGAATACCTTCTTGACTATGTAGGGGCCTATCCATCTTGGTCCCCACTTTCCCATAGGGTTGAATGGTCCGGGACGATGTTCACGTAGAACAAGGTCCCCTTCTTTGATGTTTCTGGACTTGACTTTCTTATTGAATGCTCGGGCCATTCTCCGTTGATACGCTTGGATATGCTCGGCAGCTCGGAGTCGTCGTTCATCTAGCAGGGCTAGTTATTCATAACGGCTGTCTAACCATGCGACTTCGTTCACTTGGTTTTCTAGGAGAACCCTTTGTGATGGCACTTCTAGTTCGATTGGTAACACTGCTTCCATCCCATCGGCTAGGGCGTATGGAGTTTCACCGGTAGCGGTACGGATTGAAGTACGGTAGCCCCAGAGTGCAAAAGGTAGCTTGTCGGGCCAGTCCCTGCCAGTCTTAGCCATTTTCCTAATGATGGTCTTAATGGTCTTGTTAGCAGCTTCGACTGCTCCATTGGTTTGTGGTCGGTACGGTGATGACTGATGTCTCTCTATTTTATACTCTGCAAGTAGTTGGTCACATTCTTTCTCAAATTGCGTGCCATTATCAGATATCATCTCATGAGGTACCCCATATCGGCATATGATGTTGGTCTTAATGAACTCAGCCACTTTTCTGGCATTCAAGAATTTGTAGGATTGAGCCTCGATCCATTTAGTGAAGTAATCAACGGCAACTAATACGAATGAGTGCCCGTTATGACCTGTCGGTGAGACCTTTCCAATGACGTCTATTCCCCATGTAGAAAATGGCCAAGGGGATGTCATAGGGTATAACACGGACGGTGGTGCGTGTTATAAGTTGGCATGTATCTGTCATTTGTGGCATTTCTTAACCATGTTGGTACAGTCGGCTTCCATTGTAGCCTAATAGTACCCTAGTCAGATGATTTTCTTTGCTAGCATATTACCATTCATGTGGGTTCCATAGACTCCTTGATGGACTTGGTCCATGATTTCTACGGCTTCGTGCTCATCGGCACAGAGTAGACACTGCTCGTGGTGTTTCTTGTAGAGGCGATCACCTATGATAACAAACTGGGTGGCAAACCGTTTGAGGGCTATCTTCGCTTTAGGTGATGCGCTTGATGGGAATGTTCTGTCTAGGAGGAAACGCCATACATCATAATATCAGGGCTTATCGTCCAAGGTTTTAACCTCGGTCCATTCGGGAATTTCAACAAGTGATGCTAGTATGGCTAGCGAGTCTGCTAAGCGGTTCTTATCTCTAGGAAGATAGTACAAAGTAACCTCTCTGAACTGTTTGACCAAGTCTTGGAGATGGTCGTTATATTTCTGGAGTGTAGGATCTTGCACTTTCACTTCTTGAGTGACTGATAGATTATAAGTTGTGAATCTCCATACACCTCTAGTTCGGTCACATTTCTTTCTAAGGCCGCTTCAAGTCCTGTTATGCAAGCTTCGTACTCGTCTATATTGTTAGTGGCCTCAAAGTCAAGGCGGATTGCGAGTGGAGTGCAGAAATCTGAGGGATCTACTAATAACATGCCAATTCCATATCCCCGTTTATTGGTAGTGCCATCAAAAAATAATTGCCACTTATTTTCTGCTATTGCCATGATATCCTCATCAGGGAACCGCGGGTCTTCCCCCTTTGCTTCATCACATGGAAATTCGGCTAAATGATCTGCGAAGACTCTTCCTTTCACGGATTTCTATGTAATGTAAGTGATATCGTACCTTGCGAGCATGAAGTGCCATTTGGCTATCCTAGAGGAGACATGCGACTTCTCAAAGATGTATTTCATGGGGTCCATTCGGGCAATTAGTTGTACGGGAAACGCCTCCATGTACGGCTTTAGTCTCTCAGCTACCCATACCAGTGCAGCACACGACTTTTCTAATGCAGAGTAATTCAATTCAGGCCCTTGGAAGCGACGGCTGACAAAGTATACGGCATTCTCTTTCTTCGAATCGGGTTGCTCTTGTGCCAGCATAGCCCCTAACGCGGTGTCATTGACTGTAAGGTATAAGGTCAACGGCTTCTCTTTATGCGGTGGGAGCAACACTGGTGGATTCACTAAGTACTCCTTAACCTTACCAAAATCTTCTTGGCACTCTTCTGTCAATTCTAGGGATGCATTCTTCTTGAGGAGCTTAAAAATGGACTCGCACATCGTCATGAGTTGATTAATGAAACGACTAATGTACTGAAGGCGACCCATGAATCCTTTGACTTCTTTTTGCATCTTAGGTGGGGGCATGTCAATGATGGCTTTGATTTTAGCGGGGTATGCTTCTATACCACGCTCAGTGACCATGTACCCAAGAACCTTTCCTTTTACTACCCCAAATGTGCACTTGGCCGGATTAAGTCTCATTTTGTAGTGTCTCAACCTTTCAAAGAATTTCCTAAGGTCGATAAAGTGTTGTCTATCGGAGCCTTTGGAGTGTATGATCATATCGTCAACGTACACCTCCATTTCTTTATGTATCATGTCATGGAATAATGCAGTTACAGCTCTCTGATAAGTGGCTCCGGCATTCTTGAGTCCGAACGGCATAACTGTATAACAGAACGTCCTCCAAGGTGTGGTAAACGCTGTTTTGTGTTGGTCCTCCTCGGCCATGAGGATCTGATTGTAACTGGCGAATCCGTCTACGAATGAACGGACTTCGTACTTCGCGGTATTGTCAACGAGCATGTCTATGTTGGGAAGAGGAAAATCATCTTTCGGAGATGCTCTGTTGAGATCACGGAAATCAACACAGACTCGGACTTTTCCATTTGCCTTGGAAACTTGCACAATATTAGCCAACCAGGTTGGATACTCTATCACTTTGATGAACCCAACGCTCAGGTGTTTCTCTATCTCTTGTTTGACTTGTACTGAACATTATAGCTTAATTCTGCGGAGTTTCTGCTTGATTGGCCTTGAATCAGGAAGCAGTGGTATCTTGTGCTCAACAATCGAATTGGCTAGCCCCGGCATATCTTTGTAGGACCAAGCGAACACATCTACGAATTCCCGGAGAAGCTCTATGAGGGCTTGTCGGTCTTCCCCCTTGAAGAAACTGCCAATCTTGGTCTCTTTCGGATCATCGTCCGTCCCCAGATTAACTGTCTGCATTTATTTGGCATCAATAGGGCCATTTCCACCATGAAGACCTACTTGCTTATTAAGTTCTTTTAAGATTTGTTCATTTTGTTGATCTATCTCGTCATATGACTCATTATTATCTAATTCGTTAGAGTTATTAGTTAATTCATCATTTAGGACGCTAGCAATCTCGGGATACTCAGAAAGATCTATTTTTTTCATTAAAAAAGTAGGGGAATACATGTTCTGCGATGGTATCCAAGTCCTCTTGGGTGAGCTCATTGTTAGCGGTATCTGACTCTAAGGTAAGAGTTACAAATTTTCTTGCCCTATGGGGATGGGGAGTACATCCTAATTCCTTGATCAGGAAGTCTTCACTTGCTATGGGTCCCCCAGTTGTGTACCAATTCTGAATAGGCTCGTCACTCTTCTCGGTGAGCTTGGTGTAGTGTCGGTTCGAAGCGTCCCCCTTGTCTATTGCATTAATCTGAGTGTCCTCTAGCTTGCAAAGGTTGAGAAATTGGCGCAGTAGGTATTCTCCTAACACAAAGTCCCACTCACTAAACGCTTCGGCCTTGGTACCCCCCAATTCTCGAGGTAGCCATGAGAATTGCATCGGTTCTGTTTTGAGCGAGTATGGGTCACAGTCTCTGAATATTTTGAAGCCCGGTTGGCACTTCCCCTTATGGTCAATCCATGGTTCAGGGAACATGAAGTATGGCAAGTTTTCCCCTCGCGTACAAACTACCCGTTTAGAGTCCTTTGATAGGGTGGTGCTAGTGGCACTATGTATGAGGTCCAATCCCTTTCTTCCTTGGGGATGCCCTTGAGTGGTGATACATACCCTAGACCATGTTCTGGGGGGGGGTATAGAACGACAGGTGGTGGTTCTTTTATTCCTTGTAAATTCTTGCCAAGCCCAAGACCGGGGAAGTATCTCTCTTTTAGCATCATGTTAAGTATTGGGCGTGTTCTAGAGAATGGAATTGCTTTAGAATAGTCATTTTCATTGTGCACCTCCACCATTTCTACACTGCTTTGCTTTTGGAAAAGTATAGAGGAGTGACAAATTTGAAAGAAACTATCTATTACTAAAAATCAAAATTGATAGGAGGGCGTGCTCTCACCCACAATGATTATTAGGTGAGTAGGATCCCTTTTGAAATAAACACAACTAGTTTGAAAAAGAAAGGATAGAAACGTCTAATCTGTGAAAGTTTGAAGTAAAAACTAATCTATTAAACTACTAACTAATTGAGTGAAAATGGAGCTCGAGGTTTGGACTCCCTCATTCTTCAACACGAGGCCAATCCCATTGCCTATTATCTGTAGTGTGCCTTGGTCAATGAGATCTTGGATCTTATCCCTTAAGTTGTTGCACTTGTCGGTGTGATGAACGCGGCACTGATGGTAGTAGCAATACAGGTGCAAGGCCCTTCCGGCTCCCTCATACTTGGGTTTGTATCCGCTCATAGGTGCTAGCTTGCCTTCCCTCTCAAGCTCTTGGAACACCCTACCAAGTCGGATTTGGCTAAAATCGGTGTAGACCCTTTGTGGCTTGGGATGGAGGCTTTGTATGATGCTTTCATAGTGGTCTCTCATGACATTGAGGTGATGATTATGTTCCTCCTCCATTTGGTTCTTTAGGTCTTGATAAAGCAGGCTGATGCAATTACCCACCTCATCATTGATGACCTTTTCTTGGTTGTTTTCCAAATTCTGAGCCCTATTGATGGCGGCATTGTACCATTTACTCATTTCATTGTATTCAGCTTGTAACATCTCAAGCTTACTGCCGTCGATCATCTTTTCGATCTCAGCCCAGTGTTTTTCGCTTTGCTCGTTACGCTCTTTGACTTGGTCATGAGCATAATAAGAGGTATAGTCGAGCCCTTTGAAGAAAAATTCTTGCATGATATTGATCTCTTGGGCTTTTCCATTGGGTAGGCCTTCTTTCCAACCTCCGGTGGCTTCCATCTTGAAGCGCGGATTTTGTGAGATTTCTCTAAGAGACATTTCCATGCGGGCGGGCTTTGTGTTAGGAGTATGGAGCTACTTTGCTGATCGGACGGACCTAGAGTGCAGAAACTGTGTCAAATCCAGGCTGGGGTCCCAACAAGTTGGCTTTTATGAAACAGGGGTTGACCAACACGGCAGATTCACAGAAAAAGGAGGATGTCTCGTACGAGACAATGGATGTCTCGTACGAGGCATCCAGCCTAACAGTCAGATTGCAGTTTTTAATCCTATTGGTCGGATGGAATTTAATCCATTTTAAGAGGTTACTACTCTAGTTCATCCTGGAACAGTGGATTCTGTCACCCTAGAATATGAGCCCCTTGTTTTTCACCTGTATTGCATTCTCCCAAACGGACAATTCGGGCAAAGGTCCCATATTATCATCGGAATCCACCATTCAATTAACCAAACCTAAGTGATTCTGTAGTTGTTTTGCACTTTGTTAAACAATGCATTAATGCAATCAAACCTTGTGAATTTTAAGGGACAACCGAAAGGGACATGTTAAACGGTGCGGTCGAAACTAAGCCAAAATGGCATCCACAATCCCGCACAGAATAATGAAAGTAGGAAAACACAAACTCGGATTTCCGTAGAGAGGTTCTCCGTGCTTTCAAGATCCTTTGTTCAACATTTTACCGAAGGGACATTCGTCATATTCACAAGGGAGGATTATAGACTATAAAGATGCGTTATCTTGGGCAAAGATTAAAACAACCCTAAGAATTGAACCGACCGGTCTCGAGGAGTGTCTTATTAGCTAGTATATATGCATGAGGTTGATGCAAGGCTTACGGCTAAGGCTCCCCATGAACACATTCTAGGAGCGTGTCACGGAGTGGGTACACCATCTTTGGAGAGACCGGCGAGGGCCATTCGTTAGAATGGGGGTGCTGACCGACATCCGTCCTCCGATTGGGACCCGGGTTTATAGGGTATGTAGTGCAACTATTCTACATGTGTGCACGTGTGTGAGAGTCAAGATCTAGGTGTCAAGGATAAAATAGAAAGTTTTTCTGAAAGTAAAACAAAAGCATGCAATGGCTGGGTCAAGTGGCTGCCTACGTTTCCCTCTTGTGGAGGAACTCAGGCCGTCGTAGTTCACACATAAAGGCAAACATAAGTAAAGCAGAGAATAAAGCATTTAGCACGTACTCCTGCAAAACAAAGGTTAGCCTTATGATATATGGGGAGTTTCTTCGTCGTTAGGAAGGTCCCAAGCCTCAGAAACAGAGGGGAGAGAAGGTCTGAGACTCTGTGTACGTGTTTGAACAGAACAAAAATCCTTTTTCAAACCAGAGAATCAGATCAGCCAGGCAGAACTGAGATGTCTCGTACGAGAGAAATGATACCTCGTACGAGGCATCCCAGTCTGGGAACAGATTATCGTACAGAATGCAGAATTTTGAAACAACGATGATTTCTTTCGACGCAAGTCTGACCCACTTACTGTGATTTCCTCCCCAGCGGAGTCGCCACTGTTTGCGCGCGAGGTTTTTGCTTCGAGGCACGATTCCGTCCTTCGATTTACCTTCTTGTTGATTTGAGAGTCGCCACTATGTTATTGTCGGAACACAGACCGAGATGTATGGATTCAGGGGTTAAGTTATGAATTGGGAAGGTCAAGGAGCACCCAATTCACCCAATCTAGGACTGGTCTTGCTAAGAAATCATCATCATCGTTTCAAAATCATGAATTCGTGTACCAAAAGAGAAAAAACACAAACAAATAAATAATTGCTCATTTATTTGGGATGTCGGATCATGTGCTTCGAGACCATCTCCATGGATTGGAGAGGCTCTAGGCTGATCTTTTGATGGAATCATACTACTTCAAAGCAAAGAAGGAGATGAGAAGATAGAAAGCAAAGATTTTACCTAAGCGTTTTCTTCAAGAATCCGATGGATGGCCTTGACTAAAGGCCTTGATCTTCCAAATTTCGTGGGTATGGGAGAGAGACTGATTATGAGAGCTTGTTGGTGGTTTAACGGCCTTGGGGCTGTCTCTAAATTCTCCTCCTCCTTTTTTAGAGTGAAGGAAACCCTTTATTTATAGGTTTTTGATGACTTAGGGGTTAAGTTAGAGAGTTGTTTATGGTTGGGAATCAAAGACTTAATTCTCAAGAGGTTATTTTAGGACTCTAGGATCGACCATGGGATTTTCCCCGGATTGCATGAGTGTTTGCCAAGAAAAGGGGTTAAGATCAGCAAGGAAACTGACCAAAAACCCGACTGTCGAGGGGGATACCTCGTACGAGACATCAATGTCTCGTACGAGGAATCTAAGTGCTGGAATCACTTATTTGCCCTCTATGATAGTTTTAATGTTCAGTTTGCCCCCTAACTAACGGAGTTAGTCAGAAGCTTAACGAAACATGTCCAACTTAACGAGTTTTAACCCAAATCAAAGGCGAGACACAGAAGTAGTGTGATTATAAATGAACGTCCAAAATGGGGTGTCTACACCTTGGCATTCACACTTCATTGGACCACTACGGTAGGGATGGCCAAACCGGACCGGAACCGGAGCAAACCGGGGAGTAAACCGGAACCGGAGTAACCGGAACCGTGGTAAGCGCGGGCCGGTTCAGGGTCACATATATGGCGAACCGGAACCGGACCGGAACCGGATCGGCATTTCCATTAAAAAAAATAAAATCCCTTATTTTTCTATAAATTTTAACATGTTTATTCATTAGTGTATTATAAAATAAAAATCTCTTGTCTGTTAATAAATTTTAACATGTTTATTCATTATTGTATGATAAAAAAAATAAAAATGGTAGCGTGGACTGAACCGGAACCGGACCGGAACCGGATTGTGATGACCGGAACCGGAATCGGTGTAAGCGCGGGCCAGTTCAGGGTCACATATATGCCGAACCGGAACCGGGCCCGGAACCGGTTTTGGTCATCCCTACACTACGGCGGCAGAATTCAAGCAAGACGAGCCGGACTTCGACCGAACATGACTTGATCTTGGGTTGGCTTTACATACACACGATGGTTAAAATGGTTCACCCACGAACTAAAAAAGAAAAAAAAAACTTTTTCTCGCATGTGTATATCTTCTTTTCCTTCTAATCTAAAAAAAGGGAAAAGACTTTTATTTTTATTTTTCTTGTAAATAAACATTCTTTGTCTCCTTACTTGCGTAAAAGTATGTGCTTTATTTTGCTTTGCTCTTAGCTTCTTCCCCAGCACTCTCCATCACCCTTGAACTACGCTAGTCTGATTCCCTTCAAGGGATACGTAGGCAACCTTTGTCACGACCAACCCATCATCAAGAATGACTGTCCTCCATCAAAAGCAAAAGCAACTCATCAACATCCAAAGTATGGACATTCTTCATCAAAGCCACAATATCAGAAATCAATCCCCAAATCAAGCTGCCATGGTAAATTGATTTTTATATGATACTTTTTAATTCTTTTACTTACTGAAGAAATTGAATATTGATTAATATATGTTAAAAAAATTACTAATTGATGCGGACAATAAGGCGTTGAAAAAATTGAATATTGGAGTAAATATTGTAAAATATTACTAATTGATGCGGACAACAAGACGTTGAAGTTTTTGGAGTCATTTTAACGTGTGCGCGGAAATGTTTTATCTTTTGACTCCGGATGGACGACGGAACGCACCGCTTATCGAATTGAACGTCGGAGCGTGAAGAACAATAGTCATAAGGCGTAACCCTTGCTGCGGGGTTTAAAAATCCCAAAAAACGCTATTTAGTGCCTCAAACCGGCTTCTATTCTTTTTAATCAGTTTTGGTGTTTTTTCGTTTTTTTTCTTAATTAGAGTTTATTTCGTTTTAGTGTTCTAGAACATATAAATATATTGCTTTAGGAATTTTGGAGGCAATTTTTTCCATTTTATGATATTGATCATTTATCGCCATATTTTAGTGCACGTTCATAGGTTAGATAGCTGGGTTTTAAATTGTGTTAATTTCTTTATTTAAAAAATTTATTTATATTTTTAAAAATATTTTTATTGTCTGGTATAGGATAATTCTTTATGTTTACAACCGTCATGCAAGTAATTTTTTTTTTAAAAAAATGCAATTAAATGTGTAATAATTGGTTGCCTTAGTTATTTTGTGAGGTTTTTTTAAGCATTCATTTTGTCAGATAATTATTATTATTTATATAAAACTTTTTTCATTTCTCTGTTAAATTTATTTTAATTTTAGTCTTTAGAATCTATAGTAATATAAACACAAGATAGTCTTACTATTTTTAGAATGAGACTCATATGCACCTCTGTTGGGTATGTTTATTATAAACCACTCCTATAACCTAGATTTGATTGATCCCATAACCTAATTTTACTTTTTGGACTTTAGGATATATTGTAATAAGTGTTAAACTTCATTTCTAGAATAGTCCATTTTAGTAGAATAGGCTTTAGATTGATAGGTATCAAAATTCTCTTAAGTCTGGAATTTTGTGGTCAATCTCTTGAACGTGAATCACTTAACCGCTGGTCAGTCACTTGACCACAGGTTCCTTGACCGTGAGTCTCTTGTCTGCAGGTCAGTCCCTTGACCGCAAGCCAGTCCCTTGACAGCAAGATCTCAACCGCAAGTGAAGACAGCCCAAGTAACCAAGTTTGTTCGAACTTAACCATGGTCACACTAGTGTCCAAAACTATGGTTAGTTTAGAAAGTTGCAAAATTCAAATTTCAAATTTGAATACAACTGTCAGTTACACCACCACTACTCTGCAACAAAAGGACAACTTAGACTGAGCTCCAATCAGAATTCAACAGCTCATTGTCCTTCAACTTGGACCCCAAGTATTTCAAACGGTTAGTCTCTCATTCAAGGCTATAAAGTCCTTGAGTTCTTCATTGAACATTGTTGAGATTCCAATAGAGAAATTGCTGTTGAAATTCTTGGTGATTGAAGATCATATTCAAGATTTCCAGAATCCTTTGAATCTTCAAAGCACAATCTTCAAGTCTTTAACAACTCCAGAAACCTTCATCTACAAATCTCAAGCCTTGTAGCACACGAGATTCATTAAGCTCTAAAATCAAGATCTCAAAGAGCTTCTGATTCTTACACACACACTCACCCCGATTGATCAATCACATAGATTGAATCATTAGGGATACACTGGTCTAAGTCTAGGATTGTTCTTCATAGAAAATAGGTGTTGATTCAATACTTCATATCTGTAATTTGTACTCAAGTGAATCAATATATACCTCATTCAAAATCCAAGACTGACCATCTTGATAAAGGATGTAGATCTTTTAACAGATCGAACATTTCCAAATCATTGTGTCATTTACTTACTGCTCTTTACTTTCTGCGAATTTACTTTAAGTTTTGTTCATCTTGTTCTTCATTGTTCATATTAATCTTGTTTGTTGTTTAGTGTTTGATATTTCAGATATTCAAACTTATTGTGAATTGTATTTGTATGTTCTACATATTGCCTAAGCTAAAATCTGACTAACTTATCATTTTGCCAAACTTTCTAGACAGCAACTTTCAATCTCTCAACCTCTACCTTGACCGCACCTTTATATTAACCACACTCCCCTGACCGCATTCACTCAATCGCAAGTGGTCGACCGTGAAGTGCTTATTTCATCACTCAGTCTTTTTGATCAAAACCAACTCTACCTCATTTCTATCGAAAACTTCTGTTGTGCATTTTACACTTGACCGCATGATTTTCATTGATCGCAAAATTCAAGTTGTAAGCATAAGGTTGAATTTTGAAAAATTGTTGAAATTTAAGTAGGCTATTCACCCCCCCCCTCTAGCCTCCTTTTCATACTCTTGTTGTGTCTTTGGGACCAACAACCTCCAAAATGGGAAAGATGGGTAAATAAGGTCAAATATGTCATTATTTTTAAGTTGACACAAGTAGTCAACTTTGCATGTAAATTGACTTTTATATGATACTTTTTAATTTTTTTTATTAAGTGAAAAAATGAATTATGATCAATATATAGTGAAAATTACTAATTGATGCGGACGGGAGGCATTGAGGTCATTTGATAGAGTTGAATACATCAATCTACCCAACCCAAACCTTCCCCTTGTCACCTTGAACCAACCGGGCACTTCGTTTTTCCCTCGAGTTTTGGGTCAAAATGAGAATGAAGAGATAGATGAGGAGGCTCAAAACCAACCTTTTAACCAAATGCCTCCCGATTTTTATAACCAATTCAACCAAATGGTCCTTAACCAAAACCAAATGCTCCAACAAAACACCCAAAGTTTAAACCAACTTGGCCAATTTTCTCAAAATTTCAACCAATTTCAAGGAAATATTGAGGGTCGAGTTCAAAATATTGAAGGAAGGGTGAACCAAATCTATGACTATGGAGCGACTCATTGGCCGAATTTTCCATACCACCCACCACCATAGTGAGTATTTATTTCCCCGTCCCCATTTTGCTAACTTGTCCAATTATCTTTTTACTTTCTTTAAACATTAAGGACAATGTTTAGTTTAAGTGTGGGGGGGGGGGGGGAGTATATTTATATTTTATCCGCTTTTTTTTTTTTTTTTTTTTTTTTTTAGTATTTGCATGCTAGTTTTTTTTATTTTTATCTTTTAGTAAGTTTCTTTTTTTTTTTATTTTTTTTATTTTATGCATTTAAAATGTAAGGGCAATGTTCCCAATTTTCAAAAAAAAAAAAAAAAAGCCAATGCTCCCATTTATGATGAGAATGTTATCAATAATTATCATTTGCCTAAGTAAAACTTTTTCCTTCTAACTTTTACTTCTTGAAAAATTTGATAAGAATAACTTAGGATTGTATTGGATGATAAATAGGAAACTTTCAAAATTAATATAGACTTTTAAAATTTATTGAATAGAAGCATTACTTTATTAATGGATTTGTGGTCATTTAAGTTTGGTTACATTATACTTGTGAAACTTTTAAAACATACTTGTATATGCATATCAAAAACTTTCATTTCTACTCTTTTCCAAAGGTTTACATTCTTGTTATGTTCCTCCCGAATCACAAAAGCTTTCACTTTAATCCATCTTTCAATTTCCACTTTCAAGGCTAATAAATGAATATAATCTTCTTGTAAATTGTCCACTCGAATATCTAAATGAACAAATCATTATAGAGTGTGACAATTTAAACCAAGAAACTCAATTGCCACGTTTAATCAATATAATCTCTAAATCCTTTTTCCACTATCATCCTCCGTCTTTTCATCTTTTGTGATTCAAAGTGCATAACAACATATGAATATTTTTGCTAAAGAATAAAAATCATAGTTAAAGAAATGTATTTCCAAGCATGAAAAATTTCTTCACAAAGCACTCTAAAAGAGTGAATTTAATTCTCAATCCATACTTGTGACCCACAAATTCATTTCGTTATCTCAATATGCTCTTATTCAATGGAATTTATTCATGTTATATTAACATTCAAACTTTTCTATTTACTTTTCAATATCATCCTACATTCTTCACAGATTTCTTGGGACGGAAAATTTAGAAGGAAAGAATTTTATAAAGGCAATACTATATATAACAATATTCTGAGGGAGCATTGATGACCTTCTTTGTTTTTCTTACTATTGTCATTTTCACTCCTCTCTTTTCAAATGTTTAAACTTGCTCGAGGACAAGCAAGATTCAAGTGTGGGGGAGTTGATAAATGACTATTTTATAGTCATTTAAGGTCTAAAATAATGTCTTTTTAACTTCATTTTAGTAGTAATAGGTCTCATTTCATTCTATTTTATTTAAATATGCAGATATTATGTGGTTGGTCTAGTTGTGGTTCTGTTGACATAATTTATGTACCATTTTGGAGCTATTTTGGTCTAAAAGGGATACTTGAAAGGAGGATTGAAGCCAATACCATGAACCAGGAAGAAATCAGCTGCCAGGAGCAATGGTCCGGCCGGACCTGCACTCATACCCGGTCGGACCCATCAAGGTCCGGTCGGACCAAGATGTGCACCCGCCCGGACCTCCACACCTGTTCTGAAGAAATGCCTTCCAAAAGGCACCTTTTTGGCTGACATCTGGGAATAGACACATACTTCAGCCCCAATGCCTATATAAAGAGGCCTTTTCAGCCTTGTAAAGGAGCTAGAAACGATTGTAAAGTTACTATAGAGAATTCTAAGTTGAAAATATTATCTATTTCCAGATTTTGAGTGAATTATAGAGGGAATTCTTGAATGATATTGAAGCAAGAAAAGTGAAGTATTTTCAGTCATTTATCTTCTCTATTTCTGAATAAGTATCTCTCATCATTTCTTATTTTATTCACCTTATTCATTGTTTGATTTCACAAATGGCTTATGAGTAATCCCCCTTTTTCCTTGGGGTTGGAAACTCAATTTTACATATTTATCACTTAATTTTATGCTCTCTCTTCTACTCTTCATCTTAAACAATCTCTTCATATTGCACTTAAACGCCTACAAACATGATGAGCTCCATGATTTGTATGAATCTTAGTTAGTCAAGAGATGGAGCGAAAGTGGAATCTTGACTAACGGAACCATATGAATTGACTGGGTTTCTATTAACCACGAGAGTAGGTTAATGGCCTAGGGGTGTTCCTTGAGTGGAAGTACGTGGATTTTTAAAATAACTTAATGGGTTTTTACTAATGAACGGAACCATCAAGAGAAAGGCCGTGTTAGTATTAAAATACATGTGTTTTAAGCCTTGCTTATGAGAAGTTGACACAACGTAGCGTACCACCCTTGTTTTAAAATGAATCTTTAAATATAGAGAGCATGATTAATTGATGAACATGTGAATGTTCGAGTCCCAATCCCGGGAATTCATTCAAAATAAGAAGTTTTCAATTCAAAGTTAAAGCATTGCAATTTATTTCTAGTTAAGTGACAAACTATTTTACCCCCAATCAAACCTTTTTACTATTTCTTTATTAAAGCAATCATTTCTAATAATAAACATTGTCCTGTGGGATCGACCCGCATTTGCCTTTACCGATATTACGACTACACCGTGCACTTGCGGTATTTATAAACTAAGCCTATCGCTTTAGGCCTAACAGTTTGCTTGGACTTTGCTGATCTCAATGCTCATGCAATATGCCGGACTAGACATTCTTGAAATTTTGAAGGGCGTCACCATTTTTACTTTGGGCATTTCGACCAGTGAGGCTATGGTGGCCAATGCATCGGCAAAGCGGTTCTTGTCCCTCGGTAAATAATTGAACGTGATATTTTGGAATTGTTCAACTAACTCCTCGAGGTGCTGACCATACTGTTGAAGAGTCGGGTTTTGGATTTTCCATTTGCCAGACGTCTGATTGATAAGGAGTATAGAATCACTGAATACTTCCAGATCTGTGACATTTCTCTCTAGGGCAGCTTCTAGTCCCGCTATACATGCTTCATATTCGGCAACATTGTTGGTGGCTTCGAATTCAAAACATATTGCAATCGGAGTGTAGATGTCCTTTGGATCGACAAGAAACATCCCTATCCCATAACCGTGCTTATTGGCCGCCCCGTCGAATAAAAGTTGCTACTTATTTTCCTTGGTTGTAGTGAAAATCAAGTCCTCGTTGGGAAATTGTAAGTCTTCCCCCTTCACTTCGTCACATAAAAATTCAGCAAGCTGATAACTGAACACTTTCCCCCTGATGGGTTTGAGTGTAACGTAAGTGATATCATAGCCGGTGAGCATGAAGCACCACTTGGCTATCCTTGTTGACATGAAAGGCTTCTCAAATATATAGCAGAGCGGGTCCACTTTTTCTACTAACTTGATCTGAAAGGCTTCCATGTAGTGTTTGAGCTTTTGAGTGACCCAAACCAATGCTGCACATGAGTTCTCCAAGGTGGAGTAGTTCTTTTCGCCTCCTTGAAATCGGCGACTGATGAATTAAATGGCATTCTCTTTTGTGGAGTCTCGTTGCTCTTGTGCTAGCATAGCCCCTAGGGCTTCATCATTCACCGTGAGGTAGAGGAAGAGAGGTTTCTCTTTTTGCGTTGGGACTAGAACTGGAGGACACGTCAAGTAATGCTTCACTTGGTCGAAGGCTTCTTAGCATGCATCGGTCCATTCTTGAGCCACATTCTTCTTGAGTAACTTGAAGATTGGCTCACACATGGAAGTGAGTTGGTGCACAAACCGACTGATGTACTGAAGTCTGCCCATGAAGCCTTTGATTTCCTTCTGTGTCTTTGGAGGAGGCATGTCAATGATTTCCTTGATTTTCGAGGGATCGGCTTCAATTCCCTTCTCGGTGACCATGTAGCCAAGAACTTTGCCTCGGATAACCCCAAAAGTGTACTTTGCGGGATTGAGCCTCATTTTGTATTGTCGAAGCCTTTTAAAGAACTTGCGGAGATCGATCAAGTGTTGACCGTCAGTTCCTTTTGAGTGGATTATCATGTCGTCCACATAGACTTAAATTTCTTTATGGATCATGTCATGGAACAAATCTGTCACTGCCGTTTGATAAGTAGCCCCAGCGTTCCTCAACCCAAACGGCATGACTGTATAGCAGAAAGGGCCCCACAGTATTGTGAAAGCAGTCTTGTGTTGATCCTCTTCGGCCATGAGATTCTGATTGTACCCTGTGAAGCCATCCACAAACGAGCGGACCTCGTAAGAGGCAGTTGAATCAACTAGCATGTCGATGTTGGGTAGAGGGAAGTCATCCTTTGGGGAAGCCTTGTTCAAATCCCAGAAATCCACGCAAACACGGACCTTGCTGTTAGCCTTTCTGACTGTCACAACATTTGCTAGCCAAGTCGGATACTCAATGACTTTGATGAAACCCACAATGAGAAGCTTCTCTATCTCTTCTTTGACTTGCAGAGACCATTCAGGTTTGATCTTTCTGAGTTTCTATTTTATTGACCTGGCGTATTGCCTGATCGGTATTCTGTGCTCGGCGACCTTTTTGTTTAAACCCGACAGATCTTTGTATGACCATGCGAACACATCCACGAACTCTCTGAGCAGTGCAGTCAATCTATATTTCTCTTCCCCCTTAAAGAAGCTTCCTATCTTGGTTTCCTTCGGCTCTTCATCAGTACCCAGATTAACAACATGCAATTCTTCATCAGCCCCTAGACCATTTTCACCACGACTACGAACCTGTTGAGCTAGTTCAATTAGGTATGTTTCATTTTCGTGGTCTATTTCATCATAGTTTGAATCGTTATTAACTAGTTCATTAAATTCATTAATAGTTAATTCATCATTTATGATGTTTGCAATCTCGGGGTACTCAGAAAGATCAAATTTTTCATTAGAAAAGAAAAGGAATACACACTCGGCTATTGCCTCCATATCCTCTCGGGTGAGGGTGTCGGAAACACTCTTGGACTCGAAAGTGAATGTCATCACGTCTTCCTTTGTCGCCTTGCGGGGAATGCAACCCATTTTCTCGATAAGAATTCCTCAGATACCATGGGCCCTTTCATTGAATACCAGCTGTTGATCGGCTCGGAGCTCGACTTGATCTCGCTGATAGGCTCGCTTCTCATGTTGGTGTCGTTGGAGATGGTATTGACTTGTGTAGACACCCCATTTTGAACGTTCATTCATAATTACACTACTTCTGTGTCTCGCTTTTGATTTGGGTCGAAACTCGTTAAGTTTGACATGTCTTATTAAGTTTCTGACTGGACTTCGTTAGTTAGGGGCCAAAATGAATATTAAAAATTCTGCAGAGGGAAAATTGTGATTCAAACACAAGATGCTGTAGACACCCCGCCTTGGACCGCTCAACCTGATTGGGTTGATTTTGTGTTTCTCCCTCTTTTAAGTGTTTTTTGTTAGTTCTTGTTACTTCCGTTAAGTTCCTGACTGACCTCGTTAAGTCCAGGGACTAAACTGAATAACAGGGCTGACTTTCCAGTCCATTCTGTCAAAAGAGCCATCTCTGAGTCGCGCGCCTCTGACCATAGGAGCCAGAAGCGCGCGCCTTCCACACCCAAGGTGGGAAGCGCGCGCCTCTAGGCGTCAGTTACAGATTTCTGTCCAAGAATCTCTCCCTTGCTCATTTTACATGATTTTGCCCGAGAAAGATTTCTTGGTGACTGATTTTTGGCACCAAAAACTTATGTTTTACAACTATATAAACCCCTCTTCTCCACCATTGGAAAGGACCTTCTTTTTGCAACATAAAAAAACTATACACAAAGATATTCAAGGCATTTCAAAGTCAATTTCTCAAGAAGTATTTGAAGTCATCTTGAAGCTGTAGATACCCCGGGGGACCACGGCTTGGCTAGAGCGGTCAATTATCCTAGGATGTCTACTTGATTTTAAGAATCGCCACCCACGTTTTAGAGGAACGCGAGAAAACCTAAGAAAGATAGCCTTTATTGTACGAAAACCAGAGATTCGGGAAGAGAAGGGTTCGGGGGTTAGGTGACGGAGTGGAAGTACTTAAACACCCACTCCGCCCCGCTTACGCGGGTCTTGCTACTTTTGGTGTTCTAATACTAAAAAGAAAAGTCCTTCAATTATTAATGTAAGAAGTGCTAACAATTACAATGGAAAGAAAGGGGAAATTTACAAAGGAAAATAAAAGAGAATTGTTTTATTTTATTAATTTATACTAAAAGATTACATGTCAAACTATTCTAACAATTATAATAAAATAAAAGTGGGGGAATTTAAAGTAGAGTTGGAATGTAGGGAGATAACGTTAACTAACTTCAATATGTGAAGTAGTCATATTGGTTATGTCCCATTAATGGGGATTGCATACATTTAAGAAGAAGAAAGTAGAAGAAAAATGAAGTTGTACCTTAAGAAGAGGACTTCAAACGTGGACTTGAAAATGGTGTTTTGTTGTGGAGAAATTGTTGTAGAACAATTTTATGTAGAGTCTTGTTACGAAAAACTCTTGTTGGGAGAATTTGTGTAGAGAATTGTGTATAGTGTGTGTATAGAGAAAATTCAAGTCTAAAAATGAGGTCCAAGAGAGGTAAAAGAGATCCAAAAGAGATGGAAAAGAGGTACCCTCCAATGATGGATTGGAGGGGTTTTTATAGTTGAAAGGGGATGTTTTTGGTGCCAATTCGCGGTCACAAAGAAATATTTCCCGGGTGAAATCCATGCAAAATAAGCAAGAGAGGGATTCTTGGGAGAAAATCTGTAACTGACGCCCCAGAGGCGCGCGCTTCCGGGTGTGCCATTGGAAGGCGCGCGCTTCTGACCTCAAAAGGCAGAGGCGCGCGGCTTTGAAAAGGCAATTTTGACGGAATGGACTAGAAAGTTAATTCTGTTATGCAGTTCAGTCCAAAACTAACGGAATTAGTTAGGAACTTAACAGAAGTAACAAAAATTAACAAAAATAAGTAAAATAAAAATACTATGTATGCAATCGGGGTGAGAGGTCCAAGGCGGGGTGTCTACAGAGCCCCTTGGCGACGTGGATTGCGAAGCAAAACGCGTCGACGAAAGAAAGACAACCGCTGAGGACATCGACAAGAGAAAACAAAGACTCGATAAAGCAGGAATTTGAAATTACAAAGGATAGGAGTGCGCTCCCTGTGTGAGCGGCTTTCGCGGATGGAAAGGGTGTGGTGGCTTGAGGCGTCCCACCACGGCCACAAAATTTTAAAAAGGTGTGGTGGCTTGAGGCGGGATCCGTTTGCTAAGGCAGGATCCGTTTGCTGATGCGGGATCCGTTTGCTGATGCGGGATCCGTTTGCTGATGTGGGACCCGTTTGCTGATGCGAGATCCGTTTGCTGAAGCGGGATCCGTTTGCTGATGCGAGATCCGTTTGCTAGAGGTGGGATCCGTTTGCAAAGGAAGGATCCGTTTGCTGATGCGGGATCCGTTTGCTGAAGCGGGATCCGTTTGCTGATGCGAGATCCGTTTGCTAGAGGCGGGATCCGTTTGCTAAGGCAGGATCCGTTTGCTGATTGCGGGATCACCGTGGACCAAATTACTGTCTAGAGCTGCAGTTGCTGTTGACTTTATCGTGGGGATGCGGGCATGGTTGATTGTGGACCATTTTCTGCTGGTGATGAAGTGCCTTGAGTAGCGGATGCTGTTGACTTCGTGGTGGTACCTGTTATGTGTGTGCTTGGTAGGTATATGTGTTTTTGCAAGAAGATGCATGAAGTGTGAAATGAAGAGAGAAATAGTGCTCGTGGTGCAATGTGATTTGAAAGCAGTTTGTATGAGAGAGAAGCAAAGTGATTCTGTGTGTGAAGTGATTTTTGAAAGCAGAGATTGCTTGAGATGAATGATGTTCATACCTTCACCTACCATTGCCGCTTGATTGGGGATGGATTGCTGAAGGATGTTGCTGCTTTTGATGAAGAATGTCCATGCTTTGGATGGAAAATGATGATGTTGATGGTGATGAATTGTTCTTGCCTTTGAAGGAGTGTTGGCGAGATGGTATTTTGGATGATGGGTTGGTCGTGCCAAAAGGCTGCCTACGTATCCCTTTAAGAGAATCAGACCAGCGTAGTTCAAGGATGATGGAGAACGCTGGGGAAGAATGCTAGGAGCAAAGCAAAGTAATGCATATACTTTTGCACATAGAAGGAGAAAAAGAAAAAGATTTTTTTTATTATTTTATTTAGATTAGAAGGGAAAGAATATGCACACATGTGAGAAAAAGATTTTTTTTTAGTTCGTGGGTGAACCATTTTAACCATTGTGTCTTTGTAAAGCCAACCCAAGATCAAGTCATGTTTAATCGAAGTCCGGATTGCCTCGCTTGAATGTTGTCGCCGCGGTGTCCAACGAAAATTGATGTTCTAGCCCCAAGAGATTTGTCGTTTATGGGGCTTCAAAAGGACTATTGATGCCGAGATGCCAAGGGGTTGTTGATTGTAAAACCCCCTCGAATGCTGAACTTTGAGTGGCTTATGAAGCCCCAAGATGAATCAACTCTTAGCCCATTCAAATAAACTGTCTTTTGTTGTCGACGTGGGCAAGCCCCAAGAGAAGATCATTGATACCAAGCTTTGAGAGATTGCTAAGCCCCAAATGTCATGGGCTTATCAAGTTTGTAGATGGCGGGATGTGGAGACCTTTCGGTGTGAAGCCTCAAATTTTCTTGGAATTGGCTTAGCATTATGTTGGGAGCGGATGGCGCTATTGGGAAGAACTCCTTCTTTCTTTTGCTTGGAGATGGATGGCCCTTTCTGTGGTTGAGGCCTAAATGGCGGAAGGTCCATGTTGAAAATATAGTACGGTCTTCGGGAGATGTCTCGTGGGAGATGGTGATGTTTTTGCAGATGATAAGGTCTTGGTGTGATAAAGTCTCGAACGGTATGTTTGCTTGAGTCTTCTTGAGTTGAACCGACGGCGGATATTCGGATGCAGCCTGTGCTTTTGATCTTGGAGAAGGGGGTGCTGTATTGCAGAAACATTGGGATTGGCCGTAACTCTGTCTCTAGAGTTAACATGTTGGCATTGCCCGTTATAACTCAGCCGGGTGAGTCTAGCATATTGAATCTTTTTCTGTTGGTCCCAGAAGGGCAACAAGGGTATGAAAAATGCTAGAGGGGGGGGGGGTGAATAGCGTTTTTAAAATTTTTTTCAAACCCTTTTGCAAAGCAATGGCAAATGCGCACGACTCTTAATTTGGCTAAGTATAGCGCGCAGCAAGAGTGTGAAATGTACAGCGGAAGTCTTAAAGCAGTCACTTATGCGCAGGGAGTATGCGCAGAAGTGTAAATACGCACGCACTAAGTTTTAGCTTAAAGATAGGCACAATATGGAACTAAGGCAAAAAGTATAAAAACACAATTCGAACGATGCAATACAATCTACAAGGATCAAACAAAACAATATATGAGTAAAGCTTAAATGTAGAATGAAAAGCACAAACAATAGATAAGCTATTTGGAGAGGTTCGATCGGGAAAAGATCTACGTCCTCTACCAAGATGGTTAGTCTTGGATTTCTAATGGAGATCTTATTATATGAGAGAGTTTACAAGTTACAGCGAGGTAGAACAAAAGTAACTCAAAGATCTATAATCTATGAAAGAACAAAATCCTAGACAATAACCGGTGTATCTCTAGAAGTAAGATCGATGAGATCGAAACTTCAAGAGGTGTGTGTGTGTGTATCAGAAATCAGGGCTCTTTGAATCTATGAGATGGAGAGCATAAGATTCTGGTGTTACAAAGGCTTTATAGGATCTGGGCTTGGTGAAGTATGAAGGTATGAAGGTTGATCTTAGAAATCTGGAAATCTTGTAGGCAATCTTCAAATCTTCAAAGTTTCTCTTTGGAAGCAAATCTTAAGCAATTCTCAAGCAACACACCAGCATCTTGGAAAATGAGGATGAGCATGCTATTTATAGCTGAGCTCCAAAAACTAGCCGTTGGGGAGCAGAGCAAGGACTATGTGCTGTCGCTTTGTGATTGGCACGCAGCTGTCCTTTATAGCCGTTGGAGACATCAAGTTGACAGCTTTCAAATATCTTTAAGAGTGACAGCTGTCTTCAGATTTGAATTTCAAACAAGGGGAGTGTCTCCATCTTCGTGTGTGCTAAGTGTTCTTGTTTTGTCGTTTGTCCACATCAGCAAATTTGGCTCATTCAAAAGCGTAGCTTGTTATGACGCTTTCCAAGCTTCATAAGGTAAGGTTAGAAAGTGAGAATTAAGTCAAGTCTGAGTGCGCATGAGATTCATGCGCATGGAGTGCGCAGAAGGTGATGCGCTGCGCATGAAGGGATGCGCTACGCATGGAAGGTGTGTGCACCATGCTTTGCCTTTGCTCTATTTACCATGAAATTATAGCTTCAGCCCTAGATACTAAGCCTAGTCTATAAAGAGGACTTAGCTAAAAATTGAAGTTACAAAACTTCTTACATAGGGTCCTAAAGTCCTTAAAATAAACACAGGTGATGGTATCAATCAATTCTAACATAAGTAGGAGGGTTAAGTGATAAGCATACCCAACAATCTCCCCCTAAAAATGATTGATGCCATTACCTACTATAACAAAGGCAATTCATTGAACTTGATAATAACATGTCCATAAGAATAAAAAAATGGTAAATCATGTCTCAAGTCAATGTACACACTAGCCAATGCTATAGATTTCTAGTCTATCCAAAAGAAATTAACTTACAATATAGGAAAGACAGAAATATCATTCAGAGCATACAAATAATATGAGTTTACGTTTAGTATGCGTTTAAACTGAATGTTTAAACATCATGCAATGAAATATGAGCTGTTAAGGATATGCGCATGAAGTTTATAAGATATGCAATGTTCCATAAACGAAAAGTTTGAATTGAACAAGGTTTTGTGAAAGCGCAATGATGCATTCTTCTCATTAAAACTTGAAAGGTAAGAGTTACAGGGTACAAGTTTTACAATGGAAGAAAAATCAAAATCAAAAGACCTTGCGCATCAAAAACTTACAATTGCACAGCAAAACAAAAAGATTACAAAGTCTAGTCTATTTGAATTCGCTGCAGTACTTCGCGCATCTCATTCTGTAAGCTGGTAAACTTGTTCATCAACTCAATCTTCAGTTGTTGAAACTTGGCGTTGTATTCCACCACTAGATTCACATGAGTCTTCATACCATCGCGCATCAGCGCATTATCTCTCTGGATGTCTTCAGAAATCCTGTTAAAGCAATTTTCAACCGCCCCATCTGATTTCCAAACGATTGAAGGGACGCAGCTATGGAGTCCTGAATTTCTTTCTGCGCATCAACCAAAGTCTTGGTTAGCTCTACCTGAACCATGTTCTGACTGGCTTGCATATCTAGCATAGCCTGGTTCATTCTTCCATTGAAAGTATCACTGAACTGAACTAAGCAGTCAGTCATATGAGATTTGAGCGCATCAATGGAGGAGGGGATGGAGGCAGTAGGCTCAAAATTGTCAATAGATTTATGACTTTGGCAGACTCAATCTGAATGATTTCTGTGATGGTTTTGGCCATGGAAAACAAAGCTTCATTCAACCCATGCACAGAGGGGATCTTAGTGAGCGCAGAAGAGATGATGCCGAAGTCATGCTGGATATCTTGGCGCAGTAGATCAAAATCTTGAGAGGGCGCAGCAGCAGAACCTGAGGGAGGAGGTATAGCTTCAGAACTGGTTGCCTTTGTTGCAGAACTCTCCCCCTTAATGGCAAAATCAATAGCCTGAAGGAAACTGGATTTCGCATCGAGCCTTGCAGACTGCGCATCCAGTTGCTCTTGAATCTTGGTTTGCGCAGTGACCACCTGAAAGTGCTGGGTTTGCGCAGCAAATTGATTATCCTGGATAGTCTGGAGCATGGCCAGAGGGAGCAGTTGCTGGAGTCATAGTAGGAATAATTGGAGAAGTCTGTGAAGCTCCAGTAGGTTGCACAGGAGTGACAGCAGCAGCAGGAGTCTCTTGCGCATGAACTGGAGAGTGATGCGCATGGATAGGAGAACGATGGACCTCATAATCTTTTGAGCTTGAGTCTTCGCCATCTTCAATTAAAGGCGCATCCTCATAAACAGTAGGATCAGGCGCATCATGAGCAAAGCCTTCACCATCAATGAAGACTGGTAGGGCTTGCTGCGCAACGTTCCTTTGCGCAACTGCAGCAAGTCTTGCTTCCCTTGCTATATCACGCGCAGAATTTTCAGTGCACGGAGAAGAATGTCTTGGAGGATCTGAATCAATATCAGATAAGTCTTCCATGGTTCGCTTTGAGGCGCGCTTCTTGGTGGCAACTTTCTTTACCCTGTGCGATGGAGTAGCCTTCTTCGTCGATAGTGGGACTTCATTCTCACTAGAAGTAGTATTGCGCATGGGCTTTGCAGTCTCCTTTTGATTCTCCCCCTAAGATTGAGCTGCCTTGGAAGTTCCAGTAGATTTGGAAGGGCTGATAAGAGGATCATTGAAAGCACCTTCAAATTCATCTTCTTCTTGAGGCGCAGGAGGAGGAGTAGAGGCTCGTTTTGACTTAGGCGCAGGAGGAGGGGGCGCAGGAGCATCATCTGCTACTTGGATGTCTTCATCAGACTCATCCAGAAGTGTTCTTGATTCCTTTGCCTTTTTCTTCTTCTTCTTGTCTTTCTTCTCAACAGGCGCATCAGCCTTAGCTTTTCCTTTTTCTTCAGGCGCAGGAGCCTTGGCCTTCTTGACTTTCTTAGGAGGCTCAGGGTCTGAAGTAGCCTTGCACTTCGGAGTTTGCGCAGTAGGCTCCTTAATGGTTATCCCAGGTGCAACAGTAGATTTGCTGGCCTTCTTCTTCTTGCGCAGAGGCGCATCAGCATCAATAACCTTGCCTTTTTCTTTGTCACCTACTTTGCTTGGGACCGGCTCAAAGAAGGATTCATTTTTAGAATCAGATTCAGTTGAAGATTCCTCATAAATCTCACCACTAGATACAGGAGGCGATCCTTTATTTTCAGGATGAATATCTTCAAACACTTCAATGGGGTCAGCAGCCCAATATATGCAGTAATCAAAGTTGTTTACTTCACAGCGGAAATTCTGAAGAATTACGCGTGAATACGTGCGCGTGGAAGTCACATCAACTTTGAGAGAGGGGTCCACCTCCACCAGTTTACGCACTGATGGGAAACGCATGAAGATTGCAGTTAGAATTCTGCAATGCGTTTTGTACTTGGCTGGTTTCTTTGGATCAGCTGCCTTCTTTTTGTAGACGCGCACACAACGCACTAATTCATCAAAGATAATTTCAGACCAGCTTAACCTCTTCTTTTTGTAAATGGAAACGCAGCACATCCATTGCTTGCTGATGAATGTTGACTTGTTACCATTTTTGCAGTTGATAGTGTCACCAATGAGAGTGCAGAGGTGGAACATCAATTCCCCAAAATCTTTCCTATCATGGTTGTTGTACTGACCAACCAGAGTAGGAATCTTTATAAGCTTCTACGCAACACTGTCCTGCACATCCTGAGGTAGCTTCTTCTTATTGCACGCTGGTAAACCCATCGTCTGTCTGATATGCGCGTAGTTGATAGTTATAGAAACTCCGGGGATAGAACTTTTGAGACAAGGAACTGAGATGTCGTCGTACATTCGATCAATTTCTACTGCATTGCTGAAGAACTCATCGATGTAAGATGGAAGAATGAAGTCCTGGCCTCTGGAGAAGAGAGGCAAAATCCCAGATTTATCCATGATTTCAACCATATAGTGTCCTAGCGCATCCAGTTTTAGGTCTTCCACATCAAGTTCCCATCCAGGAATAAAGTAATTGAGATTTTACGCAAAACAAAGGTGGAGAATTAGGTCTGGACATGCGCATGGAGAGAAGCGCATGCGCATGAGCAATATGCGCATCGCATGAACTAGACTCCATACTTGGAAAAGGATAGGAAATATAAAGGGTAAAAATGTTCAAAACACAAAATTTAAACCAAACGCCTAAAATTGGCGCGAAAAGCAGAAAAACAATCAAGAATCATATCAAGGCTTGTCATATGACTATTCATCAAGAACACGAAGAACATGTATTGAATACACGAAGAACACGAAGAGCATAAAAATGTCAAAGTGCTCCAAAATGCATAAAAAGTACATCAAAATGTTCGAAATGAAAAACCACACACAAACAAGTAAACCATAACAACAATAACATAAACGAACAACCAAGATCTGAAAAAAAACGAGAGGATTCAAAAAGACAAAATATTCGAAAATTCCACAGAAAATACATCAAATGATCATTGATCGTAAAACAAATTACATAAATGAAAAGCTAAGAGTAAATCGAACACGTAGCATCAAGTAATTTGAAAAACCAGCAACGAATCAAAGAGAAATCAGAAAGGGGAAAATTTCAGACCTTCGAGCTTCAATGGCGGAAAACAGAAAGTTTTAGTTGAAATCCTTACCATTTGTGGATCCTCTTGCTTCTTGAAAGATGTAGTAGAAGATTTCTTAGGAGCCATGATATATAAAGAAGAGTTTTCGAAAAAGTAGTGAAAGATCGATGAGTGCAGAGAGAGAGAGACTGACACGCCCCAAGTCCCGGGATTCCCTAATAGAATCTCGAACCTGGTGCGCGTAACTAACAAGAAACAAGAAACTAACGGGAAATAGGAACAATACCTGTTAAAAACAAAACTGACATGATATATATACTCAAGAGTAGGGAGCTAAGATAGCTCACAACGAGTTCTAGACCAAGAAAATTAAAACCAAAATGGTTACATACAGCGGAAGACATGCCTAGCAAATAAGCTGGCATCAAGAACTGACTAGAGACAACAAGTACTACACGAGTCTACCCCAAAACAAGCCCAGATTTTAATAACTCATACAACCTTGTCCTTACCAATGTATTAAAAGGACACTAGCTTCAAACAAGAACATCCTGCAGAGTACGTTCCCAGCTATGTCGAGCCTCACTGCGTACTATCCCCTGCTTTCCTGGGGGGAAACAAATAAAGGATGAGATAAATCTCAATAAGCTATTAACATGCAACTACATGACATGTTATCACGAAATTCTAGTAGATACTCAAGTAATCATATATCAAGTATCATCAAGTAGCAAGTATAGGAGAGGCTAAGCCAACTCGACAAGTAATCAAGCTCAAGATATGATCAGGTAACAAGTAGTCAAGTAGTGTGAGAGGCTAGACTAACTCACCAAGATGTACATAGGCCTATCACGTATCATTACCTGAATCCTTCCTTAATTCTCCCAAAAATACCATTGTTGTCGATGCTTGTATATCTGAGGACAACCACGATCAAGATCAAGAGACTGCTATGCAATATATAAGAAGACCCGGTAACCAGTGTCATTCCCAAAAACAAGATTCATGAGGTGTTCACGAGTTTAGCATTCACTTATATCAGGCGTATTGCTCTAATACAGGAAGCTAAGCCCTTACTATGGCCGGTAGTAAGGGAAAAACAGACCGAATGCATAGACCCACGATTATCACTTATGCCGCAGCCCTCTCAATAAGCGTGAACCTATACACCCCTCTGAACCAAATAAGCCAGCTGGACTCACACGAGAATGCACAAGTAGATGTTTACTTGAACTACGAGAATAGAACTAAGTCCCATATTAGTGGACCAGTCTTTATGCACCATGTAATCATGTATCATGTGCTCACGAGAATATGCACCATGTAATAATGTATCATGTGCTCACGAAATATGCACCATGTAATAATGTATCATGTGCTCACGAGAATACAAGTACACGTACACAATTATTGCAAAGACAAATCAATCTAACAATGGCACGTAGAGTGTTCATATAACACGGTCAATCCAAGTTAGAGTCTATTAATAACAGACCTCAAACAAGTAGTAGGGTATATCATTCTATATCACTTTGTCACATGCCAAGTTTGCACGTACATATTCATATCACGTTTAACACATTAAAGTGTCTATCACGATACCCTTACTATCAAATAGAGCCCAATACCTTAGACTCTAAATACATAATAGAATAGGTCACATTCATACCTAGTCACAGTCATATCTCACGTATATGTATCGTTAATAATCGAATACATTTTCCAACACATATTGTGTTCTGCAGTTATTCTTATTAACTTAAATCATAGTATTCACGATTATATGAATCATCTTCATATTACACTAGTCCCTATTTTCTTTAGGAACCCATTTCAAGACAAAATATCTTCTTTATTCTTTATATACTTCATTGAGTATATACACGATTAAAACCAATCACTAACACTTTAGTGTTTGTTCATAGCACTTCCAATATACACGTATCAAATTCAAATGTGTAGTAGAGTTAATTATTCTCTATCTAATCCCATATCCCAACTCTTTCGGTTATTCATACCATGTATCAAGTAATCAAGAAGTAACATTCTATCAACTAAATATATGCAAGATTTGCATATACACATCAAGAATCTTTCAAGTTTATTACCATACACATATATTGGTGTCAAGGCATGTACAAGATTTTATAATCTTATATTCAAGTCTTCATCCAATTATTTGGATGTTCAAGTCATGTACAAGATTTTATTGTCTTATACTTCAAGTTACTGTCTCAACTTAAGACATTCAAGACATTCAGGACATTCAAGACATTCAGGACATTCAATACATATACAAGATTTTATCATCTTATATCCAAGTTCTCAATCCATTTCTGTGGATGGTTAAACATGTACAAGAGTTAATTATCTTATACTTCAAGTTCAAGCTAGGAAGATGAATTATACATCTTTCACGTATTATTTTCCAATACTTTTCTTAGGACATTCAAGCTCAAGACATTAGTTGGTGCTCCCAAGGTACACAAACATTAACTTCAAGACACATAAAAGAGTTACTACTCTTATACTCAAGTTGTCATTTAACTATGATTCAAGTCCACATTTCATTTGTTCACAAAGGAACTATTTTTCAGTACTAGAGTGTTCCACAACACTCATCTAGGCCATCTAGGGTAGTACCCTAAACTTAGTCCAAGAATACTTCGAGTTCAATTTAAGTAAATGAGCTATACAACTCATACTTACAAGTTCATAATCCCCTACATAGGATATTCAAGCTGAAGACACTAATTTGGTGCTCTCAAGGTGTACAAACATTGTTCCAAAACAAGCATAGCACTTTCAAGACATAAAAAGAGTACTTCCTTTTATACTCAAGTTCTCATTTTAATTTAATGAGTAATCATGTTCAAGACTCACTTCTAATACCCCTAAGGTGTCACAACATTTGCTAGGACATCTTATCTTAAGGCTATATGCCTTAACAAGGAATAAGCTTTCAATTTAATTTAGATTTAAAACATTTTGATTGGAACAGGGGACCGGGCGGGCGCCTATGGTAGACCGGGCGGGCGCTCGTTAGTACACTTTTGAAACCCAAAACTTCTGTTGAAAAGGGCGGGCGCCTGGAGGACCACCAGGCGGGCGCCTGGTACAATTTCAGCAACACTCAATTTCTTTCCCAGGCTTAGAATTCTCCGTCCCAAGCGTAGGAGTATAAACCCACTAACACTTTCTAACATTCAAGAGTACATTTTAACATGCTCAGAACACTTCTATAGGGACACTTTATTAATTTATCACCGTCCTACGAGTAATAGAATAATATTCTTTTATTCCAATTAAATATTTCACCGTCCTCAAAAGTATAAGTATAATTTCCTAATATAATCATTTAGGGATACTTTCATTCATTTCCCCGTACCACAAATAATGGTACAATTTTTCTAATAATATTTAAATCAAGTTACTATTTTACCGTCTCACGAATAGGAGTATAATTTTCTACTAACCTTTAAACAAACCCAAAAGGGTTAACCAAGTTTAAACACTTTTTCAAGTTTCTTTCATTCATACGGAGTATATTTATACTCCCTTCGTCCCAAAATTACAAGTATCACAAAATTTGCTCAAAACACAATTTTAACAAGAACAAGTATCGGAAATAACATATATGCATGTTATTACAAGTAAGGGGGAGCTAATAACTTACCTAGTCCAAAATCAAGTTGACCCAAATTAATTTCTGATCGGCCTGGAACGCTCTATTCAACGCCACGAATATTTATCCGGGACCGGAATCACGAACAGAGGGATAATTAAACTCGATGAGTCGAGAATAGGAAGAATCCTAAACTTAGCTTTCAAGAACCAGAGAAAGAACGAGAAGAAACTTGAGAATTGGGGAAGAATGCCTTCCCAGGAACAAACCAAAACAAGATATACTTGGAACTTTCCAATAATTGCAACTAGGTCCCTCAAGTTCTAACTTTGACAAAAAGGCCCCTAAACTTTCAACTTTGACATTTAACCACCTTAATTTTCTAAAGTAGTTAAATAATTAACTCAAATAAAATAGCATATAAATATGCTAGTCAAGAATTTAACAAGCAAGTCAAGAATTTAACAAGAATTAGGACGGGCGTTATAGAGACGGTTGAGGGAAGTTGAGCAGAGGAGAAGTGAGGAGAGAGAGACGGCGGAGGAGGTTTATAATCATCAAAAAGGGATGATGACGTCATGGTGCGCTGACAACAAGTTGGTGAAAGTCAGGCGAGTGAGGCGCACGCGCAGGTGAGGCGCATGCGTGAATGACGTGGACCAATGAGGAACGCGCGTGAAAAAGCCAAGCCACGCGCGTGTGTCAGTAATTTATGGTCAAAAAGAATCTTTTCCTATTCCGTCATAATCAGCACACAACGAGCATTAAATGCGCGTCACTCAATTCCTTTGCATTAAATGAGGTGGGACGTGCGCAGAGGGCAGAAAGGTAATTTCCTAAAAAAATCAAAAATAATGATGAGGGAAAATAATAATTACACAAGTACCCTTGCGAATTATGTTGACTCAGCAAGTCAAGGACCTAAGTGAAACTATTGAAAAGAGAACTTACCTTAGGTCCACGGGTCATGCGCATGATACTTATGCGCAGCAATGTATTGCGCAGAGTTTCTTTAAAGAAACAACTGTTTTACCTTATGCGCATAGCTAAGGGCGCTTCTTCTGCGCAGGCGCATGATGTATATCTAACTTAGAATTTTATCACAAACAAAATCATTAGTATTGACAGATCATATTAACAAAATTTAGCTAAGTTCAAGCATACCCATTTCACCTCTCAAAAAGATGAACCTCTTAGCATTAAGTGCTTTTGTAAGAATGTCGGCGATTTGATAGTCGGTTCCCATGTGTTCTAGATGTATATTCCCTTTTTCCACGTGGTCTTTGAGGAAGTGATATTTAATGTCGATGTGTTTGGTCTTCGAATGCATGACAGGATTTTCAAAAACAGCAATTGTTGAAGTGTTGTCGCAATAAATGGGACAATTTTCTTCTTTGATGTCATAGTCCACTAATTGCTGCTTCATCTATAGAATTTGACAGCAACAGCTTCCAGCAGCGATATATTCTGCTTCAGTTGTAGAGACAGAAACTGCAGCTTGCTTTTTACTGGCCCAAGACACAAGTCGATATCCAAGGAAATAACAAGTGCCGCTTGTGCTTTTCCTGTCAATTGTGCATGCTGCGTAGTCCGCATCTGAATAACCTACAAGTTTAAAGTTCGAATCTTTGGTGTACCAAAGTCCAAGGTTAACAGTGCCAGAGAGATATTGTATTATACGTTTCACAGCAATTAAGTGTGCTTCTCTAGGGTCAGATTGATAACGTGCGCAGACACAAACACTAAACATAATATCAGGCCTACTAGCAGTAAGATAAAGGAGTGAGCCAATCATTCCTCGATAGAGTGTTTGATCAACCTTTTTACCTTTTAAGTCTTTGTCAAGTTTGTTGCCGGTGGCCATTGGAGTGTCGTATGCTTTAGCATTCTCAAGTCCAAATTTCTTGATTAAGTCCTTTGTGTATTTGGCTTGGTTGATAAATATGCCTTCATTCATTTGCTTGATTTGAAGCCCGAGGAAGAATGTGAGTTCTCCCATCATGCTCATTTCAAACTTGCTCTTCATTAGTTTCTCAAAGCGCTTGCACAATAATTCATTAGTAGAACCAAATATAATATCATCAACATAAATTTGAACAAGTAATTTATGACCATTATGTTTGGTAATGAAAAGAGTGGTATCGATTTTACTGCGAGTGAAGCCTTTTTCGATGAGAAACTTGGATAGTGTATCATACCATGCTCTTGGTGCTTGCTTGAGTCCATACAAAGCTTTCTGGAGTTTGTAGACATGATTTGGAAATTGTGAATCTTCAAACCCAGGTGGTTGAGCAACGTAGACTTGTTTTTGGAGTTCACCATTCAGAAACGCACTCTTCACATCCATTTGATATAACTTGAAGTCCTTGTGAGAGGCGTAAGCTAGAAATAATCTGATAGCTTCAAGTCTTGCTACAGGCGCGAATGTTTCATCATAATCAATTCCTTCTTCTTGCCTATAGCCTTGTGCAACCAATCTTGCTTTGTTTCTCATGATGGTTCCATTCTCATCCATCTTGTTTCTAAGAACCCATTTTGTACCAATTACTCCTTGATTATTTGGTCTTGGGACAAGAGTCCAAACCTTACATCGTTCAAATTGATTGAGTTCTTCTTGTATAGCAACAACCCAATTAGGATCTTGGAGCGCTTCATCAGCCTTCTTTGGTTCAATTTGAGAGATAAATGCAGTGTAAGCATCAAAGTTTGTAGCTCTCCTTGTACGAACCCCAACATGAAGATCACCAATGATATTAGTGATTGGGTGATCTCTAACTTCACGAACTTCAGGAGGTAAGTTAGGTTGAGTTGTAGTAACTTGAAGGTGTTCAATTGGCACATCTTCACCAGTATTAAAATCATCAAAATTTGGAGGAAGAACTGGTTCAAAATTGAAAGTGGGATTAACACCAGATGCAGCAGTAGACTGATGCGCATTAGAAGAATCTCCAGGCGCAAGGTTGGGTGCAGCTGAAGCTCTACTTGGTGCGTTATTGATAATGCTTTGCGCAACTGATGTAGATGGATTTCCTTGTGTTGATACATTCTGGTCTTGTGTATGCGCAGCTGGTATGTGCGCACCTATCTCAATGGACTCAACAGAATCATCAGAAACATTTGGAGCCAAATGTGGCTCAAGGAGAGAATGTTCATCAAAAGTAACATGTACAGATTCAACTATCACTAATGTAGATCTATTGAGAACACGAAAAGCTTTAGAATGTTTAGCATACCCAACAAAATACCTTCGTCGGCTTTGGCGTCGAATTTACCTCTATGTTCGTTTCCATTGTAGAGGATATAACATTTGCAACCAAATATTTTGAAGAAAGCAATGTTGGGAGTTCTTCCACGCCATAGTTCATATGGAGTCTTGTTGTGACGTTTGTTGACGAGGGAGCGATTTTGAGTAAAACATGCAGTGTTGATAGCTTCTTCCCAAAAGTACTTAGGCAATTTCGCTTCGGCTATCATCGTCTTTACTGCTTCAATCAACGTCCTATTCTTTCTTTCCACTACACCATTTTGTTGTGGAACTCCAGCGGTTGAGAAGTTGTGATCTATCCCATAATCGTCACAATATCGAGCAACACCGTTGTTTTTGAATTCTGTTCCATTGTCGGATCGAACGCTAACGATGTCATCTTCTTTTTGGGTTTGGAGCAGTCTGAATAGATTGGTAAGAATGTCATAACAATCATCTTTTGAGATCATCATTTCCACCCATGTATATCTTGAGAAATCGTCCACCACAACTAAAGTATACTTATTTCTTTTGATGCTTGCAGTGGTAATTGGTCCAAATAGATCAATGTGCAGCAGTTGCAAACATTTTGAAGTTGAGGGATTTGTCTTACTGGAGAAAGACTGCTTTGTTTGTTTGCCTAGTTGACAAGCTGCGCATTTGTTGTCATGATGATCAGCAACTTTGGGGAGTCCTTTGACAAGATTGTCCCTGCTGAGTTTAGATAGACATTTGAAGTTCAAGTGACTCATGCGCTTGTGCCATAGCCAACTGTTCTCGCTTACACTTTTAGCTACAAAACAAAGATTAGTACTAGAGTTCATACTATGAAACTCAATAATGTAAATATTTGTCTTACGATAACCCGTGAGTAAGATAGCTCCAGTTTTACCATTCTTGATAAGATATTGCGTTGAAGAGAAATGGCATTCTAATCCTTTGTCGCAGAATTGAGATATGGATAATAAGTTGTGCTTGAGTCCTTCGACGAGAGAGACTCTTTCAATGCACACTTTGTCTTTCTTGAGCTTTCCATATGCTACAACTTGACCTTTGTTATTATCACCAAATGTAACTGAGGGACCTCTTTCTTCATGGACATCTTCAAGTAAGGATTCATCTCCAGTCATGTGTCTTGAACATCCACTATCGAGAATCCATTCATACGTTTTAGCTTTTGAAGATCAAGCCATGAAGCAAAGAACCTGAAATATAGACATTTAAGCAGGTCCCCTTTATTCCTTTTGGGTCCTAGGGTTAGCAACTTTTGACAACCCACTCTTGCTTGACCTTAGGGTTTTTACATCCTTTGGCATTGGGAGTGAATCGCAAAAGGCATTCCACGGCCTTGTGTCCAGAACAATCACAAATAGAACAATGATGAAAGCCACCAATCACATGAGTTTTCATAAACTCTTTACTTTTCTTAGGGATAGCATTCTTCTTTGGGTCAGATGAGCCGGCCTTAACAAAATCTTTCTTTTGAAATTTTGGAGCGCTTTTTCTAGGAGTGCGCATAGGGCTAGGATGCGCATGGCGGTGAGGCGCATAATGATCACTTGTAGAAGGAGCGCGCTTTGTTTCAAGAGGGATTTTGCTAGAGGATGATTCATCTGTAGCTATATCTTTCCCATTAGCTTTCCCAAATTGTTTCGTTGGGTAGACATAATGGAATGTTTGTCTCTTGACTTTTTCCTGTCCTTTACCCATTGAATTAGAATGTTTTTCCTTGGGAATTTCAAAAGTTTGCTGGTTTGTAAATTCACTATCTCTTTCAGCACAGACATCACATTTAAAGTTGTCACTAGTTGATAAGAATCCCAAGCCACTTTTATCACCACTGACTTTTTGGGACTCAAATATATTCTCCATAGTGACACGAGAATTGGACCACTCATTTGTAATCTTTTTAAGATCAGTAATTTGAGCAACCAATTCATCGTTTTGAACTTTAAGAAGTGAGTTATGTTCCGTTAGAAAAGTGTTTTTAACAGTATGAGGAGTCATTCTCTTTATCTGCTCCTTAAGGAGGGTGAGTTCAGATTTAAGTAACGATTTCTCGGTCTTAAGTTGGGAAATTTCATCACATGATAGTGCTAAAGCTTCCTTCATACTATCAAATCTAGTGATTACCTTTTCAGCCTTTTTGAACAATTTTTCTTGTTCAGCAGTCACTTCATCATCGTTGATTTTGGAGATTGGATCAGTTGGTTCAACTTAAGGTCTAATCTAAGCTCCTTTTCTCAACTTGTTCCTTGCACTTAGATCACATCGTGAGAATAACAATCCACCATCGCTTTGAGCCGGAGTGAGAAATCCTTGTTCAACGAGCTCGCTGATGGTTGGTCCTTTCTTCCTTTTCTCTTCTTGAAAACCTACATATTTCTTGATAGGTTTATTCAAGGCATTCATATCAGGAACATCCTTGGAGAAGTCATCATCTGAATCATAAGTATCAACTTCATCATCATTAGCCACCAAACAAACAAGTCCATCATCGGAATCTTCATCGCTCTCATCGGAGTCTGTTTCAATCCAAGTGTTGTGCTCATTTGCTGGTGCTTCTTCCTCAGCAATCATTCCCTTGTGACGAGTGAATTTGGGAGTGAACTTGGGAGTATGGATGCTCTTCTTCTGCATGTATTCAAATTTTGGAATTGGGCAGCTTGAAGCAAAGTGTCCTGGTTTCCTGCAATTAAAACAAAAAAGATCTTCTTTTCTTTTAGAATCACTACTCCTCGTGAACTTTGGAGGAGCTTTGCTGGTAGATCCTTAAAATTTGTTGTATGAGCTGGGTCTTGAGAATTTTCTAAAATTTTGAAATTTCTTCACAAATAAAGCGAAGTCTTCATCATCCATGTCCAATAGCTCAGAAGTAGAAATTTTGGGATCTGCGCTTTTCTCAACTTGAACTTGAGCTTGCGCAGGTGCTTCTTCTCTTTGCGCCACCATTGCAATGGACTTGGATTTTCCTTCAGTTTCACTTATACGCTGAAGCTTGAGTTCATAGACTTTGAGATTTGCGTAAAGATTTCTAAGTGTCCACACATCCAAAGTTCCAACGTCTTCTAGAGCGCTAGATTTATGTAGGTATCTTGATCCAAAAGCTTGAAGAAAATTGACATTTAAATCTTTGTTCGAAAACTTCATGCCAAGTGAAATACATAGATTGATAATTTCACAAAAGCGTTCATAAGTTTGTCTTAAGGTTTCACCGGGGAGTTGAGAGAAATTGTTGAATCTCTTTTGTACTTCATATTTCTTGTTTTCCTTTAACACGGTGTCTCCTTCTATATGTTCTTCAATACCATCCCATAACTCATTGGCGGTAGCACAATGCATGACATGTTGTTTCATAGCCGTGCTTAGAGTGCTTAGGAGAATGTTTCTTGCTTTGCCATCATTTGCAACTCTTCTTGTTTCTTCCTCAGTCCATTCTTCCTTTGGTTTCTTGACGGTTGGTTGAACAACATTTGTGCGCGGATTTGGATTCACTTTCATAGGAATGTAAGGTCCATAAACCACGGTGTCATGAAGTCTTTCATCGATTGAGTTGAGATGAGTTAAGATGCTGAATTTCCACACGTCAAAATGATCTTCATCAAAGACCGGAACGTGAGTGTAGTTTGCAGTTGCCATAGGTTTTGAGTTTGCCATATCGAATCGGCACCCAAGCTGTTAAGCTTAAAAAACAGAAATGTTTTATAAAGGTGTTTGCTCTGATACCACTTGTTGGTCCCAGAAGGGCAACAAGGGTATGAAAAATGCTAGAGGGGGGTGAATAGCGTTTTTAAAATTCTTTTCAAACCTTTTTGCAAAGCAATGGCAAATGCGCACGACTCTTAATTTGGCTAAGTATAGCGCGCAGCAAGAGTGTGAAATGCACAGCGGAAGTCTTAAAGCAGTCACTTATGCGCAGGGAGTATGCGCAGAGGTGTAAATACGCACGCACTAAGTTTTAGCTTAAAGATAGGCGCAAGATGGAACTAAGGCAAAAAGCACAAAAACACAATTCGAACGATGAAATACAATCTACAAGGATCAAACAAAATAATATATGAGTAAAGATTAAATGTAGAATGAAAAGCACAAACAATAGATAAGCTATTTGGAGAGGTTCGATCGGGAAAAGATCTACGTCCTCTACCAAGATGGTTAGTCTTGGATTTCTAATGGAGATCTTATTATATGAGAGAGTTTACAAGTTACAGCGAGGTAGAACAAAACTAACTCAAAGATCTATAATCTATGAAAGAACAAAATCCTTGACAATAACCGGTGTATCTCTAGAAGTAAGATCGATGAGATCGAAACTTCAAGAGGTGTGTGTGTGTATCAGAAATCTGGGCTCTTTGAATCTATGAGATGGAGAGCACAAGATTCTGGTGTTACAAAGGCTTTATAGGATCTGGGCTTGGTGAGGTATGAAGGTATGAAGGTTGATCTTAGAAATCTGGAAATCTTGTAGGCAATCTTCAAATCTTCAAAGTTTCTCTTTGGAAGCAAATCTTAAGCAATTCTCAAGCAACACACCAGCAGCTTGGAAAATGAGGATGAGCATGCTATTTATAGCTGAGCTCCAAAAACTAGCCGTTGGGGAGCAGAGCAAGGACTATGTGCTGTCGCTTTGTGATTGGCGCGCAGCTGTCCTTTATAGCCGTTGGAGACATCAAGCTGATAGCTTTCAAAAATCTTCAAGAGTGACAGCTGTCTTCAGATTTGAATTTCAAATAAGGGGATTGCTCCATCTTCGTGTGTGCTGAGTGTTCTTGTTTTGTCGTTTGTCCACATCAGCGAATTTGGCTCACTCAAAAGCGTAGCTTGTTATGACGCTTTCCAAGCTTCATAAGGTAAGGTCAGAAAGTGAGAATTAAGGCAAGTCTGAGTGCGCATGAGATTCATGCGCATGGAGTGCGCAGAAGGTGATGCGCTGTGCATGAAGTCCATGAAATTATAGCTTCAGCCCTAGATACTAAGCCTAGTCTATAAAGAGGACTTAGCTAAAAATTGAAGTTACAAAACTTCTTACATAGGGTCCTAAAGTCCTTAAAATAAACACAGGTGATGGTATCAATCAATTCTAACATAAGTAGGAGGGTTAAGTGATAAGCATACCCAACATTTTCCTTTTCTCTAAGACTTCCTTCAGAATCTCGCTGTGAGTTCTAACAAGAATCATCAAATTCATTCATATCATCGGAGCCTTCATTTAAAACCAAGAGGCCTTTTGACTGGAAGTGTTGAGGGACCATTGAAGTTTGATCCCTTTCATAAAGCATACTCCCAAATTGCATTGCTCGGGTACCACTGCCCAAAAGCTTGTTAATTGCGAAGCCCCAATATTGCCCTTTGCTTGTATCACTGTAATGCCGTAGCCCAAAAGATTGTAGATTGCGAATCCCCTTGAGACCTTTCGGTATAAATCTTCAAATGTTATTGGGGACATTGAAGTAAATTGCTTCTTGCCGAGGGAGCCTTTAAGACTTGACCGTAGCCCCTAGAGTGCCATCATTGATTGTGAGAAAGTTCCATCCTTGATTAGGGGAATGAGCACGGGTACACATGACAAGAGTGCTTCTTGACATCCCTTTTGAGAGGCTTTGAGGATAGTCTCACACATCTTTCTCGAGCATAGCCCCTAGGGCTTATTGATTGTCAAATGAAGCAAAAGAAGCCCTTGTTCTTGAGTCACATAGCCCCTAGGGGGTCACCATTTGTTGAGCAAAGCAAGAGTGACTCATCCTCGTGCGAGGGAACAATCATGAGAGGACATGGCAAGAGCTACTCCATTTCTTGGGAGCCTTTCGGCGTACTTTAGAAGCACATACTTGAAGAAGCTTTGAAAACTGAGACACATGTTGTTGCTATTTGCTGCCCAAGCCAATTGACTAGCTAGGGATTATTTGTGCAACCTCGTGCCTTTTTATGATGGGCTCATTCTGTCACGACCCGAAATATAGGCTCTATTTTATTAGTAATTAAATGATTTTTATTTAAATTATTTGCTTATTTATTTATTTAAATTATTATTTATTTAAATAATTATGTCAGCAATTTATGTGTTATAATAATTATGTCTAGCATTTTAACTGGGTCATTTGTGCTAGTGTAAAAGTGTTGAGTCTTATTAGTTAGTGGGGAGTTTAATTGAAGAGGTAGTATAGGGGGGAGGGGCCTTTTTGTAACATTTCAAACATTTCTTCATCTTCCCCCTACTTCCCTCACCTCCCTCACCCTACTCTTTCACCTCACACTCAACCTCCCTCTCTCTCCCTGGAAATCTCTCTCTCTCTCCAAGCTTTGTGGGTAAGTTTCTTCCTCTTCCTTCTCTCTTCATTTACTCCTTCTTCCTCTCATTATTATTCATTTCTTAAAACGTGAAACGTGTTTAGATCGTCGCTAGGATCGCGTAGAGTAAAAAAGAATTGAATTCCGTCAACTTTGAGAATTTTCAAGTAAGTTACTTTTCCCCCATTTTGATGCTAAAATGTTCATCTCATGTTTATATGATGTTTGATGTGTTATATTTGAAGTTTGGTTAAGTTTAGAATTTATTTTGAATTTATTGAGTTTTTGGTTAAAAATGGTGAAATCTTGAATGTGGGGATTTGGTGTTAGTTTGGATGATTAAAGGGTGTTATTTAGGTTCCCTTTAGGTTGGATGTTGTTTAGGAGCCTTAGAAATGTATTGGGAAGCTTTGATTTTGATAACTTTAGTGAAAGTTGGGTTTTGGTTCGAAATGTGTAAACCCAGGCTGAATCTGGGCTTTGTACATCTGGCACGGTCGTGCTCCTTTATTTGGCACGGTCGTGCCACATTCATTTTCCCACTCGTAATGTTTGGCACGGTCGTGCTCCTTTATTTGGCACGGTCGTGCCACAATTCCCTTTTTACTCCCGTCATGATTGGCACGGTCGTGCCACTCTCTTAGGCACGGTCGCGCCAAAAATTACCTTCCCTCTCGAAATGTTTGGCACGGTCGTGCCACTTTCTTAGGCACGGTCGTGCCAAGCTAAAATTCTGGTATATTCTTCCCTTTTCTTCTAAAATTGTTTCCTCCATAACTTTTTCATCCGAACTCCGTTTGGGGCGAATAAACTATCATTTTAAAGCTCTCCTTGAGCTCTTCGAGATGAGTGAATAGTTTTGCTTGTGTGTTTGAGTTAACTGGATCCTTTGTGATCAAATGTGATAAGGGATTGGTGTTATTATTGTGGAAATTATTAGAGCACCTTAATTGGTTATTGTTAGTGCATTTCATCTTCTTGGTGATTATTTGGCATGGTTCCCTACTTTGGAATCCTTTGTTGTTTATCGTGCTAGTATTTTATTACTTAGCCTTTACGTGAAAGTCCAGCTGGTATTTTGTGTGTGTTTGGGCGATGCGAAACATTATGATGGCACGGCCAAGTCCATTGTGATGTTGACCATTGTTTTGCCCCCTTATTACCCTCCTCCAGATTGGCCTTGGATGTGAGAAGAGCTAGCTCCCTTGTGTGCATTTTAGCTTTACTTGGAGCATGACTTTGTGGCATGTCTCCCGTCCTTTGTGACACTTCATTGGTTATTGGTTCCGGTACCGGGGTTTTCTCTTCGGCTTTCATGCTATTATGAAGATGATGATTGGTTGATTATTGAAGCTGCGCAGCGATCCTTTATTTGGATGTTCCAGTTTGGAAAACCTTGGCTATATCCTTTGTTATGTGTTTATTTCCGCTGCTATCTGTTATGTGATAAATGCTATGTGCTATGTGATATTTATTATTGCTTATTGTATATTGCATCATAGCATGTCATGTAGTTGCATTAGTAACTTATTGAGATTTATCTCACCCCCTTTCCTTTTTATCTTTGTTTTTCCTTAACCCCCCCCCAGGTGCTAAGGACTAGTCTCGCTGATCACGAGAAAGAGGACGTCGAGTGTGGATCCGTTCTTTTGGGGAAGGTTGATATAGGTTGGTTTCCATTATGTAAATGTGTAACCATTTTGGGGTAGTTGTACCAAACAATGACGTCACTAAGAATTGTATATTTTTATTTTGTTGGGCATAAACTTGTGGAAGTTTATGATTGTTGTATTTAGTCTTTATCAAACTTGGTTTTGTAAACTTTGGATTATCACCTTTTGGTATCAAATGGAATTTTTAACTTCGGTATTTTGAGTTTTGGTTTTAGAGTCGACGTCCAGATCGCAGTCCCGGGGCCCGCGGGGTCCGGGGTCGCGACAGTTGGTATCAGAGCTATGGCATTAGCTCTAAGTATAAGTCTAGGTGGATTAGTATGACCTAGGTGGGTAGTGGTGTGCGGAGTGATTAACGGTTGATGTTTTATGCAGGTAATTGTTCTCAATGTCTGGAAGAAGAAACAGAGGAGGTGCTAGCGGGACACAGAATCAGAATGATACAAGGGATGAAGCCCGTGCCATGTTTCAAGGCATGTTTGAGGCGGCCATGAAGGCCATACATGATCAAGGTCTGAGGGTAGAGCAAGCACCACCCCGTTATGGATTGGAGCAATTTCTGAAGTTAAAACCGGTTGAATTCAATGGGGAACCTGATGTTCGGAAAGCTGAGTTATGGATTGAGTCTATGGAGAAGATTTATGATGTATTTGGGTGTTCGGATGAGGACAAGGTCCGGTTTGCGGCTTACAAGCTTGTGGGAGCCGCCGAGCATTGGTGGAAAGGTATTAAAGCTACTTGGGATGATACTCGCACGGTTTATGCGTGGGAGTTGTTTGTGCGCACATTCAAGGAGCATTTCATTCCGGTTGTTGATCAAAACCGAAAGGAGATCGAGCTACTCAACTTGGAGCAAGGGTTGTTGTCTATAGCACAATACTCGGCTAAGTTCATAGAATTAGCCCGGTATTGTGACTATTTGGTGAGGACCGAGGAACAAAAGGCTATGAGATTTATTCGGGGATTGAAGACCTCCATCCGTACTCAACTGATTGCTCAACGGATTGTGACATTCCAAGATGCGGTGGACCGAGCCTATTTGATAGAGCAAGATATTGGGGAACATAAGAGGAAGACCGAGGTGGCCAACCCGAGTAAGCAAGGAGCGCAGAGCAAGTCGCAACCAAGGATCGAAAATCGAGGTAACTTTGGGGGACAATCTCAGTTCCGAGGGCAACCGATCCCAAGGAACCCGGGTACCACTTCCGGGAACCAAGGGAACCAAGGGAGCCAAGTTGGGAGGCTTTGTTCGTATTGTCAAAAGGAAGGTCATTCTGAGGACCGGTGTTGGAAGAAACAGGGAAGGTGCACAAAATGTGGACAAATGGGTCACTTTGTAAAAGATTGTCCAAGAGGTAGAGGACAAGCATCCGGGTCAGGAGTTAGTATTAATCAGGGTCAGAAAAGGGATGCCGCCGGGAAGCCCAAAGTCCAAGGAAGGGTATTTGCCATGAATCAACAACAAGCTACCGATGATCCATCCGTTATTGGAGGTATTGTTTCTGTGTCTAATGTGAGCGCACGAGCGTTAGTAGATCCAGGATCATCTCATTCATACATTTCTGTGAAATTTGCTTCCATGTTAAATGCTGCATTCGAGTCTTTACCGTACGTGCTAGAGGTGTCGACCCCTATAGGAGAATGCTTGATTTCTGATCGAGTCTTTCGTGCTTGTGATGTGGTTATTTGTGGTCGTGTCCTTTGTGCGGATTTGGTAGTTCTTCCTATCCAAGACTTTGATGTCATTTTGGGTATGGATTGGTTGAGCAAGTTTCACGCTTCTGTTGATTGCCGTAAGAAAACTGTTACTTTTTCTATTCCCGATGTGCCTAAGTTTGTTTTTGAGGCTAGTCCTCTGAGTAGGAAGGTTCGCTTAATTTCTTTTATGAAAGCGAGAAAATTATTGCATAGTGGTTGCGAGGGGTATTTGGCTAGTGTTCTTGATACTAGGAAAGAATCCCCTAGTCTTGATAGTGTTCGGGTAGTTCGGGAATTTCCCGATGTTTTCTCTACCGAGTATGATATGCCTCCCGATCGTGAGATTGAGTTTTGTATAGATCTTTTGCCGGGTACGGCTCCGATTTCGAAAGCGCCTTATAGGTTAGCTCCCGCTGAGTTGAAGGAGTTAAAGGTTCAGTTGCAAGAGTTGCTTGATCGAGGGTTTATCCGCCCTAGTGTTTCCCCGTGGGGAGCACAGGTTTTGTTTGTGCGGAAGAAAGATGGTTCGTTGAGGTTGTGCATCGATTACCGGAAGTTGAATCAGGTTACGGTGAAGAATAAGTACCCTCTACCCCATATTGATGATTTGTTTGATCAGCTTCAAGGGTCCGTGGTTTTCTCTAAGCTTGATTTGAGGAGTGGGTACCATCAGTTGAAGGTTCGATCGGAGGATATTCCGAAGACTGCTTTTCGTACTCGGTATGGTCATTATGAATTCTTGGTTATGCCGTTTGGGTTGACTAACGCGCCAGCCGTGTTTATGGATTTGATGAACCGAGTTTTCCATCCCTATCTTGATTCGTTCGTGGTGGTTTTCATCGACGACATTCTTGTTTATTCGAAATCTCGAGATGAGCATGAGCAGCACTTGAGGACAGTCTTATCCGTTCTGGCGAGGGAGAAATTATTTGCGAAGTTTAGCAAATGCGAATTTTGGCTTGAGAAGGTGTCATTTCTGGGTCATGTTATTTCGAAAGATGGGATTTCTGTGGATCCTTCAAAGATAGAGGCAATAGTGGATTGGAAGAGACCCGAGTCAGTGACCGAGATTCGTAGTTTTCTGGGTTTAGCCGGTTATTACAGAAGGTTTATTGAAGGGTTTTCGAGGATTGCTACTCCGATGACTCAGTTAACCCGGAAGAACGTTCCGTTTGTGTGGACCGAGAAATGTGACAAGGGTTTCGAGGAATTGAAGAAGAGGTTGACTACCGCACCGATCTTGACTTTGCCTAATGGGAGCGATGGTCTAGTGATTTACAGTGATGCTTCGAAAGAGGGTTTGGGATGTGTGTTGATGCAGAATGGGAAAGTAATTGCGTATGCTTCGAGGAAGTTGACCCCTAGTGAGCAGAATTACCCCACTCATGATATGGAGTTAGCGGCTATTGTATTTGCGTTGCACAAGTGGAAGCACTATCTTTATGGAGCGAAGTTTGAGATTTTTACGGATCACAAGAGTTTGAAGTACCTTTTCTCCCAGAAAGAGTTGAACAACCGACAGTGCCGATGGATGGAATTATTGAAGGACTATGATTGTACGATTTCTTATCATCCGGGGAAGGCGAATGTGGTAGCCGATGCGATTAGTAGAAAATCTTATGTGGCTTCGATGATGGTTCGAGAATGGAAAATGCTTGAGGATGTTCGAGATTAGTCTCCTCGTGAATCGAGACATGGGGCTATTTTTGCGAATATTAGGGTGTCTCCGACCCTAATTCAGAGGATAAAGGAAGCTCAGAAAGAGGATCCCGAGTTGATGAAGATAATGGGTAAACTGAAAGAGAAGAACTTCGAGGATTTTTCTATTAGCCCGGAGGGAGTGTTGACTTTCCGTGGTCGTTTGTGTGTTCCGGATGTTGATGGAATTAAACAGAGAGTTCTTGATGAGGGCCACAAATCGAGGTATACTATTCATCCGGGTAGTACGAAGATGTATCAGGATTTGAAGCAACAATTTTGGTGGATTAATATGAAAAGGGAAATAGCCGAGTATGTATCGAGGTGTTTAACGTGTCAGCAGGTCAAAGCCGAGCATCAGAGACCCGCGGGATTGCTTCAGCCGTTAGAGATTCCCGAGTGGAAATGGGAGCATGTGACTATGGATTTTGTTACGGGACTGCCTCATACCCGTAGGAAGTTTGACAGTGTTTGGGTAATAGTGGATAGATTGACCAAGAGTGCCCATTTCGTGCCTATTGACATCAGGTATTCGATGGAGAAGCTTGCGACCCTTTATATTGATGAGATTGTTAGATTGCATGGGGTTCCGGTTAGCATTGTGTCAGATCGAGACCCGAGGTTTACTTCTAGATTCTGGAAGGCGTTTCAGGAAGCTTTGGGTACAGATTTGCGATTCAGTACTGCTTTTCATCCCCAGACCGATGGTCAATCCGAGAGGACTATTCAGATTCTTGAGGATATGTTGCGAGCGTGTTCGATAGACTTTTCCGATTCTTGGGATTCGCACCTATCGTTAGTGGAATTCTCTTACAATAACAGTTATCAGGCTAGCATCGAGATGGCACCGTTTGAGGCTTTGTATGGAAGGAAATGTAGATCGCCTATTTGTTGGGATGAGGTTGGTGAAGCGAAAGTTTTGGGTATTGATTTGCTTCGGGATTCAGTTGAAAAGGTTAAAGTTATCCGGGATAGATTGAAGACAGCCCAGAGTCGACATAAGAGCTATGCAGATAACCGAAGGCGAGATCTTAGTTTTCAGACCGGTGATTTGGTATTCTTGAAGGTATCTCCGAAGGTGGGTATCCGTCGTTTTGGGAAGAAAGGCAAGTTGGCTCCGAGGTTTATTGGTCCGTTTGAGATTTTGGGAAAGGTTGGACTTCTAGCGTATCGTCTTGCGTTACCGTCATCTTTGGACCGGTTGTGACGCGCCCCCGGACCCCGCGGGCCCCGGGACCGCGAGCTGGACGTCGACTCTAACAATTAAACTCCAAAATACCGAAGTTAAAAATTCCATTTAGCACCAAAAGGTGAAGAACCAAAGTTTTACAAAATCGAGTTTGATAAAAACCAAATACAACTTATCATAAACTTCCACAAGTTTATGCTAACAAGAATACAAATATACAAATTCCTAATGACGTCAATGTTTGGTACAATTATCCCCAAAAGGTTACACATTGATATAATGTAAACCAACCTATACAACTTTCCCCAAAAGAATGGATCCACACTCGACGTCCTCGCTCTCGTGATCAGCGAGACTAATCCTTAGCACCTGGGGGGGGGGGGGTTAAGGAAAAACAACGATAAAAGAAACGGGGTGAGATAAATCTCAAGAAGTTACTAATGCAACTACATGACATGCTATGATGCAATAAGCAATAAACAATAATAATTATCACGTAGCACATAGCAATTATCATATAACAGGTAGCAGCGGAAATAAACACATAACAAAGGATATAGCCAAGGTTTTCCAAACCGGAACATCCAAATAGAGGATCGCTGCGCAGCTTCAATAATCAACCAATCAACATCTTCATAATGGCATGAAAGCCGAAGAGAAAACCCCGGTACCGGAACCAATAACCAAAGAAGAAGTGTCACAAGGGACGGGAGACATGCCACAAAGTCATGCTCCAAGAAATAGCTAAAATGCACACAAAGGAGCTAGCTCTTCTCAAATCCAAGGCCAATCTGGAGGAGGGTAATAATTGGGCAAAACAATGGTCAACATCATAATGGACTTGGCTGTGCCATCATAATATTTCGCATCGCCCGAAACACACACAATGCCAGCTGGGCTTTCACGTAAAGGCTATGTAATAAAATACTAGCACGATAAACAACAAAGGATTTCAAAGTAGGGAATCAAGCCAAATAATCACCAAGAAGATGACATGAACCAACAATACACAATAAAGGTGCTTCGAAGTCCAAAATAACATTCAATGAATTTCAAGCACAAACTTGATCACAAAGGACCCAATTCTATCACTAAAGTGTACTACAATGATCACTAGGGTCAACTAGGAGGACACCCAAGAATTGGAGTACAACGCATTCTTTAGTCACACAATTTAACAAAATGTACATTTTTCAGAGATCTGTGCGGCCGCCCATGATGGGTTGTGCGGTCGCCCAAAGTGCCTCAAAACAAGAACAAAAACTCTCAGAAAGATGCGCGGCCGCCCAGTAAGTTTTGTGCGGTCGCACAACATGCCGGAATCGCCAGAAATCGGGAAGAACAACATGGGTTCTTCCATTTTCAACCCAAAACACAAAACACCCAAAATCCAACACTCCCAACAAGATTTCTAAGGTACCCAAACATTATTTAAACAAAGAGGGGACCTTAACAACACCCTTAATCAACCAAACCCAATATTAAATCAAGGCATTCATCAATTCACCATTTTTAACCAAAAACTCAATAAATTCCAAATAAATTCAAAACTCATCCAAACTTCAAATGTAACACATGAATCATCATATAAGCATGATATGAACATTTTAGCATTTAAATGGGGGAAAAGTAACTTACTTGTAAATTCTCAAAGTTGACGGAATTCAAATCTTTTTGACTCTACACGATCCTAGCGACGATCTAAACAACGTTCAAGATTTAAGAAATGAGAGAAGATGAGAGGAAGAAGGAGTAAATGAAGAGAGAAGAAGAAGAAGAAGAAAACTTACCAAACTTGGAGGAGAGAGAGAGACTTGTCTGGGAAAAAATGGGGTGGAGTAAGGTGAGGGAGAAGGGGGTGAGGGAAGGTGTAGGGAGGGAGTAGGGGGTTTATTTTAAAACTTGCACTTAGGCCCCCTCTCTCACACTACACACACAAACACTACACTCCCTACTAACAATTAAGACCCAACACTTCTACACTAGCCCAAATAACTCAAGTAAAATGCTAGGCACAATTATTATAACACATAAATTGCACACATAATTATTTAAATAAATAAATAAGCAAATAATTAAATAAAAATCATTTAATTACTAATAAAATAGAGCCTATAATTCGGGTCGTGACATTCACTCCCCCTTAAAGAAAATTCGACCCGAATTTTAACGAGACTCACCTCAAACAAAAAGCCACGGAAATTTCCTCTCGATCTCATCACGGAGCTCCCACGTCGACTCCTCGATGTTATGATTCCTCCAAAGGACTCTAACCAACGCAATGCTCTTGCTCCTCAACTCTTGGACCTTGGAATCTAAGATCCGAACCGGTCGTTCCTCATAACTCATATCGGGCTCAATATCCTCCGGTATCCTCGGTAACACGTGAGACGGATCATGAACGTACTTCCGAAGCATAGAAACGTGGAAAACGTTATGCAACCGGTCCAAAGATGGCGGCAACGCAAGACGATACGCAAGAAGTCCAACCTTTCCCAAGATCTCAAACGGACCAATAAACCTCAGAGCCAATTTGCCTTTCTTCCCAAACCTACGAATACCCACCTTCGGAGACACTTTCAAGAACACCAAATCACCAACCTGAAAACTAAGGTCTCGCCTTCGGTTATCTGCGTAGCTCTTATGTCGACTCTGGGCTGTCTTCAATCTATCCCGGATAACTTTAACCTTCTCAACCGAATCCCGAAGCAAATCAATACCCAAAACTTTCGCTTCACCAACCTCATCCCAACAAATAGGCGATCTACACTTTCTTCCATACAAAGCTTCAACCGGTGCCATCTCGATACTAGCCTGATAACTGTTGTTGTAAGAGAACTCCACTAACGGTAGGTGCGAATCCCAAGAATCGGAAAAGTCTATCGCACAAGCTCGCAACATATCCTCTAAAATCTGAATAGTCCTCTCGGATTGACCATCGGTCTGAGGATGAAAAGCTGTACTGAATCGCAAATCTGTACCCAAAGCTTCCTGAAACGCCTTCCAGAATCTAGAAGTAAACCTCGGGTCTCGATCTGACACAATGCTAACCGGAACCCCATGAAATCTCACAATCTCATCAATATAAAGGGTCGCAAGCTTCTCCATCGAATATCTGATGTCAATAGGCAAGAAATGGGCGCTCTTGGTCAATCTATCCACTATTACCCAAACACTGTCATACTTCTTACGGGTACGAGGCAGTCCCGTAACGAAATCCATAGTCACATGCTCCCATTTCCACTCGGGAATCTCTAATGGCTGAAGTAATCCCGCGGGTCTCTGATGCTCGGCTTTAACCTGCTGACACGTTAAACATCTCGAAACAAACTCGGCTATTTCCCTCTTCATATTAATCCACCAAAATTGTTGCTTCAAATCCTGATACATCTTCGTACTGCCCGGATGAATAGTATACCTCGATTTATGACCCTCATCAAGAAATCTCTGCTTAATTCCATCAACATCCGGAACACACAGACGACCACGGAAAGTCAAAACTCCACTCGAACTCGATGAAAAATCCTCGAAGTTCTTTTCCTTCAATTTACCCATTATTTTCACTAACTCGGGATCCTCTTTCTGAGCCTCTTTTATCCTCTGAACTAGGGTCGGAGACACCCTAATATTCGCAAAAATAGCCCCATGTCTCGATTCACGAGGAGACCAATCTCGAACATCCTCAAGCATTTTCCATTCTCGAACCCTCATCGAAGCCACATAAGACTTTCTACTAATCGCATCGGCTACCACATTCGCCTTCCCCGGATGATAAGAAATCGTACAATCATAATCCTTCAACAATTCCATCCATCGGCGCTGTCGGTTGTTCAACTCTTTCTGGGAGAAAAGGTACTTCAAACTTTTGTGATCCGTAAAAATCTCAAACTTCGCCCCGTAAAGGTAGTGCTTCCACTTGTGCAACGCAAATACTATCGCCGCTAACTCCATATCATGAGTCGGGTAATTCTGCTCACTCGGGGTCAACTTCCTCGAAGCATACGCAATTACTTTCCCATTCTGCATCAACACGCAACCCAAACCCTCTTTCGAAGCATCACTGAAAATCACTAGGCCATCGCTCCCACTAGGCAAAGTCAAGATCGGTGCGGTAGTCAACCTCTTCTTCAATTCCTCGAAACTCTTGCCACATTTCTCGGTCCACACAAACGGAACATTCTTTCGGGTCAACTGAGTCATCGGAGTAGCAATCCTCGAAAACCCTTCAATAAACCTTCGGTAATAACCGGCTAAACCCAGAAAACTACGAATCTCGGTCACTGACTCGGGTCTCTTCCAATCCACTATAGCCTCAATCTTAGACGGATCCACAGAAATCCCATCTTTCGAAATAACATGACCAGAAATGACACCTTCTCGAGCCAAAATTCGCATTTACTGAACTTCGCAAATAATTTCTCCCTTGCAAGAACGGATAAAACTGTCCTTAAGTGCTGCTCGTGCTCCTCTCGAGATTTCGAATAAACAAGAATGTCATCGATGAAAACCACCACGAACGAATCAAGATAGGGATGGAAAATTCGGTTCATCAAATCCATAAACACGGTCGGCGCGTTAGTCAACCCAAACGGCATAACCAAGAACTTATAATGACCGTAACGAGTGCGAAAAGCAGTCTTCGGAATATCCTCCGATCGAACCTTCAACTGATGGTACCCACTCCTCAAATCAAGCTTGGAAAACACAACGGACCCTTGAAGCTGATCAAACAAATCATCAATATGCGGTAGAGGATACTTATTCTTCACCGTAACCTGATTCAACTTCCGGTAATCTATACACAATCTCAACGAACCATCTTTCTTCCGCACGAACAAAACCGGTGCTCCCCACGGGGAAACACTAGGGCGGATAAACCCTCGGTCAAGCAACTCTTGCAACTGAACCTTCAATTCCTTCAATTCTGCGGGAGCTAACCTATAAGGCGCTTTCGAAATCGGAGCCGTACCCGGCAAAAGATCTATACAAAACTCAATCTCACGATCGGGAGGCATCTCATACTCGGTAGAGAAAACATCGGGAAATTCCCGAACTACCCGAACACTATCCAAACTAGGGGATTCTTTCCTAGTATCAAGAACACTAGCCAAATACCCCTCACAACCACTATGCAATAATCGCCTCGCTTTCATAAAAGAAATTAAGCGAACCTTCCTACTCAGAGGACTAGCCTCAAAAACAAACTTAGGCACATCAGGAATAGAAAATGTAACAATTTTCTTACGGCAATCAACAGAAACATGAAACTTGCTCAACCAATCCATACCCAAAATGACATCAAAGTCTTGGATAGGAAGAACTACCAAATCCGCACAAAGGACTCGACCACAAATAACCACGTCACAAGCACGAAAGACTCGATCAGAAATCAAGCATTCTCCTATAGGGGTCGACACCTCTAGCACGTACGGTAAAGACTCGAATGCAGCATTTAACATGGAAGCAAATTGCACAGAAATGTATGAATGAGATGATCCTGGATCTACTAACGCTCGTGCGCTCACTTTAGATACAGAAACAATACCTCCAATAACGGATGGATCATCGGTAGCTTGTTGTTGATTCATGGCATAAACCTTCCCCTGAACTTTGGGCTTCCCTGTAACATCCCTTTTCTGACCCTGATTAAAACCAACTCCTGACCCGGATGCTTGTCCTTTACCTCTAGTACAATCCCTTGCGAAGTGACCCATTTGACCACAATTGGTGCACCTTCCTTGCTTCTTCCAACAACGGTCTTCAGAGTGACCTTCCTTTTGACAATACGAACAAAGCCTCCTAATTTGACTCCCTTGGTTCCCGGAAGTGGTACCCGGGTTCCTTGGGTTTGTTGCCCTCGGGACTGAGATTGTCCCCCAAAGTTACCTCGGTTATCGATCCTCGGTTGTGACTTGCTTTGCCCTCCCGGCTTGCTCGGGTTAGCTACCTCGGTCTTCCTTTTATGCTACCCAATGTCTTGCTCTATTAAGTAGGCTCGGTCCACCGCATCTTGGAATGTCACAATACGTTGAGCAATTAGTTGAGTACGGATGGAGGTCTTCAATCCCCGAATAAACCTCATAGCCTTTTGTTCCTCGGTCCTCACCAAATAGTCGCAATACCGGGCTAATTCTATGAACTTAGCCGAGTATTGTGCTATAGACAACAATCCTTGCTCCAAGTTGAGTAGCTCGATCTCCTTTCGATTCTGATCAACAACCGGAATGAAATGCTCTCTGAACTTACGCACGAACAACTCCCACGCATACACTGTGCGAGTATCATCCCAAGTAGCTTTAACGCCTTTCCACCAATGCTCGGCGGCTCCAACAAGCTTGTAAGCCGCAAACCGGACCTTATCCTCATCAGAACACCCAAATACATCATAAATCTTTTCCATGGACTCAATCCACAACTCAGCCTTCCTTACATCGGGTTCCCCATTGAATTCAACCGGCTTCAGCTTCAGAAATTGCTCCAAACCATAACGGGGTGGTGCTTGTTCTACCCTCGGACCTTGATCATGAATGGCCTTCATGGCCGCCTCAAGCATGCCTTGAAACATGGCACGTGCTTCATCCCTTGTATCATTCGGATTCTGTGCCCCAATAGTACCTCCTCTGTTTCTTCTTCCAGACATTGAGAACAATTACCTGCATAAGACATCAACCGTTAATCACTCCGCACACCACTACCCACCTAGGTCATACTAATCCACCTAGACTTATACATAGAGCTAATGCCATAGCTCTGATACCAACTGACGCGCCCCCGGACCCCGCGGGCCCCAGGACCGCGAGCTGGACGTCGACTCTAACAATTAAACTCCAAAATACCGAAGTTAAAAATTCCATTTAGCACCAAAAGGTGAAGAACCAAAGTTTTACAAAATCGAGTTTGATAAAAACCAAATACAACTTATCATAAACTTCCACAAGTTTATGCTAACAAGAATACAAATATACAAATTCCTAATGACGTCAATGTTTGGTACAATTATCCCCAAAAGGTTACACATTGATATAATGTAAACCAACCTATACAACTTTCCCCAAAAGAATGGATCCACACTCGACGTCCTTGCTCTCGTGATCAGCGAGACTAATCCTTAGCACCTGGGGGGGGGGTTAAGGAAAAACAACGATAAAAGAAACGGGGTGAGATAAATCTCAAGAAGTTACTAATGCAACTACATGACATGCTATGATGCAATAAGCAATAAACAATAATAATTATCACGTAGCACATAGCAATTATCATATAACAGGTAGCAGCGGAAATAAACACATAACAAAGGATATAGCCAAGGTTTTCCAAACCGGAACATCCAAATAGAGGATCGCTGCGCAGCTTCAATAATCAACCAATCAACATCTTCATAATGGCATGAAAGCCGAAGAGAAAACCCCGGTACCGGAACCAATAACCAAAGAAGAAGTGTCACAAGGGACGGGAGACATGCCACAAAGTCATGCTCCAAGAAATAGCTAAAATGCACACAAAGGAGCTAGCTCTTCTCACATCCAAGGCCAATCTGGAGGAGGGTAATAATTGGGCAAAACAATGGTCAACATCATAATGGACTTGGCTGTGCCATCATAATATTTCGCATCGCCCGAAACACACACAATGCCAGCTGGGCTTTCACGTAAAGGCTATGTAATAAAATACTAGCACGATAAACAACAAAGGATTCCAAAGTAGGGAATCAAGCCAAATAATCACCAAGAAGATGACATGAACCAACAATACACAATAAAGGTGCTTCGAAGTCCAAAATAACATTCAATGAATTTCAAGCACAAACTTGATCACAAAGACCCAATTCTATCACTAAAGTGTACTACAATGATCACTAGGGTCAACTAGGAGGACACCCAAGAATTGGAGTACAACGCATTCTTTAGTCACACAATTTAACAAAATGTACATTTTTCAGAGATCTGTGCGGCCGCCCATGATGGGTTGTGCGGTCGCCCAAAGTGCCTCAAAACAAGAACAAAAACTCTCAGAAAGATGCGCGGCCGCCCAGTAAGTTTTGTGCGGTCGCACAACATGCCGGAATCGCCAGAAATCGGGAAGAACAACATGGGTTCTTCCATTTTCAACCCAAAACACAAAACACCCAAAATCCAACACTCCCAACAAGATTTCTAAGGTACCCAAACATTATTTAAACAAAGAGGGGACCTTAACAACACCCTTAATCAACCAAACCCAATATTAAATCAAGGCATTCATCAATTCACCATTTTTAACCAAAAACTCAATAAATTCCAAATAAATTCAAAACTCATCCAAACTTCAAATGTAACACATGAATCATCATATAAGCATGATATGAACATTTTAGCATTTAAATGGGGGAAAAGTAACTTACTTGTAAATTCTCAAAGTTGACGGAATTCAAATCTTTTTGACTCTACACGATCCTAGCGACGATCTAAACAACGTTCAAGATTTAAGAAATGAGAGAAGATGAGAGGAAGAAGGAGTAAATGAAGAGAGAAGAAGAAGAAGAAGAAAACTTACCAAACTTGGAGGAGAGAGAGAGACTTGTCTGGGAAAAAATGGGGTGGAGTAAGGTGAGGGAGAAGGGGGTGAGGGAAGGTGTAGGGAGGGAGTAGGGGGTTTATTTTAAAACTTGCACTTAGGCCCCCTCTCTCACACTACACACACAAACACTACACTCCCTACTAACAATTAAGACCCAACACTTCTACACTAGCCCAAATAACTCAAGTAAAATGCTAGGCACAATTATTATAACACATAAATTGCACACATAATTATTTAAATAAATAATAATTTAAATAAATAAATAAGCAAATAATTAAATAAAAATCATTTAATTACTAATAAAATAGAGCCTATAATTCGGGTCGTGACAGGTTGCACAATGTGTTTCACGTTTCTATGCTTCGGAAGTATGTTCATGATCCATCTCACGTGTTACCGAGAGTACCGGAGGATATTGAGCCAGATATGTCTTATGAGGAACGACCGGTTCGGATCTTAGATTCCAAGGTCCAAGAGTTGAGGAGCAAGAGTATTGCGTTGGTTCGAGTTCTTTGGAGGAATCACAATATCGAGGAGTCGACGTGGGAGCTTCGTGATGATATCGAGAGGAAATTGCCGTGGCTTTTTGTTTGAGGTGAGTCTCGTTAAAATTCGGGTCGAATTTTCTTTAAGGGGGAGTGAATGTCACGACCCGAAATATAGGCCCTATTTTATTAGTAATTAAATGATTTTTATTTAAATTATTTGCTTATTTATTTATTTAAATTATTATTTATTTAAATAATTATGTGTGCAATTTATGTGTTATAATAATTATGTCTAGCATTTTAACTGGGTCATTTGTGCTAGTGTAAAAGTGTTGAGTCTTATTAGTTAGTGGGGAGTTTAATTGAAGAGGTAGTATAGGGGGGAGGGGCCTTTTTGTAACATTTCAAACATTTCTTCATCTTCCCCCTACTTCCCTCACCTCCCTCACCCTACTCTTTCACCTCACACTCCACCTCCCTCTCTCTCCCTGGAAATCTCTCTCTCTCTCCAAGCTTTGTGGGTAAGTTTCTTCCTCTTCCTTCTCTCTTCATTTACTCCTTCTTCCTCTCATTATTATTCATTTCTTAAAACGTGAAACGTGTTTAGATCGTCGCTAGGATCGCGTAGAGTCAAAAAGAATTGAATTCCGTCAACTTTGAGAATTTTCAAGTAAGTTACTTTTCCCCCATTTTGATGCTAAAAATGTTCATCTCATGTTTATATGATGTTTGATGTGTTATATTTGAAGTTTGGTTAAGTTTAGAATTTATTTTGAATTTATTGAGTTTTTGGGTAAAAATGGTGAAATCTTGAATGTGGGGATTTGGTGTTAGTTTGGATGATTAAAGGGTGTTATTTAGGTTCCCTTTAGGTTGGATGTTGTTTAGGAGCCTTAGAAATGTATTGGGAAGCTTTGATTTTGATAACTTTAGTGAAAGTTGGGTTTTGGTTCGAAATGTGTAAACCCAGGCTGAATCTGGGCTTTGTTCATCTGGCACGGTCGTGCTCCTTTATTTGGCACGGTCGTGCCACATTCATTTTCCCACTCGTAATGTTTGGCACGGTCGTGCTCCTTTATTTGGCACGGTCGTGCCACAATTCCCTTTTTCCTCCCGTCATGATTGGCACGGTCGTGCCACTCTCTTAGGCACGGTCGCGCCAAAAATTACCTTCCCTCTCGAAATGTTTGGTACGGTCGTGCCACTTTCTTAGGCACGGTCGTGCCAAGCTAAAATTCTGGTATATTCTTCCCTTTTCTTCTAAAATTGTTTCCTCCATAACTTTTTCATCCGAACTCCGTTTGGGGCGAATAAACTATCATTTTAAAGCTCTCCTTGAGCTCTTCGAGATGAGTGAATATTTTTGCTTGTGTGTTTGAGTTAACTGGATCCTTTGTGATCAAATGTGATAAGGGATTGGTGTTATTATTGTGGAAATTATTAGAGCACCTTAATTGGTTATTGTTAGTGCATTTCATCTTCTTGGTGATTATTTGGCATGGTTCCCTACTTTGGAATCCTTTGTTGTTTATCGTGCTAGTATTTTATTACTTAGCCTTTACGTGAAAGTCCAGCTGGTATTTTGTGTGTGTTTGGGCGATGCGAAACATTATGATGGCACGGCCAAGTCCATTGTGATGTTGACCATTGTTTTTCCCCCTTATTACCCTCCTCCAGATTGGCCTTGGATGTGAGAAGAGCTAGCTCCCTTGTGTGCATTTAGCTTTACTTGGAGCATGACTTTGTGGCATGTCTCCCGTCCTTTGTGACACTTCATTGGTTATTGGTTCCGGTACCGGGGTTTTCTCTTCGGCTTTCATGCTATTATGAAGATGATGATTGGTTGATTATTGAAGCTGCGCAGCGATCCTTTATTTGGATGTTCCAGTTTGGAAAACCTTGGCTATATCCTTTGTTATGTGTTTATTTTCGCTGCTATCTGTTATGTGATAAATGCTATGTGCTATGTGATATTTATTATTGCTTATTGTATATTGCATCATAGCATATCATGTAGTTGCATTAGTAACTTATTGAGATTTATCTCACCCCCTTTCCTTTTTATCTTTGTTTTTCCTTAACCCCCCCCCCCAGGTGCTAAGGACTAGTCTCGCTGATCACGAGAAAGAGGACGTCGAGTGTGGATCCTTTCTTTTGGGGAAGGTTGATATAGGTTGGTTTCCATTATGTAAATGTGTAACCATTTTGGGGTAGTTGTACCAAACAATGACGTCACTAAGAATTGTATATTTTTATTTTGTTGGGCATAAACTTGTGGAAGTTTATGATTGTTGTATTTAGTCTTTATCAAACTTGGTTTTGTAAACTTTGGATTATCACCTTTTGGTATCAAATGGAATTTTTAACTTCGGTATTTTGAGTTTTGGTTTTAGAGTCGACGTCCAGATCGCGGTCCCGGGGCCCGCGGGGTCCGGGGTCGCGACACATTCTCGGATGGGTCTTGGTTACCATGAACCCCAAAATGCACACTGCTGGAGAATGATGCCAATAACCCAAGACAACCTTTGATGGTGTCATATCTTGTCGAGCCTTTTGCAATCCCAGAGTTGACTCGGTGGGGAATTGATTTGTTGAGGAGATCAAATGTAGAGCTTGTGCAGTTGTCTTCCTTAGAGGCTGGAGATCTCCATTTCTCTTTCCCGTCTCTCTCTCACTCTCTCATTTTTTTTTAAGACGCACCCTGTTTTTTGCCTAGACCGCCCTTTAGGGTTTTCAATCTAGCGGGCATCTCTTTTGCGATTTTTTTTTTGACTCTATTAATGAGGAACTGTGCATTGACTCTGGCTGAGGAGATAAGACATGTGATTTTGCGGTGAGGACCTTTTGTCACTAAAGATGAGTGACATTGACTCGACTAGGGAAGTGTCACTAGTATTGACTTTGTATATATTTGTTGAATGACTCACAAAGGCAAGTAAGTCATTAAGAAAGAAGAGAAGGAAAGCCCCAATTTTATTGCATGAAATTGGGAGTATGCAGAAAGAATAGAAGCCCTAGACTTGACAAGGAACGGAAAGTGATTCCAAATCTAGGAAAGTTGTTCAATCTTGAGGTGATTAATTCATTGGCAAATGAATCGTACAAAGATGTCTTGACAAGTTCGAGATGAAGGCCGATCACCATAACGCGCTACGCCACAAACATATCTTCTTTCTTGCATGAGACCGAACCCGAAGGTTGCCTACGTTCCTCCAGTGTAGAGGCTCAGGTCACCGTAGTTCTTGTTGATTCTCCATTCGTTGTGATGGAATTGTTGCTTCGTCGTGATTGTTGTCGATGTTGCTTCGTCCTTCGTTTGGTGGAATGATATTGTTGTTGTGAACTTCTTTGAATGAAGGGGGGTTTTTTTTTTTTTTGTGCTCTAACTTTTGCCTAGGTTGATTTGAGGATTTCAACCTAGCGAGCTTCTTTTTTTTATTTTTTTTATCCCCTTTTGAAAACTTTGCTTCATGATCGTTGCTCCACCTTTCTTTGTCTTGATTTCGTCGTTGTTGATGTCTTCGTTGTTGATGCCATCGTTGATGTTTAGCCCCTAGGTGTTCAAGCGATGGCCTTCGTTCTAAAACTTGTTTAGACATCTTTTCATCATTTTGCCAAGAATTAGATTGAACAACTTGGAAGAGTGTATGAGGACAAGAACGACTTTTATTTGATGATTCAATGGACTCGAACATAGGACGAGAGAAAACATTAATGCACACATTAGAGGACTTTTGACTCTCCTTTTTTTTTTTTATCCTATTTCGAGGTAGGGAAAGAGAAACGGAGATTGTTGTCGTCATCCCCCCATGTCTTTGTAGTCCTCATTGTCGTTGTAGTCTTCCATGTCACTACATTCTTCCATGTCATTTCTTGGGAACCCTTTGTCGTTGAAGCTTGTGTCATAGGAGGACTCAGCCACTTCTCGGAGCAAATTGTCAATTCTAACCCCCGCATCATACATGCTTGAAAAATCGGAGTGAAAAGCCCTACTAAGATGAGTGCGGTAGTCCATTTTCAAACACTTCAAGAAGATGTCCATTTGTTCCTTCTTGGAAGGCCTATCAACCATCTCGGCTAGCTTGTCATTCCAACGGCGATAGAAGTCCCCAAATGATTCATCACTCATTTGAACGGTGCTCTCTAATTCCTTCTTGGTGGGGCGGAACATGGAGTTGCCTTGATATTTGTGACTTGAAGGCAAGCATAGCGACATCCCAATTGAGGCGGGTGGAAACTGGAAGACCCATATACCAATCTTTTGCGACCCCCTCGAGAGTAAGCGGGAAGCATTGTGCCATTATTTGAGGAGACACTTTCTTTTGTAGCATGGCCCAAATGTAGGAGTCAACATTAGCGTCGGGGCGAGAGTTACCGTTGAACTTTCCAATATCGGGCATCTTGAACTTTTCGGGAAGAGCCCTCCATTGTGTTCATGAGGAGAGAAGCTTGATGAAGATCGGTGCTTGGGCCCTTGTGCAAATTTAGCCCACTAAGCCTTTGGTCAATGTAGGACATGAGAGTGTTGACCAAACCGATATCAATGCTTTGGACCTTTCTTTCACTCGTGAGCCTTTTCAATTGGTTCTTGAGTTGAGCAACTTCTTTCTTGTGGGCCGTTTTCACATGCTCGTAACGGGCTCGCCATAAATCATCCTTGCGGTGGACATTCTCGGCTAGTGTATCAATTTGCCCTTTCAATACTTTCACCATGCGGAATAACCCTTCGTTGGACACGGTAATGCCGTTATCGTTGCTGTTTGAAGCCATTTGACCTATGGAGAGAACACGGTTGATCTTAGGATGGCCCCACAAACACCTTTTGAGTAAAATGATTTCACCCACAAACAAGAAAAGACTCAACCACATAAAGAAAAATGACTCTCTTTTTTTTTATTTACAAAAGTAGGAAGGACGCGGTCCTTTTTGGAGTTTCTAGAAAAATAGTGGAATCGTCACACTAGTATATAGTGTTGGGTTTCGTAGTCACATGCGCAGCGGAATTAAGCATTTAAAATTTTAATGAAACCCAAAGCCATGGATCCGTTCATATGATTAAAGCAAATACAACAAGATGAATAGAGGAATAACTAACCCTTGATGGCTATGAATTTCTATCTTTTGAACTTGGTGGAGATTTTGAAACTTGATCAAGAACGCGAACCTTGAAGATGATGAGCTTCACCCTCTAGCGGTATCCACACCACGAACGAATATCAAGCAACTTCTTGATCTTGGTTGCTAGACAAATTGTGAAACACACTTTCACAATTGCAAGAACTATATGGAATTATGAATATTCTTGTTCTTCACCTTTTGGATCTTAGAACAAGAAAAATAACCTCTCAAAATCTTATGGAGGCACTCACAATAATATGTCTAAGGCTGCTGAAAGGATCTTTAAATAGGTCCCAATCCTTAACCCTTAAGGACTTAGGAATCCTAAATCCCGTCACCAAATTAGGCAACAAGGAATTCTGGCCGACTTGACTGGCACGGTCGTGCCCTATAATCTGGCACGGTCGTGCCATCAGATCCGCGTGAATTCCCCAGTCGACCAATTTCGGCACGGTCGTGCTTGACATCTTGGCACGGTCGTGCCAAACAGGTCGACAGATTTGCCTTGGTTTGTATTTATGCACGGCCGTGCCATTTTAAGGCGCACGACCGTGCCAGAGCCAAAACCTGACATTTTTCCATAATTCCAATTTAGTCCTTTATAATTCGTTCTATTTTGTGTGACCCTCTAGGATTACACTAAGTTGGCAATGGGCTCAAACATGAACCCATAGGTATGATTAGGTTCTAGCAAACCGTCATACCCATCCAAATAGTGTAACTAGATACAATTTCGCATTCCTTTAGAATATGTCACAATCCCTTTGTCATGATGTCATTGAACACAAGTCATGGTCAAACGGTCAACTTGTTTTGTTCAATACTTCTCGATTCCGAATATGTTGATAATCCAAATGACATTGATCCAATCAATTCATTTGAGTCCGGCGAACATTTCATCAACATCATTCCTACGAGGGCCCAAGCTTGACATCTCTCCGAAGAGGGACAAATCCATTTAGCTTATTATTCTTCCCAACGGAATCCGATTATGCCAATCATACCCTTTATAACTACCGTGTTAAGATAGCGTTTGAATATGTCAAACATAATGTTCATCAAGTGGAAGACTATAATAACTTCATGTCTAAGGATTCAAATGACATAACTAATATGAGATATATGTACGACATAGACCATGACATAAATCTCATACAGCGGGTCATGTCCAGTACCTTGTTCCAAACAAGTACCCATAAATCTAACATGATCATCCCATGATCATTTAGCCTTTATACTAGTGCTTAACAAGTACTAGGGACGGGGATTATTATAAGTAAACATGAACAACAATAATAATCAAAAACATCTCTTATTTGATATGAAATAAATGATAACAATTACAACGTTTATTAAACGTGCTAGGGAACCACTACCAACAATCTCCCACTTGCCCTAGGCCCAATCTCCCATGTATCTAATACCCATGGACCTAACATGACCATCATGTTAGCTTGTGGAAGTCCCTTTGTTAGCGGGTCCGCAAACATTGTCATCAGTAGGTACTCTGCATATATTTACGTCTCCCCTATCAACGATCTCTCGAATGATATGAAAACGCCTAAGTATGTGTTTGGATTTCTGATGTGCTCTTGGTTCCTTTGCTTGAGCATAGCACCATTATTATTGCAATAAAGGTCTATTGGATTAGCAATAATAGGAACCACTTCAAGTTCAGTTATGAACTTCCTAATCCAAACAGCTTCCTTTCCAGCATCAGATGCAGCAATATACTCAGCTTCTGTTGTAGAATCAGCGGTTGTACTTTGCTTGGAACTCTTCCAGCTTACAGCTCCACCATTTAACATAAACACAAAACCCGATTGCGATCGGCTATCATCTTTGTCGGTTTGGAAGCTTGCATCCGTGTAAGCATTTACAACGAGATCATCTTCCATTCCTCCATAGACCAAAAACGAGTCTTAGTCCTTCTCAAGTACTTAAGAATCGCTTTTACGGCTATCCAGTGATTTTCGCCAGGGTCGGATGGTATCTACTGTCATGCTCAAAGCATAAGATACATCCGGCCTAGTACAAATCATGGCATACATGATGGACCCAATTGCCGAAGCATATGGAACATCATTCATTTTCTCACGCTCATCTTTGTCTTAGGACATGAGTCTTGCTTTGAGAAACTCCATGTAACACGGGCAAGGTTCCTCTCTTAGAATTTTCCATACGGAATCTTCTAATGACCTTGTCAATGTATGTACTTTGGCTTAAACCAAGTATCCTCCTTGATCTATCTCTATAGATATTAATGCCAAGAATATATGCGGCTTCACCCATATCTTTCATTGCGAAGCACTTTCCTAACCAAGTCTTCACAGACTGAAAGTGTAGGAATGTCGTTTCAATGAGTAATATGTCATCCACGTATAAAATAAGGAATAGCACTATGCTCCCACTAATCTTCTTGTATACACAAGGCTCATCTTCGTTCTTGATGAAGCCAAACTCTTTGACCGATTCATCAAAACGGAGATTCCAACTCCTTGAAGCTTGCTTCAATCCATAGATGGATCTTTGCAATTTGCATACCTTAGAATCTTGTTCAAAACCTTCTGGTTGTGTCATATACACATCCTCTTGTAGTTTTCCATTAGGAAAGCGGTTTTGACATCCATCTGCCATATTTCATAGTCATAATATGCGGCAATGGCAAGCAAAATTCTTATAGACTTGATCATTGCTACGGGTGTGAAAAGGTCTCATCATAGTCAATACCATGAACTGGCTATAACTTTCGCTACAAGCCTAGCTTTGTAAGTATGCACCTTCCCATCCATGTCAGTCTTCTTCTTGAAGACCCATTTGCATCCTATGGTTTTTACACCTTCGGGCGCATCAATCAAATTCCAAACTTGATTTCTTGCATGGATTGCAATTCGGATTCCATGGCTCCAAGCCACTTGTCCGAATCAGGAGAAGACATCGCCTCTTGTAGGTTGACGGATCATCATTCTCAATGATTTCTACCTCATTACTATCCGTTACGAGAAATCCATATCTCTCGGGCTCGGATCGTAACCTACTAGATCTGCGAGTTACTTGTGTATTTTGAACAGGTTCACAACTCCTTGTGGTTCTTGTTCTTGTTCCACTATTGTTCAATGTTATTTTCTGGGTCTCGAATTTCTTCAAGATTTATTTTACTCCCACTGATTTCTTTGGAGAGAAACTCTTTCTCTAGAAAGACACCAGTTCGGGCAACAAACACTTTGTTGTCCTCACGGTTGTAAAAGTAATATCCTTTAGTTTCCTTAGGATATCCCACGAAAATACATTTATCGGATTTCTGTGCTAGTTTGTCAGAGATAAGTCTTTTGACATAAACTTCGCAACCCCAAATCCTCATGAAAGATAAACTAGGTTTCTTTCCACTCCACATCTCATATGGAGTCTTGGAACCGATTTAGTTGGAACTTGATTTAGTGTGAAAGCAGCGGTTTCTAGGGCGTAACCCCAAAAGGATATTGGAAGATCAACTTGACTCATCATTGATCGAACCATGTCTAACAAAGTCCGATTCCTCCTCTTGGACACACCATTCCATTGTGGTGTTCCCGGTGGAGTCAATTGTGAAACTATTCCACAATTCTTTAGATGATCATCAAATTCTTGACTTAAGTATTCTCCACCTCGATCTGATCGAAGTGCTTTTATACTTTTGCCAAGTTGTTTTTCTACTTCATTTTGAAATATTCTAAATATCTCAAATGCTTCACTTTTATGTTTCATTAGGTAAACATACCCAAATCTACTATAATCATCAGTGAAGTTATGAAGTATTGAAATCCTCCCCTAGCATTGCTACTTAATGGTCCGCATACATCGGAATGTATCAACCCCAATAAGTCGCTGGCCTTTCACCCAACTTGATAAAAGGTGTGTCTTAGTCATTTTTCCAAGAAGACACGACTCACAAGTATCATATGACTCTAAGTCACATGAACCCAAAAGTCCGTCCCCATGGAGTTTTGAGATACGCTTCTCATTAATATGACCAAGACGGCAATGCCACAAATAAGTATGATTTACATCATTAGGTTTAGATTTCTATTTACATGATAGACATCATTTTTTCATTCTTGACATCCAAGATATAAAGGCCATTAAATGAATTAGCAATACCATAAAGCACATCATTTAAATAATAGAAAATTTCTTATTCTCAATAAGAAACTTAAAACCTTCATTATCCAAACAAGAAATTGAAATAATGTTTCTGCTTAAATCCGGAACATAATAACAATTGTTCAAAACAAGAATTAATCCGGAAGGTAAAGTGACTTCATAAGTCCCTACGGCTAATGCAGCAACTCTTGCTCCATTTCCCACGCGTAGATCTACTTCACCTTCTTTAAGCAGTCTCTATTCTTTAGTCCCTGCACATTTAGACAAATGTGAGAACCACATCCGGTATCCAATACCCAAGAATCAGTGGTAGAAAGGAGAATATCTATCATATAGATACCTGAAGTCGACGCAGCCTTGCTGCTCTTCTTCTTCTTTTGCTCTTCCAAGAAAGCCTTGCAATTACGTTTCCAATGACCAATTTCTTGACAATGGAAACAAATTGCATCCTTTTGTGTATCGGGTTTTGCCTCAGAAGCCTGGCAACCTTTGCCTTGCTTATCTTGGGTTTGACAACTTTTGCCTTACCCTTGCCTTTGGCACCAGGCTTCTTCACATCATGAACCAAGAGCACGGGAGAACCTTTCTCCACAATTTTCATCTCTGCAGTTTTGAGCATCCCATGCAACTCAGAGAGATTCTTATCCATTCCATGCATGTTATAATTCATCACAAACTGATTATAACTTTTGGGCAATGAATTAAGAATGAGATCCGTGGCTAGCTCCAATGGGATTGGATAGCCAAGTTTCTCAAGGTGCTCTACATAACCTTTCATTTTAAGAAAGTGAGGACTCACTTGTTGCCCTTCATTCATTATACAAGTAGTGAATGCAACAATGGTCTTGTACCTCTCTTGCCTAGCTTGCTCTTGAAACATGGTTCTCAACTCCACGCCTATCTCATAGGCTTCCAAATGTTCCAAACTTTGTTGGAGTTTTGAACACATAGCAGCAAGCATGAGACAACTTACATCTCTAGAATCATTACGATGTTTCTTGTAATTGTCCTTTCTACCCTAGGGGCAGTAGGCGGTGGTTCAGCAGGGAGAGGCCCATCGAGAATGTACAACTTATCTTCTTGCCTAAGAACGATTCTTATGCTACGGATCCAATCCATAAAGTTTGTACCATTCTCTTCGAGCTTATCCTCTCAAGGATCGATCACAACGACATTGATTGAGTTATTAGTCATTATCTACAAATATGCAAAAAATTTCCAAATTTAATAAGTACCGATTTTCATTAAAGAGATAAATAGTGTATTTTTCAAACAAAATACTCCATTAAATATATAAACCTTCATATATACATCCAATGTATAATATAATTTAAATGGGTTAAGATCCAACTTAATTTAATTTCAAGTCCGCTAAGGCGGATTACACAAAATTAAATTAATTAGGTAGACAACTCTTGTCAATCATATCTCATATGACTCTTAGTTCCTTTTATGAGATTCTTTAAGAAATCCAATTTCAAAAAGCATGTTAAACCTCATCTTTGCCTAGCTCAAAACTGTTTTGACGCCCAATTAAGTCTAACCATTTTAAACGCATAGTTAATGTATCCCGCTAGGGCGGTGCCCACATTATCTATCTTGCTCATACATAAATAAACTTAATGCACCTCGCTAGGGCGAATCTACATTAAAATCATTCATGTACTAACAAGTGTTTTAATCATGGCATGGCAATAAAAGACTTAAAACTTTCTTTGAAGGTTCATCACATAGCATATAACACATTTATGAGCACATAATATAAACATGTTACACATCAAGTTTAGCCACTAAATTAATCTCCATTAATTTAAGCATAAATTTATGTGTCATTAGTTTCTCTATAATTATGAGGATGAGACTATTTGAACTTTAGTTATCATCTCCAAATCAAGACAACAAGAAGTGCGACAGAAACTAAGCCATATGGCATCCACAATTCCGCACTAATTCAAGAAACCAAGAAAGTAGTCCATGTGGCCGAAACTAAGCAATAGATGGTCTCGATGAACGTAGGCCAATTGCATTCACAATTCCACATGGATCTCCAATCTTTGAATCAAGAACTTGTTTCTTAATTTTAGCAATTATGAACTCTTCATAATTCTAACTTTGTTTATCTTTGAAACTTGATTGCGATCAAGTTTGGGAAACACAATCTCGATGAACGTAGATTAGCTATCAAACCTTGAACCAATCTTAGACTCACAAGACTAAAACAAATAGGAAATTTAAACCCAAGATCCACACCCAAGACCCAAGCCCTACCCCGCGCCAAAACCTAGGTCCGGCCGGGTCAAGGTATGGTCCGGTCGGACCCTTCTGAAAATCAAAATTTTAAAGTTCCAAAATTTGTCTCAAAATTTTTTTCCGATTCAATAAGGATTTGGTGTTCTTGGTGATCCAATCACCATGATCAACAAAACCTTGAATAAACAATTTATTCTTGAATCCCTAGAATATCAAAACTTTGATCCAATCAAAATGATAATCCAAACAATTTTAAATCCACCATAATTTTTATTGCGATTGAATAGTGCGATTAAAGTTTGTAAAACAATAAACCACATAAAATCATATAACACATAAACATCACGTAATCCAATATTCATATCATGCTAGGCACATAAACAATTATATACACACAACATGATCTTAGTATTGAAATAATCAACATGAACGGGGCTCTGATACCACTGTTGGGTTTCGTAGTCACATGCGCAGCGGAGGAATTAAGCATTTAAAATTTTAATGAAACCCAAAGCCATGGATCCGTTCATATGATTAAAACAAATACACCAAGATGAATAGAGGAATAACTAACCCTTGATGGCTATGAAATTTCTATCTTTTGAACTTGGTGGAGATTTTGAAACTGATCAAGAACGCGAACCTTGAAGATGATGAGCTTCACCCTCTAGCGGTTATCCACACCACGAACGAATATCAAGCAACTTCTTGATCTGTGGTTGCTAGACCAAATTGTGAAACACACTTTCACAATTGCAAGAACTATATGGAATTATTGAATATTCTTGTTCTTCACCTTTTGGATCTTAGAACAAGAAAAATAACCTCTCAAAACCTTATGGAGGCACTCACAATAATATGTCTAATGGCTGCTGAAAGGATCTTTAAATAGGTCCCAACCCTTAACCCTTAAGGACTTAGGAATCCTAAATCCCGTCACCAAATTAGGCAACAAGGAATTCTGGCCGACTTGACTGGCACGGCGTGCCCTATAATCTGGCACGGTCGTGCCATCAGATCCGCTGTGAATTCCCCAGTCGACCAATTTCGGCACGGTCGTGCTTGACATCATGGCACGGTCGTGCCAAACAGGTCGACAGATTTGCCTTGGTTTGTATATGGGCACGGCCGTGCCATTTTAAGGCGCACGACCGTGCCAGAGCCAAAACCTGACATTTTTGCATAATTCCAATTTAGTCCTTTATAATTCGTTCTATTTGTGTGTGACCCTCTAGGATTACACTAAGTTGGCAATGGGCTCAAACACATGAACCCATAAGGTATGATTAGGTTCTAGCAAACCGTCATACCCATCCAAATAGTGTAACTAGACACAATTTCGCATTCCTTTAGAATATGTCACAATCCTTTTGTCATGATGTCATTGAACACAATTCATGGTCAAACGGTCAACTTGTTTTGTTCAATACTTTCTCGATTTCGAATATGTTGATAATCCAAATGACATTGATCCAATCAATTCATTGAGTCGGCCGAACATTTCATCAACATCATTCCTACGAGGGGCCCAAGCTTGACATCTCTCCGAAGAGGGACAAATCCATTTAGCTTATTATTCTTCCCAACGGGAATCCGATTTATGCCAATCATACCCTTTATAACTACCGTTGTTAAGATAGCGTTTGAATAGGCACAACATAATGTTCATCAAGTGGAAGACTATAATAACTTCATGTCTAAGATTCAAATGACATAAACTAATATGAGATATATGTACGACATAGACCATGACATAATCTCATACAGCGGGTCATGTCCAGTACCTTGTTCCAAAACAAGTACCCATAAATCTAACATGATCATCCCATGATCATTTAGCCTTTATACTAGTGCTTAACAAGTACTAGGACGGGGATTATTATAAGTAAACATGAACAACAATAATAATCAAAACATCTCTTTATTGATATGAAATAAATGATAACAATACAACGTTTATTAAACGTGCCTAGGGCACCACTACAAACATATAGACCTTCTCGCGGGTCCCATATACTCATCGGATTCCACCCACGCTTGTGGAATCCTACATATGTCGGATTAAACTAAATTAATGTAGTAAATCATACATGTGGGGACGGATTTTTTTATTTGCGTCCATTATGACCACTTGGGGAGGGAGTTTTATTTCATCCAAAACAACGAGTGGAATGTATGATTTGAAGACATTAGTTTAAGGAAATCTCGGCACATGGAAACGACTTGAGTCACGGAGTGTAGACCCTAACTAGAATTGTGTGGTTTTGTGCTGGCTAAAGAGAGGCTTAAAGGTCACCCCCGGCATGTAGTCGTGAACTACGCCACGGGCTGAGGTTTGCCGCTTCGGAAGAGTCAAGGTCGAGTGGAGCTTGAAACTTCCTAGGACGGGCCTCGACGGGTTTGGGGTTGGACTTGTTCGACTCGATAGTGAGCAGTTGATAAGAATTATGCGCGTAGTGTGAGGTCTAACAACTGACAAAAATATTATTTTTTTCAAAGGAAATAAAAAAAAACAAAAAGCACGTATTTACAACTTTCGAATCACCCGTGTGACCGATAAAGTGAAAACAAACAAATAAAAAGCATTATGTGCAGGCCCGGTGCCAACACACTATCACGACTGTCCATTCTATTCACTACTCTGTTCTGGAAAAATTTCCCAGACGCCCCGCTTTGGGCTTTGAGGATTGGAGGCGTGCGCGCCTTAGGCACTAGAGGGCAGAGGCGCCCGCTTTTGGGCAGTACCTGCAAATCAGTGGGTTCAAGGGATTGCCTTGACCCTAAATTATAGAACTTTTTCCCTTGCAGACATTGTTAGCACAGAAACATGGGAATTTGAAGAACAAGATGGGAGGCGGGCGATTCTGGTTCAAAGGGTCGGACGCGCGCAGCGTTAGGCCAAGACGCCGAAGGCGCGCGCTTCCTACCCTATACCAGAATGCCCAGAAAACAGAATAAAAGAACACCAAAAGATTAAAACGCAAGTTTAAACCCTCTATATTCCCCAGCAGAGTCGCCACTGTAGATACCCCGGGGGACCACGGCTAGGCTAGAGCGGTGAATTATCCTAGGATGTCTACTTGATTTTAAGAGTCGCCACCCACGTTTTTAGAGGAACACGAGAGAAAACATAAGAAAGATAGCCTTTTTTGTACGAAAACCAGAGATTCGGGGAAGAGAAGGGTTCGGGGGTTAGGTGACGGAGTGGGAAGTACTTAAAAACCCACTCCACCCTGCCTTACGCGGGTCTCTTGCTACTTTTTGGTTCTAATACTAAAAAGAAAAAGTCCTCAATTATTAATGTAAGAAGTGCTAACAATTACAATGGAAAGGAAGGGGAAATTTACAAAGGAAAAATAAAAGAGAAATTGTTTTATTTTTATTAATTTATACTAAAAGATTACATGTTAAACTATTCTAACAATTATAATAAAATAAAAGTGGGGAATTTAAAGTAGAGTTGGAATGTAGGGAGATAAC